>ML685815.1:10465566-10637953 GCA_007922175.1 Pelusios castaneus
ATTTAGGGGGAGTGGTCCTGCTTTTTAGCAGGGGGTTGGACTAGATGACCTCGTGAGGTCCCTTCCAACCCTATTATTCTATGATTCTATGATTCTAAGTTTCTCATGTGTACATAGCCTCAGTCTTTTTCCACTTTTTTGCACTTTACAAATTCCACCCATCTGACAACAAGGGTGCTGGCCTAGTGTTACCAGCAATGTGCCTGGACTTGAGAGAATTGATGCATCATCCGTGCAAGTTTCTACTACTGTCGTTGAGCGCAACTGGTATATAGGAGAGAGAAAATGAACGCATGCATTTCTTTGATGTCTCAAACGTTCCCATCCCATGCTCCAGGCACATAGCAGTGAGGTGTGCTTGCAACTGCATTGGAAGGCTTGCACTGGCATTTGCACTCAAAGCAGGACAAAAATCCTGCTGTTTGCACACTTAAATCTTAGAATTTTAGCTTCCAAACTGACCAGGTTCCCCAGGGACCCAATCCGTCACCTAACCTAATGAAGGCAGTGGGGAGCCTGCCACATAGATCCACAGCTGGACTGGGCCCCAGTTGCACAGCCTTAGGCTATGTACACACGATACCATTATCGCGAGGTAAGGCAGGGAACTGTACACACGATAATCTTGCTTGTTGGACGGCAACAGCCCCTTGCCGTGCAACAGGTAAACCTGTAAACCACACAAAATGAGGGTGGTTAGGCTTACCACGGAACAGTTGTTCCATGATAGAGCTTGTGTGTACGCTCCTTGTGGTGTTGACAGCCTTCAGAAGTGTCCCAGAGTGCCTGTCAAGGGCACTCTAGAACAGGGGAACTGTCAAATCTGGAAGAGCAGTGAAATTGACAAATAGCTGCAGCACCAGGGCTCAGCTGCTGCTGAGGGCTCCAGCTGCTGGGGTCAGCTGAGCCCTGCTGGGGAGCAGTGGGGCTCACCCAGCAGCTGAGCCCCAACGGGGCAGCAGGGCTTCAGCCACCCGGCTCAGCTGCCGCAGCGGGGCTCAGCTGAGCCTCGGCTGCGCAAGACCCGGCGGCTCAACCCCGCTTCCACCGGGGCTCAGCTGAGCCCCAGCAGCAGTGGGACTTGATCCACCGGGGCTCAGCTGAGTCTCGGTGGAGCGGAGCTTGATCCACCGGGGATCAAGCCCCATTGCTGCCAGGGCTCAGCTGAGCCCCAGCAGATCAAGGCAGGAGCAGGGTTGAGCCTCTGGGGCTTCAGCGGCCGGAGCGGGGCTTGATCTGCCGGGGCTCAGCTGAGCCCTGCCTGCCGCGCAGCTTGAGCCCTGGGCTCAGTTGAGCCTGCTGCCCCAGCAGGCTCAGCTGCCCCAGCTGAGCCTCATGGCCCCGGGGCTCAGCTGACAGCTGCTGAGCCCCGGCAACAACACCGCTGCCAGCAGTGGCAGCCGCAGTGCATGGTGGGCTAGGTGCCCACCATGCACTACTCCTTATTGCGAAAATTCAAAGGAGCGTGTGAACGCTCCTTTTCGCTCTAAGGGGTGCTCTGTTATAACGTTGGCTTGTCCCACAATAATTTTATTGCGGGACAAGTCTCTCGTGTGTACATACCCTGAGATGGACTTCAGAGATTCCCCTCCACCCCCCATTATACACTTTGCCCATATGGCGGTAGGGACTGTAGCCTGGGTTCTCGCTGTTCTGTGCCCTCTCTCTGATGCAAAGCCGACATCAGCCCAGTGTGACTGGACAGTGAAGCTGAGGTTACGGTTGCTTTACATCACTGGAGCAGCACAAAACCGGCAGAGCATGCTGGGGGATGTAGCCCAATGAGCCTCGTTATGGTTGTGTGCTTATGGGTGGTTTGAAGAGTGGGGATACTTCGTGGGTGGGGGATGGCAGGAACAGAGGAGTCTGGGAGGGCAGCTGAGTAGAGTGGGGTCAGCATGCTAAGGTGTGGCAGGGAGGGTGTGGGAACTGGCAATGTCCTTGCATTGATGGGACATACTCTTGAACTTCTCTAACTTTAAGGCAGGGACATTTCTCCTTGCAGATATATTCATATGAAACTACAAACCAAACATTTCCAACTGGGCTGCTGTTGACCAAACCTTCCCCACCCAGCAGGGACTAAGAATGGATAGACCTCGCAGCATCAGCATACCCAGGTTCTGTCAGACCATGCATGTTTCAAGACCCTCTGCAGAAAGCCTCCCACCACCAGCCCTCCTGTTTGAACCTGGGGGCTGTTTGCTTGAGCCATTTCCCTCTGATTGTCCAGGAGCAGATTTGGATTATGCCTTGATTCCCTCGGGGTCAGACAGTCACAGCTTGGCATAAAGAGGCCTATGTGAACATATCACATGCTATTTGGAAACAGGATGTGAGAATATTTGGAGAAGCTCAAAAGTGACACCGGCAGCTTCATCTGACAGATATGAATCCTGGGTAAGTGTGATTCGCTGAATGACCAGCCGGCATCAGTTAATTTGCCACCAGCTGATGTTAAGTCCACAGCTGCCACTGTGCTTGATCCTGCCTGTCTGCACCGCAGCCCCGGCTCTGGCAGGTCATTCAGAGTCTGTGGGAGCACCAAGCTTTCTCCTGACCTACCTTCACCCAGCCTGTCTGGTTAGAAATCCTACTCTAGCCATCTGGCCAACTCCCAGGGGGCCGCTGTGCCTTGCTAACAAGCAGCAGAAGGCCAGGCTCCTGCCCCCCTTACAAAAGCCAGATTCATTCTACACCAAGCTTTAAAAGAGCAGGAATTATTGCATTATACTGCTGTACTCATTCTAGCCTGGTCTTTCTTAGTCCCAAGGAAGGGAATCCGTTAGCATGGCTGTGTCATGATTTCAAAGGGAAAGTTTCAGCGACAGGATATAAATGCGAGCTAGCTTCAAAAGGGAAATAACCGGCAACAGCTCCTTCACCAGCATGATTCAGCATTGAATCATCTTGGCAGACAGCTAGCAAAATGTAATTGCAAAGAAGTCATAATAAGCTAGTAAATTCCTTCAGCTCCTCAGCTTCTGGTTTCAGTGAGGATGTAACTAGCTAGACGCGCTGGCTTGACGTCTGAGTGACTCATCAGTGTGACTGGAGTCAACGCTGGAGCAGAGTTGCAGGACAATTCCAGATAGGAAAGGCCAAGTCCATAGATGTATTGTGGCTGAAGTAAACAGGGCAGTCCAAAGATTAAGTAGGCAGGTGGCTTAGTGGATTGGGCCTGGTCATAGGACTCAGGCAATCTGAATTCTGGTGATAGGTGACTCAGAACAGTTGCATTCCTGTTCTGTGCCTCAGTTTCCTATAGGGGTGAGGATGCCTCCCTTCTTTGTGAAGTGCTTTGAAGTCAGTGGGTGAAAAAGGACATAAAGTGACAACTTTCATGTTCTCCCTTTTCCCTCAGCTTGAAATGTTCTCAAGTACATATTGTCCACAGCTCCCTGCGCCTGGCATTGGTTAGCCACGTGGGCACTGAGCCTTCTGTTTGTTTTGTTACTTCATCTCTCTCCAAAGCCATTTAAATTCTTTATCCACCAGTCCAACACTAGACCATGAGCTCTCTGGAGCACACGCTGTGTTTTTAGTTACCTGTCTGTACAGCGCCTCACAAGAGTCAGCCTTGGCCCCTGATTTGGCTGCCCAGGGTGAAATTAATAATAATAATTAATAACAGTGGACTTCGAATGGAAGAATTGCACACTGCTACAGACTAGGAACTCACTGGCTGAGCAGAAAAGGACCGGGGGGTAACAGTGGAGAAGAAGCTGGATATGAGTCAGCAGTGTGCCCTTGTTACCAAGAAGGCTAATGGCATTTTGGGCTGCATTAGTAGGAGCATTGCCAGGAGATGGAGGGAAGTGATTATTCCCTCTATTCAGCACTGGTAAGGCCACATTTGGAGTATTGTGTTCAGTTTTGGGTCCCTCGCTACAGAAAGGATGTGGACAGGTTGGAGAGTCCAGCAAAGAGCAACAAAAATTATTAGGGGGCTGGAACACACGAGGAGAGGCTGAGGAAACTAGGATTGTTTAGTCTGAAAAGGAGAAAAGTGAAGGGGAATTTAATAGCAGCCTTTAACTACCTGAAGAGGGGGTCCCAGGGAGGACGGAGCCGGGCTGTTCTCACTGGTAGTAGACAACAGAACTAGGAGCAATGGTCTCAAGTTGCAAAGGGGGAGGTGTAGGTTGGATATCGGGGGAAAATAGCAGGAGGGTGGTGAAGCACTGGAATGGGTAACCTAGAGAGGTGGTGGAATCTCCATGGCTATGTCTACACTACGAAAAGTTAGGTCGACTTTGTTAAGTTGACCTAAGAAGGTCAACTTTAGGTCGAATTTATTAGATCGACTTCACAAAGTGGTTTCCCTGTCAACCTAACTGCCCTTAGGTCGACCTAATAAAGTGGACTTAAGCGTCCACACTGTGCTTAGGTCGACCTAAGGAGTCGGCTTAAGGGTTAGGTCGACCTAACCGGCAGTTTTATTAATTCGACCTAACCTTTCATTAGGTCGACTTAATGAAAGCCTGGTGTGGACAGGGACTAAGTTAGGTCAACTTAAGCCTCCTTAAGTCAACCTAACTTGCAAGTGTAGACATAGCCCGTTCTTGTAGGTTTTTAAGCTGCAGCTTGACAAAGTCCTGGCTGGGATGATTGATCTGAGGTTGGTCCTGCTTTAAGCAGGGGTTGGACTCCTGAGGTCCCTTCCAACTCTAATATTCTATGATTGTAACAGTGCAGTGCAGTCATGCGCAGTTGATATTGCAGGCCCAGGAAGGCACTGCCTTCCCTGAGATCCTGCTGCCTGGAAGCATGGAGCCATAACCTCACTTTTCCCTGCTCTCCCTGCCCCCCTCTCCCCCACTGGGCTGGGGCTGTGGCCCCGCTTTTCCTGCCCCACCCTTCCCTGCCCTCCCCACTTCCCCCCATCCCTGCTAGAAAAGGCCCTCAGGGAAGGCTGTGCAGTGGCTGCAATGAAGGGTAGGGAGCAGTGCAGGGGGCAGGGCCCGGGGCAGAGTGGGGGTGGCCTTCCCCAGGAGAGGCAAAAGCTCTGTGGACCATCCGTGAGTGTGCTGCACTGGCCTTAACATCTGCACCTGTACCATTGCTGGGACAGGAAGCACCATGTACTTTCCAGGGCCACCTAGCACTCTGTGGCAGCCATGCTGCTCCCTGTGGCTACAGGAGAAACTGTATTCTGTATTCACACTCCTGGCCCCAGCTTGAGCTCAAAGGAGGATCTCCTTTAGATTTGCAGTATAGGACATATGACACACAGCTGAGTAAGTCCCAATTCATCAAGCAGAGGACACATACACCACTATACTGCAGTGGAAAGGGGCATCCCCTTGGAATATGTACACAGAGGGGACGGATAATATCCCCCTGACACAGAGGCCAGAGTGCTTGCCTCCCTGGGAGCCCTGGAATACCACCTTCCTATTGGGCTCTGCAGGGCTTGGGGCAGATTGAGCGACTGGTGACCATGCTTGCCCACTGAACCAACACACAGAAATGTGGGAGGGGCAAACTAGTGCTCCCTGAGCCCCTACTCAGCTGCTCC
Organism: Pelusios castaneus; assembly: GCA_007922175.1. Taxonomy (NCBI): domain Eukaryota; kingdom Metazoa; phylum Chordata; order Testudines; family Pelomedusidae; genus Pelusios; species Pelusios castaneus. The sequence continues at coordinate 10,471,088 of ML685815.1, forward strand.
TCAGGATGCCATTCCCACAGCATTAAGGATGCCATTCTCCCAGCTTAAGGGAAAAAAACAGCAAATAGGAGACAACTTGGGAAGCCCACCAAGACAGAGCACAATGTGGGTGCTCGCCTGCAACGTGCTGCACTGCAATACAAACCAAAAGGTAGCTGCAGCAGGTGACCCCTTGCAAGAAAGAAAATTACAAGGAGAGTAGAGGGTCTGCTAAACTGGCAGGGAGTTGGCACAGATTGTGCTGGCACCCCAGCCTGCCGTGGCTCCCTCTGAAATGCTGCCTTCCTCACCACCCCTCCGGGAACAATGGCAGAGGCAAGGGCCTATGCGAAGGTTCCCCACCTATGCACAGTCCTACACTGACTCCAACAAGTTCGCATCCCTGGGGATAAGCAATAGCACAAAGAGGGAGGAAAGGTGGGAACTGTGATCCATTGGTGGGTACATCTAGCACTGGGTACCCCAGGTTAGTTCACATTATATTGTTATCTGTATTGTGCTAGCACATAGGAACCATAGTCACAGACCAAGACCCTTATTAGGCCAGGCATTGCACATTAATATTGCTATTTATTAGGAGTAGTACAATAAAGGCCTCCAGTCATAGCCTCGGACCCCATTGTGCTAGGTGCTGTACAAGAAGCCTGTCCCTGCCCCCTCTCAGGACAGTATGTCTACACTCCCAGCTTGCCACCTGTTGAGCTTGGGTTTTTGCTCCGCTCTCATAGACTCATAGATTTTAAGGTCAGAAGGGACCAGTACGATCATCTAGCGCCTGACCTCCTGCAAAATGCAGGCCTCAAGACCTCATCCACCCACTCCAGCAATAGGCCCCCAACCTATGACTGAGTTATTTACCTCCTTAATCATGATTTAAGGACTTTAAGATACAGAGAATTCACCAGTAGGTGAACCATGCCCTGTGCTACAGAGGAAAGCGAAACCCCCCCCAGAGCCCAGGCCAATCAGCCCTGGGGGAAAATTCCTTCCCGACCCCAAATATGGCGATCAGTTAAACCCTGAGCATGTGGGCAAGTCTCAACAGCCAGTTATCCAAGAAACAATTCTCTGTAATAACTCAGAACCCGCCCCATGTACTCTCCCCTCTTCAGCCACTTGTAAATCCACCACACGTAGCCAAATATCAGTCAATTTCCAAAATAGGTTAATCATACCATCGCCTCCATAAATTTATCAAGCTCAGATTTGAAAGCAGTTATGGTTTTTGCCCCCACAACTCACCTTGGAAGTTATTCCAGAACTTTACACCTCTAATGGTTAGAAACCTGCATCTAATTTCAAGCCTAAATTTCTTGATGGACAGTTTATAACGATTTGTTCTGGTGTCCACATTGGTGCTGTACTCAAATAATTCCTCTCTCTCCCTGATGTTAATCCCTCCGATGTATTTATAGAGAGCAATCATATCCCCCCTCAGCCTTCTTTTGGTTAGGCTAAACAAGCCAAGCTTCTTGAGTCTCCACTCATAAGGCAGGTTTTCCACTCCACAGACCATCCTTGTAGCCCTTCTCTGCACCTGTTCCAATTTGAATTCATCCTTTTTAGACATTGGGGACCAGAACTGCACACAGTATTCCAGATGGGGTCTCACCAGTGCCTTGTACAGCAGCACTAACACTTCCCTGTCTCTACTTGAAATACCTCTCCTGATACATCCTAGAACCGCATTAGCTTTTTTCATGGCCACATCACATTGGCGGCTCATAGTCATTCTATGGTCAACCATTACTCCCAGATCCTTCTCCTCCTCAGTCCATTCCAACTGACGCGTCCCCAACTTATAGGAAAAATGCTTGTTGTTTGTCCCTAAATGCATGACCTTGCACTTCCCATTCTTAAATTTCATCCTGTTCCTGGTACTCCAGTTTACAAGGTCATCCAGATCTTTCTATATGGTATCCCAATCCTTGTCTGTATTGGCAATACCTCCCAACTTGGGGTCATCCGCAAACTTTATTAGCACATTCCCGCTTTTTGTGCCAAGGTCAGTAACAAAAAGATTGAACAAGATTGGTCCAAAGACAGATCCCTGAGGGACTCCACTGGTAACCTCCCTCCAGCTTGACAGTTCACCCTTCAGTATGACCCGCTGTAGTCTCCCTTTTAACCAGTTCCTTGTCCACCTTACTATATTCATATTAATCCCTATCTTCTGTAACTTAACTAACAACTCCCTGTGTGGAACTGTATCAAATGCCTTGCTGAAATCTAAGTAAATTAGGTCCACCGCATTCCCTTTATCTAAAAAATCTGTTATCCTTTCAAAAATGGAGATCAAGTTGGTCTGGCATGATCTCCCTTTTGTAAAGCCATGTTGTATTTTATCACAGTTACCGTTATCCTCTGTAGCCTTAATACTTTCTCCTTCAAAATTTTCTCCAAGACCTTGTATACTACCGAGGTCAAACTAACAGGCCGGTAGTTACCCGGGTCATTTTTATTCCCTTTCTTGAAAATAGGAACTATATTAGCGATTCTCCAGTCATACAGTACAACCCCCAAGTTTACAGATTCATTAAAAATCCTCGTTAAAGGGCTGGCAATTTCATGAGCCACTTCCTTTAATATCCTCGGGTGGAGATTGTCCAGGCCCCCCGATTTAGTCACATCCAGCAGCTCAAGTTTGGCTTCTACCTCAGGTATGGTAATTTCCACATTAATGATCTCATTCCCATTTGCTTCCCTACCTCTATCCCCCAGCTCAAATTCACTCTCATTGAAAACAGATGCAAAGTACTTGTTTAGACATTCAGCCATACCTAGATTATCCTTGATCCTACCATCCATGGTCAGTCGACACCTGCAGACCCACGTCCAGGGTTGTGTAGACATTGGGTTAGTGTACTTCCTGGGGGATGGGTACGGCCACACATCATCCCACCTCTCTCCCAAATAGCATTGACACAGAGACCAGCCCTGGAGTTCACATAGCCCTTTACCATCATTCTCACAGTTCCCTGCCCTGCCTCTACCACTTCTCAGCCTCTTCGCTTCCCTCCCACTTGTCCTTCTGAACCAGAAATTATCTACAGTTTCTATGCCCTTACTCAGAGTTAATGAAAAATTTCCACCTCATCCAAAAAAACCCATTTTCCATCTCACATCCTCCCCCTCCTCTCCCTACAGACTCACTGGAGCCCTGAAGTATGTCACTTTTACACAGCTTCCATCGGTGGTGCATGAACTATGGATTTGCAGTGACTCTGTGTCAGTCACCTGCCTGTTAAGCATGATGGACTTCACTTTGAGGTCATGTCTGCTGGGTGTTTTGTGCATGACTCAGTGGGAATGCTGAGAGCCCAGCTGCATGTGAAATTCACCCCGGGTGACACCTAGGTACAGAGGATTCCAGCAGGGCTGTGAGAGTCAGTAGCGCACCCCAAGCAAAGTAACAGCTTCCTTGGCACTGAACGGAACCTCAGCTGGCAGGCTGCGCAGCTCTGGCCCAGGCAGCACAGACGTAAATAAACCCAGGGCAGCGTCAGAGGTCACCCATCAGCTTCCCCTTTTAGAAACCTCGCATTTCCAGACAGCCTAGTCCTGTCGAGAGTGTTTGGTTCCTTCAGGGATGCAGCGCGTGACCCTGAGAGGGCTGGGGACTGTTTAGATACAAACTCTGCTTTAAATAGCTCTCCAATGCCTGGGAGCTGTCAGTGCTTAGGTAGGAAGAGGTGGGATCTGGGGCTTGTTGACAGGCACTCAGGAATCCTGGCCCCGGGGTGATGTGGAAAGCTAGAGAGAACTGGAGAATCCAGAGAGCTCACAGGAAACCGGCTTCCTCTCCAACTCAGAGAGCTGTTTAAAGTGAATCTCAAACAAAGGCTCTTCTCCAGGACTCTCTCAGGCATGGCTGGGTGCAGTAAGTTGTTGATTCTCAAACCTGTTCCAAGTGGGCATGTGTCCACAGCTCCAGAATCACCATCTGGCCTCCTTGTTGGCAAACTCAGCAAGGGCTGAATGGGAGACTGAGCAGGGACTCTCCTCTGGCCCCTTCAGGTTTCCTCCCCCTTCCTACTCACAGAGGATGACTGATAGTTGTGGGAGCTCACCCTGCCACTGTGCATGTGGTGAGTACCTGCCCTGTGAATAAAGAGGAGGCATCAGCACCCCAGAGCCCGTCAACATGGCACCTTTCATCAACAGCACTGGGTAAAAGATTGCCTGAGAGTCAATGTGACCTATTCGGTGAGGCATGACCTAGGAACACAGAGACCTGGGCTCTATTCCTGGCCACTGACCACCTGTGTGACCTTGGGCAATTCACTGACCCTCTCTGTGCTCAGTTTCCCCTCTCACCCTTTGTCTGACTTGTCTATTTAGACTGTAAGCACTTCAGGGCAGAGATGTGTCTCTCGTGATCTGTAGTGCAGCACCCAGCATGATGCGGTCCTAGTGACTGGCCCATCTAGGTGCTGCTGTAATGCATACGGTAGTACTAAGGCTGTGTGTGTCTCTCATGGATTCCATCACTTCCAGTGAGCACCTTAAAATTATCCTCTTCGGTTTCCAGCCAATGCCTGGAGCAGAAGGATTGACGCTGTCAGCTTCTGGGGCAGCAGGGACCTGACAGCTCTCAGCCACCACAGACAGGGAGGGTTCCAGAGATCTCAGCAGGGGAGCAGCTCACAGCCACGGTGGGGAGATTGCAGCTCCGAGGCACTGCCGGCAGAGTGCCCCCGCCAACTCTGAACCACTGAGGGCAGCAGGGACCCAGTGGCTAAAACCACCACCACAGCAAGGCTCCCACTGCTGTCCTCTGGGGTGGGCGACAAGGACCCCAAACTCTGAGCCACAGGTGGTGGGGGACTCCAGAATGCTGAGCTGCAACTGGTGACCAGCCTCCACAGCTCCCAGCTACTGTGGGCAGCAGGGACCGCAGGGATCCCAGGCTCCAAACCATCATGAGCGGCAAAGACCCAGTGGTGGCAGGGTCTCCCCAGCTCTGAGCCACCACAGATGGACGGTTGCCACAGACAGCAGAGGACTCGACTGCCTTCAGCTGCAGACCATGGTGGCAGATTCCAGCTGGCAGACTCCCGAGCCACCGAGGGGGAGCTCGAAGCCCCAGCTCCATGTGGAGTGGCCACTCCCCCACCCGTAATGGGACAAGGGCTCTCATCCCCTCCTCAGGCTTCAGTAAAGCCATCAGTTCTTCTCTTCCCCCCCCCCCCCCCACTATTTTTAGTAAAAGTCACAAGATAGGTCACAGACTTCTGTGAGTTATTGTATATTGCCCGGGATACCATGACAAAATCTTCTGTAAGCTATGGACCCAACCTATAGACTCAAATGCTGGGGGTGTGGGGAGCTCAGGCAGCCTCTCCCCACAGCCCACCAACACCAAGGGGCTACCACAATCAATCAAGCTGTCCACCCTGATGGTCAGAGAAGGCTTGGGCAACAGGGACGGCAGTGAGGCAAAGGGGTGTTTCTAGGTCAGCTGTGTGAGGGGGAGGCTATGGTCCCACTTACTCCTAGGTGTTCCTAGCAGGTGGGCAGGTGGGGCAACTGCCCAGGGCCCCACTGGGTGAAGGGCATCCAAGCCACAGCTGCGGGTGGGCTGCGGCAGGAGTCCTGGAGAGGGCGGACGTGGGAGAGTGGCTGAGGACCTGGCGGCAGCCCCAGCAAGGCCAGCATGGGGAGCAGGGGCCCAGCAGCAGAGCCAAGGCAGCCCCAGAGAGACTGGTGGGCGGGGGAGCAGGTCGTGGCCTGCAAAGGGGGCCAAAGGGCACAGATCCCAAATTACCCAAGGGAACAGCTTGGGGGAAGTGTGTTAAGTGTTATAAGTGTGGTAAAGAAGGACATTTCCATCTTTTTATTGACTAGTTATAGCAGAGTCTTAGCTGTGAGGGCTCCCAGGTGAGGAAGAGGGGCCCTTCTAAACTCTTGGCATCCATATGGATGGAGGAAATCCCAGTGACAGCTCTCATTGACTTGGGATGTAGTCATACACTGATCAGGCCAGTCTGTCAGAGTCTCCTGACACAGCAGGGGCCCCCATTCTCCTGTAGGGCATCCATGGCATATTCAGCTGCTGGGTATGGTTGGTGGATGAGCACCAAGAGATATGTTGGGTCAGCTTAGCCCAGACACTGGCTTATCCCATGATACTGGTGCGAGACTGGCAGGGGTAATGAGGGATCATGCAAGACTAGAATTGGCAAGAGTCAGAGGAGGGCCAGCTATGCCCACTAAAGAGTGACTCACAGCACAAGACAGCCCAGCTGATGTAGAAGGCCATGCCATTTCCATGCCTGCTGCTCTCTGGTGGCATCCATCCAAAGGAGAGGCCACCTGGGGCAGCGAGGCCAGGGACAGCCCCGGAGAGGCTGGCGGGGGGGAGAGGCAGAGAGGCCAACAATGAGGGGACGGAGGCCACAGCCAGAGCCCAGGAGAGGCCAGCCAGGGATCTGGCAGTGTCCCTGGCAAAGCTGGCGGGGGCGCCGGGGGCCCCACTGCAGGGGGTTCCTCTGGGGTGGCCCAGAGAGGCCAGTGTGGAGGAGCCCCGGCAAGGCCAGGTGGTGTGGCAGCAGTAGGGCTGATGGGGCCCACACTGAGGGGGGACAAAAGTCAAGGATGGGGCCCCACACCTTGACTTTTACTGGGGGCCCTGGAATCCCCAAGACCGCCCCTGCTCTTACTTCCCCGCCAGGCACCAGCTCACATTGCACCTGGTGTTGGGGGATGGGGAGCACTCTCCCAATGGCCCACAGAGACATTCCCCCTTGCACTGGCACGACGCCTCCCAGCTGCTGTAGCTGTACAACCACAGGGTGTCACTTGCTCCATGAGCTGCAGTGTGGCCCCTGGAGCACCCATGCCATGTGTCCATTTCCCAGAGTTCCCCTGGAGTCCATTGCGTGCCAGGAAGAGCTGGGCCAGTGCAGCAGGGTTGGGGCTTGCAGACTCGTGGGGGTTGGGGCCCACCTTGGGGGGGGGGGGGTTGCTTGCCCTTTCTCAGTGACCATCAGTGAATGGGATTTCTGGGTGGGAGTGTGTAGGGAAGGGGCTGCTCCCTGGGCCCACACCCAGGAGATTCAACAACAAGGAGGCGTGTGCATTCACAAGACTCATGCCATTACTTCTCCACAAGTTGCAGGCCCTGCCGCAGGGAGCAGCAATGAAACCCTGTGACTGACCTGCACAACCACATCCCAGGGATGAGGAACAGTAAGAGTCATAGCGCTCCGGTCACAAACAACCCGTGGGCTGAGGTGTCTTGGGCTGACCTCTAGAGTGAAGAGTCACAGCCCCATTCCCAGAACTCAGGGTCAGGTGCCTTGGTCACACTGGCTGGGAATATTTGACTGACTGTGACCAGCTGGACCAGCCTGTGAGACAGCTGCTATTGACGCTCTGACGTTGCATCAAAAATCAAAGTGTCACATTGGCTGCCTCCACTTCCCACCACACTGTATAGTGATAACCTTCCATTGCATACCTCCCACTCCAGGCACTTCCTACCATCCCTGCCAGTGCCGGGGCTGGGTTTGCCACGTCAGCATTCAAGCTGCCCTTGCTTCCCTATGGCCAGTACTTAGTGTCTCTGCTTCTCCTTTGAGAAATGAAGAGATGGTCTGGACAAACAGGAGTCCTCAGAGAATAAAGAAATCTGGGAACAAAGGGAATTAATCCTAAAAACAAACGAGAAATGCCATCCTTAGACGACCATCATGCAAAGACAGGCCCCAGAGATATAAGACAAAGCAACCAGAGTATGAGAGTTTACCATTTCTCCACCTTACATTAGTTCAGAAAGCCATTGTATTGCCGACAGCGTGGCCTAGAGTATGATGCGCTAGGACTAGAAAAATAGGGTCAGTTCTTGGCTATGACCTCCCCATGTCTGTTTCAATTGTCAGTGCTTTTCATAAAATCATAGACGATTAGGGCTGGAGGGGACCTCAGGAGATAATCTAGTCCAACCTCCTGCTCAAAGCAGGACAAACCCAACTAAATCATCCCAACCAGGGCTTTGTCAAGCCGGGTCTTAAACACTTCTAAGGACTGATATTCCACCACCTCCTTAGGTAACATATTCCAGTGCTTCACCATCCTCCTAGGAAACAAGATTTTCCTCATATCCAGCCTAGATCTCCCCCACTGCAACTTGACGCCATTGCTCCTAGATCTGTCATCTGCCACCACTGAAGACAGCCTAGCTCCATCCTCCCCAGAACCCCCTTTTAGGCTATCAAATCCTCCCTTTCTTCTCTTCTGCTGACTAAACAAGCCTAGTTTCCTCAGTCTCTCCTCCTAAGTCATGTGCTCCAGTCCACTAAAAAATATTCAGGACACATAGGCCCTGGGCCCCTGCGGCATTCCGCCCGCTCCCCCCCCCCCCCCCCCCCCCGCATCCCCGGGCCCAATCCGGCCCCCAGGGCCCCAGAGCCAGACCATGGGCCGAGCAGCCCAGGCCGGGTCGGACCTGAGCCCGAGCTGAGCTGTGCCGCTGGGCCAAGCTGGGCCAGGCCTGAGCCCGAGCCATGCTGTCGGGACCAAGCTGTGCCACCGGGACCAAGCTGCACCGCCAGACTGAGCCTGAGCCGGGGCCCAGCTCAGGCTCAGCCTCCCGCCCCCAGCCAGGCTGCACTGCCAGCCACCCCCACCCCCACCCCTGCCCAACTCCCAAGGCTCCCTCCCCGCCCCCGCAGCAGCACTTACCTGCTGTGCTGTGGAGTGGGGACTGGAGCCTCCAGATATGGCCAGGGCAGGCGCAGACCCTCCACCCAGTGTGCTATGTGCCTGGGAGTGGAGCAGGGTGAGAAATGTAAAATGGCCCCAGCCCGCCAGCTCCAGCTGCTTGGGGACTCGGGGCACTGCTGCGCACATGTGGGGCATGTGCCCCCTGTCCCCTATGGCAGCGATGGCACTGCCACTAAGCATTTGTGTTGCCCTCCACTGGACTTTCTCCAATTGTCCACATCCTTCCTGTAGTGAGGGGCCCAAAACTGGGCACAGTTCTCCACATGAGGCCTCATCAGTGCCAAAAAGATGGGAATGCTCACTTCCCTCCATCTGCCGGCCATGCTCCTACTGATGCAGCCCAATATGCTGTTAGCCTTCTTGGTAACAAGAGGACACTGTTGACCTATATCCAGCTTCTTGTCCACTGTAACCCCCAGAACTGCTTCTGCAGAACTGCCGCCTAGCCCGTCAGTCCCCAATCTGTAGCAGTGCATCGGATTCTTCCATCCCAAGTGCAGAACTCTACACTTGTGCTTGTTGAATCTGAACAGATTTCTTTTGGGCTAATACTCCAATTTGTCTAGGTTGCTCTGTACCCTAACCCTGCCCTCCAGCATATCTATCACCCCCACCCCCTAGCTTGCAGTGTCATCTGCAAACTAACTTACTTGCGGGTGCAAACCACCCCATCCTCCAGGTTGTTAGTAAAGATGTTGAAGATAACTGGCTCCAGCACTGAACCCACCCTGGGGCACTCAACTTGTTATCAGTTGCCTACTAGACATCAAGCCATTGATCACTGCCTGTTGAGTCTGATGATCTAGCCAGCTTTCTATCCATCTTATAGTCCATTTATCCAACCCATACTTCTTTAACTTGCTGATAAGAATACTGTGGGAGACTGTATCAAAAGCTTTGCTGAGACCAAGGTATATCACATCCACTGCTTTCCCCACATTCGCAGAGCCAGTCATCTCATCATAGAAGGTAATGAGGTTGGTCAGGCATGATTTTCCCTTGGTGAATCCATGCCGACTGTTCCTGATCATCTTCATCTCTTCCAAGTGCCACAAAATGGTTTCCTTGAAGTCCTGTTCCATGATTTTTCCAGGGACTGAAATGAAGTTGAATCCTCCTTCTTCCTTTTTTGAAGATAGGCACTATATTTCCCTTTTAGCAATCATCTAGGACCTCCTCCAGTCACCATGAGTTTTCAAAGATAACGGCCAATGGCTCTGCAATCACATCAGCCATTTCTCTCAGCACCCATCACCCACATGGACTTCTACATGTCCAGCCTTTGTAAATAATCCTGAAACTGTTCTTTCCCCACTGTGGACTGCTCACCTCCTCCCCATACTGTGCTGTCCAGTGCAGTAGTCTGGGAGCTGGCCTTGTCTGTGAAGACAGAGGCAAAAAAAGCATTGAGTATGTCAGCTATTTTGGGTAAGAATTGTCTCTTCCTATGTGTTCATACAGACCTAGGACAACTGACCCCTGATTTTGACTGGGGCTTACTGGTGCTATGCTAATACATTAGATATTGGGAAAATTCTCTCACTCCAGAAGTCAATGATTGTTCTTCCCTTTAAAATTAGAAACATTATGGTCTGTTAGGCAAACATTTCTTCTCTGGGAAGTCCCATTGGTTTGGTGATTTAAAACCAGACTGGATAAAGCATTATAAGAAATGTACAGACGAGCAGATGCAGCTTTTGGGGTAGGCGAAGCAGTGGCATGCTAGGGCCCTGAGCAGTAAGGGGCCCCGTTGCATGCTTTGCATGCCCCAAAAGTTGCACCTGCCTCAGTTGGCAGCAGGGGGAGGAGCTGGTCCTTGGGGCTGGGGCTGGTGACGGGGAGCTGAAGCCAGAGAAGAGGCTGGGGCCGTGGGGACGGGGCCATGGCCGGCTCCAGGGGGGGGGGGCCAAGGCCCCAGGGGCCGGCAGTGGGGAACCAGGGCTACAGAGGGAGGCCCCCACAATGGGCCGTCGCCAGGGGCCCCCAGTAAGCAAAGGCTGCCTCTGCAGAAGAGAACAATATTGCGCTGATGCGCGGGGTGGGCAAGGTGACCTAATGGATACTGTCCATAAATTATGGAAGGCTGATTCTGCTGTCACTTCCCGCCATAGTACTGAGGCCTGACGTCAATGCAGTTACTCCAGGGTGTGAGAGGAGAATTAGACCCTCCGGGTCTCTGGAAGTCTTGGCTATAAATCCCTTTCACTCTCAGACAGACAAAGCCTCTTCATTCTGAGCTGGACAGCTGCCATTTGGGGATTCTGCAGATGTTTCCTCTGGAATCCCTTCCCCTGCACATTATAGGTGCAGGGAAGTCCCCATTGCCAGACTCTTGCAATGGCACCAGGGGTGCTGGGGTGGCAGTAGCACCCCCTGGATTGAAGTGGTTTCCATCATTCTCCAAGTTTACAGTTTTGTTCAATGACTTTCAGCACCCCCACTATAAAAACTGTTCCAGCGCCATGGCGGCAGCTTGCCCAAGCCAGGTTCCATTTGTTCTCTTGCTTTCAGCAATCCCAGCCCAGGCGCCGTCTCTCACATCCTGGAGAGGCGGAAAGAGGGCAGGGCAGATTTTAGATTTTAAAAACAAATTGTAAGGTTACCAAAGGGGCACTAAGAGGCTGCTTCCACACTTCCCAGCTCCGGGCACATGTGTGAACACGTGCCTACACCATGTGCAAGGGCCGAACAAGGCCCTGGGAGTCTTGTTCTGGGGGGCTGTTGCAGGGAAGTAAGTCAGGGCAGCATTTAGCCTTGTTGCACATGGGCCTGTGAACCTGTGTGGCCAGTTGTCCCCGTGTTTGCTCTTAGAAGTACTCACTTTTTGGAGGTTATTAATGGCTTGTGCTATTCACAAGGGGTGCATCTACACTTATAAATTAAGTCGACTTAAGGAGGCTTAAGTCGACTTAATTTATTCTGTATCTACACTGGGCTTAAGCCGCTCCTTAAGTCGAATTAAGGAAAAGTTAGTTTGAATTAATAACACCTCGTTTTAATTCAAACTAGTGCTTAAGTCAACTTTATTAAGTTGACTTAAGCCAGTGGAGATGCAGAGCAGTGCTTAGGTGGACCTTTTTAAGTTGACTTAAAACATTAAGTCGACTTAATAAGGTCGAAAAGGGGCCACATCTACACTTGAAAAGTTAAGTCCACTTCTGTTAAGTCGACTTAATAAGATCCACTTTAAGTTGACTTTATAAAGTCAACTTAACTTTTCAAGTGTAGACATAGCCAAGGGCACTAACCCATACTCACCGCAGCAGGGCTGTGTCTCTCACCAGCCTTCCCACCGTGCCAGGGGATTCCAGTGCGGACAGGCTGGAAAGGTCCCTCCCTGGGCACTCATGGACAAGGGCCTCTTCATGGAATATGGGTTAGCAATTACTCTCAGGGCTCCTCCTCCTCTGGGATGAGATGGGGAGAGGGCAGAAATGCACTTGTAATGATAGGAGCTCACCATCATTCACGGAGGTTTCTTATGCATCTCAGAGTTGAATGCCAGTCTCCTCTTACAATCCCTGGCATTGAGTTTAGCTGGTTTACCATTTCAGAGCTTCCACACTAAAGCTCTGCAGTCAGATGCAGTGAAAGGACCACATTTGGGCCCTTTTATACTGTGCCAGGACACAGTATCAGCCAGAGCACTGACAAGGTGCCTTGTGTGCCTCAGAGAGCTTCCAACCCACGTGAGTCAGGATGAGAGCTAGGAAAACAGACAGCAAGGCTGCAAGCATTCTCCAGGAGGCAAAGCAAGGAGGACATGGGCTGGAAGGAGAGATGTGAAGGAGGAGGGAGAGTGAGCATGCCAGGGTGACTTTGCCAGGTCCCTTGCAGTCTTCAGTCCTGAGAGCTGGGATTTCCTGGTGGGAGGACTAAGCTCTGCAAAGCTGAAGCTTCTATGGTGGAGCTCTGCAGAGATTAGATGCTCGGTGGGGCTGCAGCTGGATCCACTGTACTGACCATGGAACCTTCTTCTTTACTGGGAGTTCCACAAATGGGGGGACTCAGAGAAATGGAGTTCGGTGAATAGTGATTCTACTGCATCATTAGACTCTTTTTACAGATGGAGACACTGAGGCCCACATCCTCAAAGGGATGGAAGCACTTGTGAGAGTCAAGCATCGAAGTACCTTTGAGGATCTGAGCAGAGCGACTTGTCCAGAGTCTGACACTGACAGCAAGCTAGGAGCAGAACTGCTGCTACCCTCTATCCTGGGCTCTACAATCCTTCCCCACTTTAATTCGCCTTCTACTCAGTGGTAAGCCCTGTGTTTGAACGCCTGTTGAGGTTTCTTGGCCAGCAGAGAACAAACACTTTTTAGAGGCCTACACTCAGAGCATCTTCCTAAGTATTAAATATCATTCTCCTAAATAAACAAAGGGGCATTGACTTCCTCCTTTTCCAAGCTGATAAATAATTGGAGTGTTGCTGGAACATCAGTTTGTACTCCTGGCACATCTGGGTGCAATTCCTAGTGACTCCTGATGACATACAAAGCAGTTTAGGGGGTTAATTTGCTTTCACAATCTAGTCGCATGTCAACAGTTTCTTGGGAAAGGTACCAAGGAGGTTAACAGATTGGCAAAAAGAACTGACAGTCCTAGGAATTATTCATCTTCTCCCAGTGTGTGTGTGCGTGATTTTCTGTGTGTGTGATTTTCTGTGTGTATGATTTCTCCGCACCAGACCAGGTGGGAGGTGGGTAGCTGCCGCCACGGTTCCCGCAGTGCACTGGACCAGGCAGGAGGTGGGTTGTTGGGGGGCCTACACAGCATGGTTTGCCCTGGACCCCACGCTGTGCTAGGGACAGCCCCACCTCCATTAGTAATCACAGTTTGCCTCCTATACCCCCTCAAGTCAACTGGATACTGTGAAAAACTTGTCCTTCATGAGCCCTTCAGATTTCACCCCTCAGCATCCGCCTCCACTTACCCTCATCCAGACAAACCCAGCCCCCAGCCCATGTGCTCCCCTTCCTGTGAGACATCTGTCTGAGCTTCCCTCTGACCAACCCCTAAGACACCAACCCCACCAGACATGCTAACCCTCTCCTGTGAGACACCCCTCCACCATGGGATCCCTTCTGAGACAACTCCATGTCTTTGTTCCCACACCCATGAGTGCTCCCTCCCCCGCGTGGGACCCTCTCTTCGGGAGAATACATTTCAGCTCTTTTCGCTCTGGTTTTTCAATGGACAAGTTTTGCTGGGGAAACACAAACTGAGTGGAAGACAAAGCTGCATTGTGTCAGAGCTAATGCTAAGTGACTGCTCTTTTGTGACGCTGAGCCCGTGCAGAATGCATGGGAATGACTCCAGATTACAAGGCACAGGCAAAACATACCTCAGAGCAAACATTTATTTAAAATCAATGTTAACCAGGCAGGCAAGCTGGACATCTTGGGAAACACAGATCCCAGCACTGCCTCTTTGTTACCAGACTCCAATCGCCATTAGGCCAGCACAGCTAAGAAGATGTTTTGATGTGTCAGTTGCCTGAAGGGTTTCTGCCTCAGTGAGATGGACATGGCGTCAGTCACTCTCATCCTTTTGATGTTGTGTCAAAGTCACCCTTCGGGTCCACGTTTCTACTAGACAGGCATTCCCAAACAACTTGGTCAAGCTGGTGTTCAGGTCAGGATATGTACCAGGAAATCTTGTAGGAATCCATTCGAAACATGGGAAGCTCAGAGCTAGGATCAAACTTAAAAGAAACCCAAGCTTTGGAAAATAAAAATATTCCGAGCTGTTCCATGCTCTGGGCTTCCCCCATTAAATCAAATGCGGAGGGTTACAATTAAGTGTACAGGCTCAATCTTGCAAGCCCGCCTTTGAAATCAATAGGAGTTCCATGCACAAAGAACTTAAAGGATCAGACCCCGTATAATAACTAGTTCCAAAGGGGTAGCCATGCTAATTTAGTTTAGCAAAAACAAACAAGAAGTCTAGTTGCACTATAAAAGACTAACATTTGTTAATCTTTAAAAGTGCCACTAGACTCCTTCCAAAGGGGTAGCCATGTTAGTCTAGGTCAGCCAAAAACCAAGGACTCCTGTGGCACTTTTAAAGACTAACAAACGTATTTGTCGCATGAGCTTTCATGGGAGAAAATCCCACTTCGTCAGACATTTTGACAAAGTGGGATTTTCTCCCATGAAAGCTCATGCAATAAATACGTTTGTTAGTCTTTAAAAGTGCCACAGGACTCCTTGGTTTTTTGACTAGACTCCTTGTTTGTTTTTCATTTAATAATTGCTACTCAGCACGTCTCTAGAAAAATTATTCAGTGCTTTGCTAGCCCTTTTCCCCCAAAGTACTTTACAAAGGTGGCTAAATGTTAATGTGCCTGTTGTACAAATGTGGAAACTGAGCCACACTGAAGGGATGTGACATATTCAGTGAGCTGGTAAAGTGGAGAATGACCAGTACTGCCCAGCTCCCAGGCTGATGCTCTGTCCATATGACATAACTCTTACAAGGGAACTCCAGAAAAGCATATCGGCATGACTAAGGAGTTTTGTATTTCATTCCTCTGGCCTTGCCTCTCTCCTTAGTGGGACTTACACTGCAAAGAGTGCAGTTCAGGATAGACCACGGTGGGAAAAATATTCACATGTGCTCTACAGTGCTGAAATAAACATAGTATTCTGGACAATGACAGTTGCCTGTGAAAGTGATTTTCTTCTGAGTATGGCTCTGTGCTCTTCCTCCTTACTGTCTCATGGTCTGTAGTGTCACAATGTTATCACATAGTCCTGGGGCACTTTTAAAGACTAACAGATTTATTTATTGCATGAGCTTTCGTGGGAGAAAATCCCACTTTGTCAAAACGTCTGACGAAGTGGGATTTTCTCCCATGAAAGCTCATGTGACAAATAAATCTGTTAGTCTTTAAAAGTGCCACAGGACTCTGTTGTCTTTCTACAATAGACTAACACGGCTACCCCTTTGGAATGTTATCACATGTATTAGAAAAGTCATGCAAGAAGCATGCTTGGGATGGACACAGAGCCCTGACAGCATACGTTGCCTGACTGAGAACTGGGTTCATTATTTATTTATCTTATTGCTTTAGATTTCTGGTGCAGGAATGCTAAACTAGAGGTGCCCTTGACATTCTTCAGGGTATACTTTGCACATATTAAATAAACAGACTCTCTTATTACTTCCAGTTCATAATATTGCAGCCATAGCAAAGATATTAAATCATCCAAGTCCTTTGAGAACCCCTCCAGCCCCCTTCCACTGCCCATCCTCTCATATCTTCTCCGTCTGCATGATTCAGGGAGTGCACAGACCCCTGAGGGTTTGCAAACTCAGGTCAGTAAGACCAAGGGAAGGAGCGAATTCCAAAGTCACTGGGCTCAGGATCTTCTGTTGAGTACAACGGTGGCAGTGTGCCTCTATCCCTGTGGCGATCTATGGATAGGTCCTAGAACAGATTTGCACATGACTGCAGTGGCCAAAATAAATTTCAACTTCTGAGGCTCCCCATTCATTTTACAGTGCAAGAGCGCCTTAGCGTTGAAATATGTTGTGATCTAAGCTGGAGACAATTCAAGGGTCAGACGATCCCACAGTCCTTCAGTCAAAGCAAGCCCCACTGACTACATTGAGAGTACGGTGACCTCTATACTGGGAGACTATACTGGGAGTTTTGCATGCAGCTCAATCTAGTTTAGTTACCAAAGGGAAGGTTACGAGATGGATTTAGTCAGTCTATAAATGCATGGGGGGAAGATTTCTGGCAGCAGAATGTACCAGACAGAGGCATAACAAGCTCCAGCTGCTGGAAGCTGAAGACAGTCATATTCAAACCGGAAATAAGGCACAATTAGAATGAAACAAACAAAAAGTCCCCTCCACAGTGAGGGTAATTAATCACTGGAACAATTTTCATAGTCTTTGAGTGAAGACTGGATGTCTTTCAAAAGATCTGCTGCGGTTCAACCAGAAATTATGGGCTTGATATGGAAGTTATTAATAGCCATTTTCTGGTTTTTTTACACAGGAAGTCAAATTAGGCTATTATCATAGTCAATTATGGCTTTCAAATAAATTGATCTAGTTTAAGAACATATGGTCTGGAGCCTTGTTAGAGGTGAACTTTACTTCTGTAGAGCATTCTTTATCTCCTTGGCACTATATAACAATCCAGATCATCTGCCATTAATCTTCTGTCTGTTTCCAGGGATTGTTATATGACCAGACTTTGTAGGTGCAGTCTAATATAAGGGACATGTGGGACTTTCCCCTCAGAGAAGCATGAATGTTGAATTTTACTTTCTGTTAAATATTTGGTGCTAGAGAAGAGTACTGAGCTGTCAGCTCTAGAGACCCTAGCCTGTGAATGATACAGCATGGGAAATAGTAGTGCCAACTTCCTATACCCCTCCTGCCCCATTCCAGCCAGAGAGAGCACCTCCAGGGAAAAGGAGACTACGCTTTTCATATCCATTTGGTGCTTCGCCCTTGCAGAGTTATGGCTTGGTTCTGGAGGTGCCATGGTACGTGTAGCACTTGCTGGTAGTCTCCAGGCTGACTGATTCCATGTCTCTTTGGTCCCAGCACACCCTGGCTTCTCTCAGAACAGGCACAAGATGTGGTCAAGTGCAACTCGTGCAGTTCTAAAGTGTGACCTAAGGTGATGCATATGGAGAATATTGGCCCATTTGGATTCATAAAGCATTGCGTGATGGAACCTGTGGTCTCTGCTGGCCACTTTCCATGTAAAGAGGACAGCTCTCCTTCGTTCCCTCTTTGCAAACTCAGAATAACTTTTTGGGCCGCTGACAAGTTGCCACACAGCCCTCAGCCAGGCAAAGTTTGGGTATCACCCTCTCTGAAGGCACCTGTCACTACAGCAGTAGAACAAGTATTGCATCTTTGCTCTTTCTGAGTCCCAAGGTACCAGGCCATGGTCACCATTTGATCTCATCTGTTGAGAGCATTTTTAATGGGCACCCGGATAAATAGGAACTTTGTGTCACCCTTTGCAGTCACAACGTGGCTGCCACCAGCTTGAATCATGACTTCACCTTGTCAGTGCCGACAGGTCAGAAGCCAGTCAATAGCACAGGATGCAGTTGAAAGGGGGCTGAAAATCATGACTCTGACCTACCAGGGGAAGAGTGACAGTGGCTGATGAAGGGTCACCTCTGAGGCCCACACTCTCCCAGAGACTGGCTCATGGTTTTAGGCACCATTGCGTTCCACAAACTCCCACTTGGCTGCTACCTAACCTTGTAGGCGCCCAAACTCATTCGGTGCTTATGTCTCACCTCCAGGCTTGCGCACTGCTGCTTCCCTTTAGGCATCTGAACACCTGTTTCCTGCCTAAACCCCAGAGCCATCCTGAAACTGGGAGAAGACAGGTGGAGGAGTACCTCCCTTGTCTGCGGGGCCCAATCTGGTAGGGGTGTTCAGAGTCCACCTACCGACTCACGTCTCATTCAAAATCTGGCTGAAGGAGGTGAAACACCTACCTTATAACTAGTTAGCTCACTTGTCAGAGCACACACCTGAACTTGGGGAAACCTTGCTTCAATTTCTCCCCTCCTCCACTGCCTCATGGGAAGGAAGGATTCAAAAAGGGGTCTCAGCTCCTATATCTCTCAGTGAGTGCTCTAACCTCTGAGATATCCTGATGGGGGAATGGGGTACACAGTCTCTTTGGTGGTGTGGATAAATACTTAAATAGTCAGTGGATCAGAGAGAGAGAATGCTTATGTGGCCTGGTGGATAAGGCTGGGAGATGGGAGACCTCTGCTCCCATGATTCTCAAACATCTCCTGAGAGATGGGATACCTGAACACAAATCCTCATTCCCCATCAGGCAGAGGAGGAATTCCATCAGGTCTCCCACACTGCGGGTGAATGCTAAAACTTCTGGCCTAAAAGTTATGTGGGGAGGTCCACCTTTCCCCCTTCTCCGTCACTATGTGAGGAGTAAGACAAGCCACCTGACTCCAGGACAGTGGACTCCAGTCATGGATCACTAGCAGAGATGGGCACCACCCTGCAGCCCACCCTAGGTGCCAAACTCCAGGGGAGGGCAAAATTTAGCATACACTAGTCACTGGCATCTCCCACTGACCAGATTAGGGGTGCATACTGGCTTTTGTGGATCTCTTTCTTAGGTGCCTGTCTCTCCCCATGCATTGGACAGGGGTCTTGCGAGTCTAACTCAGCTTTCTGGATTGCAGTGTCATTCCTGTGATGGTCTAGGTGCCGTGACACTGTCCATCACAATGCCTAAGTCCCTTTGCAGATCCAGGCCTCTCTCTGGGTGTGTCTACACTTAGAAATTAAGTCAATTTAAGCTTGCTTAAGTCGACTTAATTTAATCCGCGTCTACACTACACTTTCCTTAAGTCGACTTAAGCAAGCTGCTGAAGTCGACTTAAGGAAAATAAAGTCGACTTAAGGAAAATTAAGTCGACTTTATTAAACCTACTTTTAATTCGACTTTAGGCTTAAGTCGACTTCCTAAAGTCGACTTAAGCCAGTGTAGACCTGGAGTAGCCCTAAGTCGACTTAAAGTTGATTTAGGGCCCTCCAGGACTCCCCCACTGCCCTCCCTGCCGGAGGGGGGTACAGGGGGTGTCTGGCATGCCCCCCCCCAAAGGGCAGGGCAGAGCCCTGCCCACCCAGTCCCTATGCCCTGCCAGGGTCCCTGTCCCCCTTTGCCCCTTTGTACCCAGGTACCATGGGGCAAAGGCTGAGCCCCTTGGCACTGGGCAAGGGGTGCCCCCCTGTCACCATGGACCTGCCCAAGGTCCCCCTAGCCCCTACAAGTCGACCTAGGTATCCAGTGTGGACGTTCTAGGTTGACTTTGTAAGTTCCCCCCTAAGTCGACTTAAAATTTAAGGGTGGACATGCTAAGTCAACTTAACTAAGTCGACTTAAAGTCAACTTAGTTAAGTCAACTTAGCTAAAGTCGACCTAAATTGCCAAGTGTAGACATAGCCTCTGTGGCTCTGTTCCTCATTAGCCAGGGGTGCTGTGGAGATCAAAACATCAGCACTTCTGAGGTGCTCAGATCCTGCAGATCTGGGGCCAGTAAAGAGATTTAAGCTAGAAAGTTGGACCTGGGGGAGGAAGAGAGAAGATTGATGGGATAGACTAGGGAGAAGGGTGGGGCTCATTAACACACAAAACCATGTCACTGTATTGTAGTCTTTAGTGGAGAGATTGTAGAGTAGAGCTTAGTATGGTGCGTGTAGCTGGGGTTCTTGCAGAGTGAATGACAATGAAACCACATAGGGCCCTTTTCACAATGCTTTGCAAAGCAAGAGCCTGCCCTCCAACAGCCAAGTCAGGCAGGTAAAGACTCTCTGCACATCACAGAGGATGTGGCTGGAGCACAGAGAAGCTCAGTGAGTCACACAAAAGCCCATGGGCATTTGTCCTGGGTTTTATTAGGCCGGATTCTCAGATGGGTAACAGCCGAGGCTGCACTGAAGTCAAGCAATGCCATTGAAGACCTGACCCATATATTGCAGTAGCACTGAGAGGGCCAGGGCTCCATCATGCTGGGTGCTGGCACAGTAACCAGAGACGGTCCCTATCCTGAGGAGTCTAGTCCAAACTTTTTACTGAGGTGACCCACCTGTGTTTTGTCTTTTTTCATAGTTCTCCACTGCATATATGCAGCTTCTGCTCCAGCACCACAGCCCTGATCTTGGCTTAGTGCAGAGGAGAGATCTCAGTGAGCAGGTTGGAGAATGAGCTCAGTCCATGCTTACCCCACAGCAGCAGCTCCTGTCCTGTGGGATTGGGCCCAGAGTTCCAGTTGTTGTAACAGAAGGTGTCAATGCAGGAGGGTGCAGGGCAGGTTTGCTCTTCCATCTGTTCCCTTGCCACCCACCCCAGGGCCTTCCTTCCACACCACGCTGGGAGGGGTGTTCCTAAGCCAGGACCCAGTGATGGATTAATCAGACCCTGGATGGTGAACCCATCTATCTAGGACCTTTCTAGGAACCCACCATTGGGAAACATTGGCCTTATGTGAAACAAACCCTAACAAGGGAGTGTGACAATAAGTGAGAAGGGAAGGGGAATGGGAGTGATGGCAAGATCAGCAGTTACACAGATAAGTTGTTGTGCAATTTGTTGCCTCCAAACTATCTGCATAAAGAAAAGTCCTCCTGGGAGAGAGCTGGCAAACAGTGGGCTGGGGGAAATGCAGGCATGTTTGGCAGCTGAGAAAACCTGGGACAGTGGCCTGCTGGTGATGTTACCCCCATCGTACTAAGAACAGGAAGCATGGCTAAGAGAGTCAATATTTCCCAGATGGAGCAGGCTGCTCCGTTGTCATATTTGCTGGATTTGCTAACCTAGGTATAGGAAGTGCCACAGTCGCTCTCAACACCACACTTACAGTAAATGCCTTGCGTTATGATGTCAACTGATTTTTTCTACTTTGCTTCAGTGCTTTTCCCCCACAGCAATCTGCAGGGCTCATTCCTTCATGAACTTGGGGGCCAAACGCCTTTCAGAGTCCCGGTGCTTCTCTGTGGTGTGTCCAGTGACACGGTCTGAATTGCAGAACACACAAGGGGCAGGGGCAGCTGCTCTATTGAGATAGGTCCCAATCAACAGTTCCAGTGACAGGATGCTGGGACCATTCAGTAAGACTGGGCTCTAGCTTGTCTGTATCTACCTATGTTCTTATGCCATCTCATCAGCAAAGTCTCTGAGTACCTGACTCCTACCTCTCTCTGTTTTCACAGGTATTCCACAAACCAAGCCTCTGAACTTTCTGATGTTGACCAGAGACTAACTTTGCTAGCGACAGACACTCAAGATGCGCAATGTGACTGTCACAGGATTTCAAGTGAAAACAATGGGGAAGATTTGAAACATGTAGGTGGCTGTCAGCTGCTCCATTTCCTGACTTTAACCACATTTCCTGGCCCTCATTTCCCCTTTAATAGAGTAGCTGAACCTTGGGCTCTCAGAAAAGCAGTTTCTTTTCAATTACATTTACTGAAGAGTCAATAGGATTTCCCAATGGCCACAGATGATATACATTGGAGATAACACTGCATTTAGCCCCATTGTTACATTCCCTTGAAGCTTTGCTACAATCTCGTTTCCTCTGTTGTTCAATAGCCTGGCGACTTCTCTTCCTCTACCCTATACATGGCCCTTCTCAATGCCTGCTGTTGTTTCCACAGGCTGATTGGGGCATCTCATTCACCCATCAGTAGGATGGCTGCTGGGGACACAAAACTAGGAGAATCCCACTACTAAAAGAAAACAAAAGTTGAGGGGAACTAAGGAGAGACCCATCACTAGATTAGAACACAGCACTGTGTGTGTTTTGGGTAGTGTGTGTTGGGGGGAAGAGCACATACAGGATGAGAAATGCTTCTCATGAGATCTAGCTGAAGGGGGGTGATGGTGAGGGATGAAGGTCATAATTGTAACTTTCTGCTCTGATACATCCATTATTTCCCTCCAAATGCACCATAAAATCATGTATCTTTAAAAAAATACAAGAGTAAAAGGAGAATGAAGCATGTCACTAAAGTTGAAAGCTTTCTTAGTTGTTAGTGGGGAATGACACAGATCTGCTGTCTTTTTATGAGCCCTGGTGATTCTCCTCAGAGTTCTCTTGTGGGGTTAGTCCATCATCAAAATGCCAATTATTTTTCACTGGAAAGCTAAAAATATTTTTTCCCACGAAGTGGGATTTTCTCCCACGAAAGCTCATGTGATAAATGTGTCAGTCTTTAAAAGTGCCAGAGGACTCTTTGTTTGTTTGTTTTTTAAATATTTTGTTAGTTAAAATTTCTTTGAAAGGGGGAAGAGGCAAAATAGGGAGGGTTGACAAAAATTTTAACCAGTGTTTGGTTTCTGGTTTTAATCAAAAAATGGAAAATTGCATTTAAAATGATGACTATAGGATCTTTTGTTTGACACAAAGCCACTGTTCGTTTCAGTGGAAAAAACCTCAATCAACTCTAGAGATTATAGAGTAGCACAGCCTGGCTTTCACACTGTAGAGCTTATCCCCTTCACTAGTGCACAGGCCAGACCACCTTCCTGTCTCTGCCACCCAGGTTGCACATGAACTGTTCTGAGGAAATGCTTGCTGTCTTGATAGTTGCCTGGAGCATGACTGAACCCAGAGCTGCTTGGACACAGACGCAGGAACACTGCTGCTGTGCTAGGGCTCTCTGGTGGCAGCAGCCGAGCCACTCTGCCTTCCTCCAGCACCCTACTCTCCACCATTTGTGCCTATTTCTGCATGTTACTCCCCAGATAACAGGTGATGGCGAACCATTGCCAGCATGCGCGGATCACCCTGTGGCACCCAGCCCCATGCTGCTTGCCCAGGCTGGGGACCTGGCCATAGCGCCCTGGGCTAGGGACTCAGAAACCCTGGCTGCCATGCTGGCTGGCAGCCCCGTCCCCCCAGCCCAGGGCCTTGGGTCCAGCTGGGGCGGGGCCCTGCATCGGAAGCCGGGCCAGCCCCGTCAGCCCTCCTGAGCCCGGGAAATGGTGCTGCAGTGCACCTGCCCCAGTCACCCAGTGGGGCCATACCCCGCCCACATGAGGAGGTTGGAGCCCAGGGGCCGGACCAGGCTGCTGCACAGGTGCAGGCAGAGGTGGCTTTTGGGGTAGGCGAAGCAGGCGGCCGCCTAGGGCCCGGGGCAGTAAGGGGCCCCTTTGCCTACGCCTACCCCAAAAGCCATGTCTGCCTCCCGCTCTGTGGAACACATAGCAGGGGGCCGGGGCCAGGGGCAGAGCGGGGGAGGGGGATTCCTGTGAGGGGGCAAGCTTGCGGGGGCTCCAGCACTGGCGGGGAGTCTGAGGGAGGCGGGCTGGAGGGGCTGGCTCAGAGGCCAGGCTTTGTGTTTCTGCCCTGTGCCTGGGCCGGCCAGCTGCTCGGCCCCTGAGGGGGGTGGGCCAGCCTAGAGGCCCAACTCTGCGCTCCTGCCCTGCCCCTTGCCTCTGGCAGTGGTGGGGTTGGGGCCCCCAGCGGGGCACCGGGTACAGTTTTGGGGCCCCTGACAGGGTGCCGGAGCTGCGGAGTAGGGCTAGCCATGAAGAGCCAGGGCCGCGGGGGTTTTCAGTCAGGGCCCCCAGCGGGGCACCAGGACTGTGGAGGGGGCCAGCCGCAGGGATCCGGAGCTGCACGGGCCCCGGGTGGAGCACTGGGGCCACAGGTGGGGACCCAGGGCGCTGTGGCTGTGGGTTAGCCGGGGCACCAGTGGGGGCCGGCTGCAGGAATCTGGGGCCGTGGGGGACCCGGGAGGAGCGCTGGAGCTGCGGGGCTATGTAGGGGGTCTCGGGTGGGACACTGAGGCCATGGGGGGCAGAGCCACTGCCAGGGAGCCCTATAGGGCCCCAGATAGGCTAAAGCCGCCTCTGGGTGCGGGACACAGGCGCGCAGGGCTGGCCAGGCCCGGGCGGAGATGGGGCAGCAGCAAGGCAGGGCCCCTGCAGACAGACACAGCCGCCGGGGATGCCCAGCAGTAATGACAGGGGGAGGGACCAGGGGCGTGTCCGGCGACCCAAAGCCGGCTCCTAGCCCCGCCCCGTGCGGACGAGCCCATCCACTGCAAGGCCCCCCCAACGGCAGCCGTAGCCCCGCCCCCACCCGCGTACGTTTCGACCGAGGCCCCGCCCCGCAGACTTGGCGTCACAGCGGCGGCCCCGCCCTCTCGGAGCCCGGATGAGGCAAGCTTCGGAGCCGGGGGACGCGGCGCGGGAGATGCTGCTGCCGTGAGGGGGATGCGCGCGGGTGAGTCCGGGTCCCGGGCAGGGTCCCCCGATCATGGGTCGCGGGCTCTGCGGCTCGGGGAAGAAGCCTGTCAGCGGGCGGCGGAGGGTGAGAGCCGGAGCGGCGCTGGGAGACGCCCTGTGGCGAGGCCGGGGGCCGGGCGAGTGGCTCCTCGGGCACACGGAGGCCGGGGTCATGGGCGCTTAGGGGCCGTAGGGCGAGAGGAGCTGGATCGGGGCGTACGGTGGCCGGTTGGGGGCGCCGGGTGTTGCCCGTCCGGAGGGTCCCGGCTTCCTGCTCCGCAGAGCTGTCCGGATTGGCTGTGAACTGACAACGGGGCAGGTCCCGCCCACTTCCGCCATTGGCTGGGGTCGGAGTCCTCTCGGCGGCGATTGCTGGTGGTGTCGTCACTCGCCGGCGGGGCCTACGGCGGGCCGTGTGGGCGGGGCTCGAGCCGCGGCCCTTGGCCCCCGGGGCCAGTAGCCCCGCCTTTGGCTGGTCCGGCCGCACGGGCGTAGCGGTGATGGGTGTGCAGCTGGGGCGTGGGGGGCCATGGGCTGGTGTCATGGCTGGGAGATGGGCGCATGGACTTGCCTGTGTGCTAGTGGCTGGGGGAGGGCGGTGTTGTGCCGTGGTTGATGGGCGTGTGGAGGGCATGGGATCCCTGTGGGGGGGATTCAGTGGTTGATGGGAGTGTGGAGGCTGGAGGGCATGGGATCCCTGTGGGGGGATGCAGTGGTTGATGGGAATGTGGAGGCTGGAGGGCACTGTGGAGGGGATGCAGTGGTTGGTGGGGGTGTGGAGGGCATGGGATCCCTGTGGGGAGGATGCAGTGGTTGATGGGAATGTGGAGGGCATGGGATCCCTGTGGGGAGGATGCAGTGGTTGATGGGAATGTGGAGGCTGGAGGGCACTGTGGAGGGGATGCAGTGGTTGGTGGGGGTGTGGAGGTTGGAGGGAATGGGATCCCTGTGGGGGGGATGCAGTGGTTGATGGGGTGTGTGGAGTGCAGGGCCCCCATGGTTTCACAGGCTCAGCAATTAAGTGGGGTACTGGGTTCCCTTGGATGGCACAGTGGATAGGAGAAGCAGGGCAATCATTGTCAGTAGACTCTATAATTATCTTTGCACAGCAGGTCAGGGAGCTGACAGGATACTGGCCTCACCTGAGCCACAGTCACCTTGCATTCAAAGCATTGTGTCAGCTAGTTGTAGGTAAAACCTGATTCAAGAGATTCCCCATGGTTATCTTTTATGGTGTTGAATGTGATTGATCTCTGCTGGCCAGTGATCACAGTGTCCATTAAACTGATTGGCAGAAACCCACCTCCAGCCTGGTTATATTTCCCAGTGAAGGCAAACTTTAGGCCCAGGGAGGTGGTGTTGGGTAATGAGATTGGATTCTTTTTTTGGTATTGGTTGCCAAAACCATTTTTCATACTGAGAGTGCTGAGGGCTCCATCCTCACTGCAGTGTTTGAAGAAATGGAAAGGTCTGCAAAATGTTTGCTGTCAGATCGTTGCTAGGATACACAAATATGTTCATGATGTCAAAAGCACTTAATTCTTTGAGTCATTTAAAAAATATTTTTCTTACTGCAGAGAAAAGGGCAAGTTTGGGAGTTAGCTCAGTCCATTCTTTAGGAGAGAGTTTTTACTGGGACGGGGATGCCCTTAAATTTTAAATGTGGAGTAGGCAACAGTTTGAAATCCTAAGGAAGGATTCAATGGCACAGCTTTCTCCCACACATGCATTGCAGCATATTCCAGCCACCATTCTTCTGCCTGAAGAGGGTTCTTTCAGACCATGTCACCATTGTTCCTTAAGAGAGGTTGCTGGTGAGTGAAATTGCCACTTATTTTTCTCTTCCACCTCCCCTCCACAATCCTGAGCATGCTGGCTCTGCAGTGCACATTGGACTCCGCTAGCCAAGGTACCTTTGTGGTTTTGTATGGATGAAAATATCTATGCCCATCTCTGGACAGAATATTTTATATGTTGTAGTATTCACATGTTATTGTGGTGATTAGAGTTGTGTTTCTCAAGTGATCAGTTAACAATACAAATTGGAAACCAGAAACTGTTCTTTAATTTAGGATGGCTTATCCCCGTTCACTAAAACAAAATAAAACAAATGCCCACTTTGATTTTTGTAGATATGTTCTTATGTTGCACTCACAGAACTAAAATACACTTGTCACCTAAGAAAATTCTGATCTGACTATTTTAACTATATCATTAATATGAATATAGGATGCTCAAGCTGGAACAGAGAGAAAGTCGTGCCAAACTTTGACTGTTGATGACAAAGAAAGTCCAAAGTATGTTGGAAAAAAACTTCTGATTTTAGCAGAAAATCCTAGTTGATACACAAAAGGTGCTCTCCTGGGCAGCCTTATGTCCCCGGTTACCTCTGTGTTCTCTGTCTCTTGTAAATATTAGGTGCATGAAGATTGAAAAATAGGAGTGTGGAGAAGGAGTCCAGCAACTCTTTACCCCAGTAAAACTGTCACATGTTTCTTGCTAGAAAACAATGAAGATTCCCACCTATGTTTGGCCTAACAAGCCATTTCCTTCAAATTCTGTAGGGATGACTCTGGAAAAGTTGCTCCCCAAATAACTTTCTGGGCGTGACATGTCTCCCCATCTGTGACATTTTGGGAGATATCAGAGGCAATTCTGGGTTGTCCACAGGGCACCAAGGCTTGGTCATGGCCATTCTGTCTGCATGCTAGATGAGTATTTCAAAAGCTGTACCAAAACAGTCTTAGTCAGACATTTTAACTTTTTAAGGCAGGGCTTGTTCAGATGAGATAACTGTATATTTGGGTCAGGAAGAGGTCCTCCTGAGACCTACTTAGCTTACTTTAGGAAGCACAGATCTCTGAGAAGAGATCAGTCCCAGAAAGAAAATTGTAGTTAGATAACACTTTCCCTTCTGAATCTTGACCTCTTTCCCAGTCCAAGACATGTAGTGACCAGTTTATTTAAAAAAAAAAAAGTGATAGGCCGAGAGCTGAATAAAACAGAAGGTACTCTCTTCCTTAGAATTAATCTTACTATTGTTAATCTAATGTTGGAATGACCACTCGGATGATCTTTCTGCAGAAGTATGCTGTTGTGAAGGATAGGAGGTCAAGCCTGTGTAGTGCTTAAAAAAGGGATTTGATGAGTGGCTTGGTGCCCCCTTTACAGAGTTTTTCTGGTGACCATCAGTCTTTCTTTCCAGAAGGCTGCTGGAAAATGTGGAGTAGATGTTATCTTTTCTGGGACCAGTCTGGAGCCACATATGTCTTGGTGGTGCTGCACTCGATCCCCTTAGCTGCTCTTTTCACATCAAGAATGCCATGGGTTCATAGTTTTTCTTCTGGTTGGTTAGGCTTTGGGGAAATCTTAGGAAGAATGATCTCCTGGTGTGGGTGGAAGGAAGAATTTATCTAGGTGATAAAAATATAAAAGAACTACCTTATGCTTATGGGATACCTAGTAATGCTTTTGTGTTTTAACAGCAGGCATTTCAGAGACTCTTCTAGCTGATGACATTGCAATGGGAAGCCATGTGTTTGTGGATCGACAATACAGGCAGTTAGATGCCATTGTTCAAATGGTTGGGTTTGAGAGCTTGTTACACTGGTGCAGGCTCCTGGCCAGGCAGGTAGGCTTGAGTGCTGTGGTTTGGACAGATATCCTGTTGCCACCCTATTGGACTCATTGGTCTGCTACTGGCGTAGGTCAGGCTGTGTCCACAGCACTGTTCAGCTTTGAGGTGTGAGATGCAATGAGGCACTGTCTCAGCTGTTCTGTAGGAAATCCAGCAGAACTGAGTGTTTGGTTTCCTGGGTCTTGAGGCTAATAAGAGTTTTGTCCACATCCTGTGCGGATCAGGAGGGTGGAAAGCTCAGAGGGCATCGTTGCTCTGGAAGAGCATCCTACCTGTTGCTGCTCAGTAGCCAGTTGTCAGACTTGTGTAACCTGGTTTGGGATGCAAAAGCCAATTTGGGGGATCTGCTGGGAAAATGGATTGGCTATTTCATTGGTAGCCCACTAGGCTTGAGAACTGCAGTCTCTTTGGCCAGTTCAGCATGACATCACTTCCTCTTGTCAATTACTTCCCATTGTAGATGAAGGTGGAAGGGATATGGCAAAGAAAAGTGCACATAAGAGATGTGTGCATTTGTGAAGCAGAGTGTCTGTTCCTAGTGATGTCTGCTTTTGTGAACATGAGCTTAGTTTGTGCATTTTGATGGGATAGAGATGGGTCGACATGGAACAGTCTGTCCCGTTAGCTATCAGCTGGAATATTTCTTTGTTCTGAGTTATGTCAGCCAATGGTTTTGCCTGTCTGCTTTCCTGTTCACTGTCCCTTCTGTGTGTTTCAACCTGGGGCTAGGTGACCTCCTATCAGGAGAGAATCTGCATCACTTTGGAAATGAACTTTTTGTATCCTCTTGCTGGTTTATGTATCCCATGGTCATGTGTGATTGGATCAGGATATGCTCAGTTGTCCTGGAAATCTGGAGGGGCCAGCCTGACCACTTTCATTTCTAGAGAGGTGATGTTCTGAAGCCTCTGAACTTGACCATGGGGGAGGAGCAGTTTACCAGGTAGGTTTGTTTGGAGAGCAAAAACTTGGGAACGTTGCTCCCCTGAAGAGGTAAGGGCTCACTGCTGTCTCCGAGAAACATTACAAACTGGACCGTCAGTGAATAGACAAGGTGACAGACCTGGAGTGCTGCTCTGTTTGCACCATCGGAGGCAGAAAATCTGGTGTTTAGATGGGGAAGGAGTAGGGGAATTGCATCCAGTATTTGCCAGAAGAGAGGTGCAGCCCAAATACTTTAACTGGTAGGGCTCCAAACTGGACTGCTTTCTCTCTGTTGTTGCAACAAAGATCTGAGGGGCAGCACAGCTCTGTTACTGCTTGGAGAACTGCTAAATGCCTGCAGCTGGAGAATGCCTAATCGCTGCATTGCTCATAGGCGATGGAGAGCAAAGTGTGGCACCAGTCAGACAGAAAGTGTGTCCTAGACCTTGTTCAGCTGGGATATCTGTATACATGGGTCAGGAAGAGGCTCTCTGAGGACACACTTTCAGGTCCTCTGAGACCTATTCTGCTTACCTTAGGGAGCTCAGATCTCTGAGAAGAGATCAGTCCCAGAATGGAAGCTGTAGTTAGGTAACAAACTTTTCCTTCTGAGGACACCAATTTTGTAAGGTGCTGCTGGCCTAGCGCCTTTGAGCTGGAGTAGCCCCTCAAGAGAGACAGCTAGGCTGGCTGACAGTCCCAATTGCCTTTAGGCTCTTCCAGGCTCTTAAGTGCAAGGATACGCATAGAAGCAGTTGGAAACAGTGAAAGCCAGCCCAGCGCCATGTGATCTCTCAGCTCTGCCGGTTCCCAGGGTTTGTCCGTGCTGTGGCTGGGAGGCATATGCAGGCATATGCTAGTTCCAGTCCATCAGTGTGCTAAAAGTAGACTTGTTGACTTTTTGGCTGAGGCAGCAGCATGGGCTAGCTAGCAGGGTTTGGATGGAGGGGGGCCTGAACGGGAGAGAGAGGCTAGTCTGAGCTGCAACATCCGCACAGCTGGGTCACATGGCGCTAGTGCGAGTCTGTTTCTCGGGTAGGAAGGCATGATTCCAGTAGCAGGATGGACGTTCTCAGACTGGCCTAATGGGCTCATGGGGAAACAGCGCACCCTGGCCTTAGCAGTCATTCTGGGGATGGGCTGATTCGTATCTGCTGACACAGACAGTTGTAAGAAGCAGATTATCCGTCTTTCCTGCATGGCTGCTGTCTCTGGACATTTCTGCCCAGGTTTCATGGACACTAGTCAGTAGTTCAGGTGTCTTTTAAATATGATGGGTTTTTTTCTTTTTGTCTTTTCTGATGGCCTCAAACCTACTTCTCACTTAATCTTATAGTCTGATTTACTGCTAAGTGCCCCTACTGAGGTGGGGGGTGCCATAAATTGCACCAGGTGTGCTACTCAAAAGTAATAAAGCAACACAGGAGGAAATCTAGAGCTGCAGTCCAACTTTCAAGCGTCTCTTTCGCTTCTGAGGTATGGCTAGATGAGTGAACCTCACCCACCCATGTACCCCAAGAGGCAGCCCTCTGTCGCTGTGCATTGGGACTGTTCAGTGGCCGTTGATGGGATGTTTCAGTGCCAAATGAAATTGACACGCTAATCTGGTGGTGAGAGGTGGAGAAAGCTGTGTTGGGGCTCTGACTGCTGAGCACAGAAACGAGTTCATTAACCATGGAAAACTGCAGCAGAGAGAGTTGCTTGGGAAAGCTGGCTGCATTTTGGCTGAGGAATAGGGTTGTGGGACACCACAGAGGAGTGTTAGCCCAGGGGTGGATTGCTGCCAGAAGTGTGGTTTGTTGGACTGAGGTGTAATTGTGGTAGGCAGGAATTGGACAGGGGCAGAAAAGGCTCAGAAAGACAGGGTTGTTTTCATTGTTTGGTGCCATTGTTCCAGTCTTGGATTTAACAAAGGCCTTTTCTTCACTGTTAAGAAAGGTGTTTTTTTTTTTACCTTGGGGTGACACATGCAAGAGTGATCCTGAGATAAAAGCTGCACAGGGAAGATCAGATTAGTTTTCCCATGAGGGAAACTTGCTGAAGTTTGCACTGCATCTCCACGTGAGGCCGACACTGTGGTAGCTACATTAGGGTGGCTGTGCCGGTAGGGCTGTACCGGTGTTCTGCGCTGGCCCAGCACTCCTAGTGTGGATGCAACCTATGCTGGCATAGGTTATCCTACCACCCCGAGAGAAATAAGCTGTACAGTACTGGCAGAAGGACAGGTTTGCCTGTATGTTTGCATCTACACTTGGGGCACGGTTGGAATCACACCTCTTTCACACCCACCAGCAGAAGTGTGTAGTGTAGACCTGGCATCAGTTTAGTTTTAACAAGGCCTTTCTAAGTCATGAAGATCAGTGACGTACCCTGTACCAGGGGTCCGGGAGGGCAGTGCGTAGACTTCCTGTATGTCCATTCCTCGCAATCTCTGAAGTCCATTTGGTTGTATATGGAGTCTTCTTTCTGCTTAGATGTTGGAAACAATTGCCACTATAATCTGAACTCTGTGACTCCACAGTAAACAGTTCAATACTGGCTGCATGGCAAATTGCATTTTCTTCTCTCTGGTTGTTTTGCAGCTTCCCTTTTACCAAGCTCATAGTGTAGGATTAAATAACTGCTGCGCCAGGAAATGGAAACAAACCACTTCTTGTTGGGAAGCAGAGCGAGAGCATGTGGTGTTTGGTGCCTTTCTGTCTAGATTTCAGTCTCCAAAAGGGAAAGCTGATTTATGCCCTTTCAGTCCATACCTCTATGTACCCTGCACCCCATATACACCTTTGTAATGTGATCTGGGTCATTCATGTTCACCCTTCTAGTGTAACTGTGTTTGCTCTAATGCAAAGTATTTCATGGAAGGTGTTTTTGGAAAACTCATGCCATGCTCTACATACATGGTAGCCAACATTGTTCATGTGTATAGATACGAAACTGCCTGGTCATGTCTCCAAATGTATCTCACATGGCTGGAATAGAGGCAGAAGAAAAGAGCTGTGTTTAGCATGCATACAAGAACAATGCAGCTTTAAGCACCTTGGCTCCAGAGGGAAATATCATGCCCATTTCCCTGACATAAAGAATCACCTGACGGCAGGAGTAAGAGGGGCACAAGGGAGTTTCGAAAAGAAAGAGAGACCTTGAGCTGTTTGAGGCTCTTCCCTGGGATTCCATCTCCCAAGCAGCATCAAGGACTGATCCACAGGGCGGAGTCTGGCTAAAAGCCATCAGTTGCTAAGCCTGTGAGTAAGCTAAACATTGACTGTAACAGAGATCTTCGTTAAGAAGATGGCTTTTTCCTTTATTTGATTGTGGTTATTCTCCTTGACTGAGTGATTAATTGATTTCATATTAGTTTGGCTTATATTCACTTAAAATCTGACTATAGTCAATAAACTTATGTTTTATCTAAAGCAGTGCAGTGTTGAATGTGTGAAGGCCTCACTGAGAGCTGGTGCATATCAGTGTCTTTGTTAAATGTATGGGCAAGTGTAAATGAGCTTGCAAGGCCCAGTGGGGTACACTGAACCTTGAAAGACTAATTCCCAGGGTTACATCTGGGACCGGGGGGTGTTTCCTGGGGGATCATCCCAGGGGTGGCTAATGAGAGCGCTCTTCCACTAAGCGAGGGGCCGATTACATGCAGGAGGCTGGATGTGAGCTAACCCAGGAATGGGGGTTCACACAGCAAGGTGGGGTGAGTTGGGCTTCTGGAGTGGAGAATTGGGGTGGCGCAGCTGCACACCAGAACTGATTGCAGGAGGGGAATGTCACAACATGTTCTCCTCAAAGTTTATAAAGAAGCCTCGGCATTTTCAGGTTCAAAGCTGACCTGTAGCTGGCATCCTGCAATGCCATTCAGACAGGTTTCTCTGCTAGTCCTGACAATAAGGGTTTTCTCACCAGAGCATCACAGTGGTGATTGAGGGTCTTAATCTGCTCTAGGAAAAGCAGAATCAAAGGTAGTACGTGTTTCTCTCTTCGGTGTCCAATTGGTTGTGTAATCCTCAGATTTCCATGTCCAGGAAGGTGTCAGTGGGTGAGGCATGGTCCTTTCCAAGTGCAGTGTCATCACTGAAATAGTGTTGGTTGTTGTGGGGGCCCAGTGGAGGTCTGAGGGATCCAGACATGTATTTGTGGGTTCCTGAGCATCAGTCCCCCAGCTCCCCAGGATCTGATGCACTTTACAAGCTTCTCTAGCAGCTTTTGGTATTTTTATTTATCCATCTGATCCCAGGTGCTCTGGTCCTGCTGTCACAGAAACTGTCTTTGCTATGCTGACCATGATCTGCCAAGGAAGGCCATTCCCTCTCGGATAAGATGTTCTTCAGCTTTGTGTTTCAGCTTGTAGAGGCAACCGGATCAGCTGTTTGAGTTGAAGTTTAGGCTGGCCAGGAGCTTGGCAAGCAGAATAAGAAGGTTCTGAATCTGCAGCCTGTTCAGAGGTGACACATGGTTGCATATCTCTCTCAGCCTTGGCTTTGTGTTGGAGCTGGAAATGCTTGCTTAGACTCTGCTAGGTGAGAGCATTTAGCTGCTGGTGTTAAGATGTGCAGAGACAGTATCTTGAGGGGAAACAGCCAGATTACTTACTACCAACTTCAGCTGTGCGTTGACTCCACAGGTCAACACTAACCCCTTTGGCTTTTTCAGAGACATTGTTTTCCAGAAAGATGGACAGAAATTAGCAGGGGGAAATGTATCTTTTATAGCTTCTGCGCTTAGATGTGCACTTCCACACACACCCACGCTGCCTACTTTCAGGGGATCTGGATCCTGGATCCTTTTAAGGATTCCAGGGGTGTGGATCTGTAGAACGTCTGACGAAGTGGGATTTTCTCCCACGAAAGCTCATGTAATAAATAAATCTGTTAGTCTTTAAAAGTGCCACAGGACTCTGTTGTCTTTCTACAATAGACTAACAGGGCTACCCCTTTGGAATTTGACTAGTTTGTTGTTGAAGGCCTGTACTTCTGTCCAGTGTTTATTTTCTATGCCTGCAGGTTTGATTCCTGGGTGAGCCTTTTATCTTCTCTTTGAGAGTGCTTTGGCACGTGCCATTTGGGAATTGGCAATTGATTCTATGTTGTATCTTGCTTAGTTTGAGACTGGTGTGATGAAACAAATGCCTGGAGAGAATGATTTAAGTCCCTTATCACACATCAAGCTTCAATTGCCAATGGAGCATGCATTGGCAATTGTAGCTTGATCTGCGATAAGAGACTTCTTGCATCAGCTTGCTCCTAGCTGGTTTCAGATACGTAATGTCTGGGTTTATGTTCCTGTGCTGACTAAGGCTGCGACGTATCAGATTTGACACTTGTTTGGTTTGTGATTAAACTGGCACCTCCTTCACTGGGGCTTTATGGAGATGCATCAGTCTAAGAGATCATGGCCTCCACTGTGCTTTATTTGGGTAGCTTACAGGCTTTTCTATTGGGTCTGGGGAGATCTTTTCCACAGGCTGGGTTTAGTTGGGTGCAGCAGACTGCCTGGCCCAACTTCAGCAGCAGGATTTGTCGGCACTGATGGAGAAAAGGACTTGCCGCTGATACAGCAGCTTTGTGAACTGCTGTTTTAAGAGGCATAAAACATCAGTTGTGGTTCACCAAAGAACATTAAGGGCAAAAATAGTATTTCAGTACAGGATATAGGTGCATTTACTAAAGGGACGGTGGAAGTGAGCTACCTTCCAATTTGTGTATGAAAATGCTTCCAGCTCCCATTTCAAGACAAGAAAAACAATAATAAATTGGCCAAAGGAATCTAATCTGTATCTCAAACATTTTAATAACTAACTTAAAAAAAACAAAACAGTGTGGATGTGTTGGTTCTTGCCAGCTGCTCAGTTCCCTGCTCATGTCCTGAGAAGCAGAGACTCAAAAACTCTAAGGTCAGAAGGGAACGTTACGATCAGCCAGTCTGACCTGCACAACAGGTCACAGGCCACAGAACTTCACCCACCCGCTCCTGTAATGACCCCCTGCCCTAAGGCTGGGTTATTGACGTCCTCAAGTAACAATTTAAAGACTTCAAGGTACAGATAATCCACCAGCAAGTGACCCGTGCCCATTGCTACAGAGGAAGGTGAAAAACCTGCCAGGCCTTTGCCAATGTGCCCTGGGGAAAAATTTCTTCCCATCCCCAAATATGGCGATCAGTTAAACCCTGAGCATGTGGGTAAGACTCACTAGCCAGAGACCCAGAAACAAGTCTCTGTAAGATCCCACCCCATCATGGCTGTTAGGCATATGATAGAGAAGTAATCAAGAATCCAGCAGTTTAGAGTTAAACAAACAAGGAGTCCTGTGGCACTTTTAAAGACTAACACATTTATTTAAGACTAACACGGCTACCCCTCTGGAACTTGTCCCAACTCTACAGTTAGTTATTGCACAGGTGGTATTCCGGCCGGTGTCCACAGCAGGTCCTGCCAGTACAAGAAGGCCAACAATGGGAGGAACGTGAGCCCTGTGTGCTTTCTTACCTTTTTAGCAGTGTCTGAGTGGAAGTAGCAGATGGGCCAACTGGTGACAAACCCTTCTCTCCCCCCACCATGATCAAAGTTGATTAGACTCATTAGCAGTAGTTCCAGGTTTCTAAACAGGAGAGCTTCCTCAGGACAGGAAGGGAATGACTGTGCAGCAATATCCTGGGATCTCTGGGAAATCTTAAGTTTCAGGAAGATCAGGAATCTGGTGCCAGAATGGGTGGTGGTGGTTTATCCCAAAGGCCCTGGATTTATTCCTTGCCATGTGTTACTTTGGTCACATGTGCAGCTAATCCACCATGTTTTCAGCTGACAATAGGGGCACTTTGAAGAGTGGGGGAGTGAGCCAAGCGTCCTTTGGAAGATTGTAGATGAGTCTGTTACTGCCCTGGATGATAGCACCGTGTAACTAGCTGCTCTCCAGGACATCTAAGGAGACCTGGATAACAGAAGGGCATTTCTTCTACACTGTGATTCCCGGCTCACATACACGCACTAGTGCTAGCTCAAGAGAGCACAAGTCTAAATATCAGGATGGTCACAGTAGCTCGGGCAGTGGTGGCTCGGTGTACCCACGGGATTCGGGTGGGTTTGTGCTTGCGACTGCAGCTCTCCTGCTATTTGTACTCAAGCCAGCTCAGTGAGAACGACCACGAGTAGATGTGCGCGAGCTGGAAATCATGCCCTCCGTGCAGGGGTTAAAGTAAGGGGGAACGCACCGGAATGCAGTTCCGGGGCCCACAAATTTGAAGGGCCAGAGTTCCGGGGCCCCTAAAAAAAGGCTGGCAGGTCCTACGCCCCACCGTTGTTAATCACAATACTTATTGTGTTATGCAGCGTTTGCTAGTGTGTGACAATAATTGCTATAGACATAAACCCATATAAAATTATAAATATTTTTGTGGAGCAATAACTGATGCATGTGGTACTGAGAAGTGGTTGCAAATGTCTACCTGGGCTGGGGCCCACACATGCATGAAGGGGGCCCAGGCAGCACGGGCCGGGAGATTAGGAGGGTTCTGGGGCCTGTCAGATTATACTTTAACCACTGCCTCTGTGCATAGTGTAGACGTAGCCTTTGGCTCTTAGCATAACTTGGGGGTAGAAATGTTGGGAAGCTGGTGAGACTGGAAGCAGCTGTTTAACATATACCCATGGCTAGCCTGCTCTACCACCCTGGACCTGAGACTGACCTGGAAGGTCACTCAGAAGCTTCAGAAACCCAGAACAACCCCGGCTGCCTGTCTTCTGTGCAAGGTGGATGGATGAGGACATATTACCACTGTGCTCCCTGCTTCGACTCTGGGGTAGGGGGCGCTTTTTAGTTCTTTCTACACAGTGCCTAGAGCAGTGGGCCCTGATCTGCAACTGGGCCCCTCGGCGCTACGATAAGCAACCATCATTAATACCATGCAGTGGTGAGAGTTCACTTCTGGTTGAAATTCCAGAGTGGAACCAAGAAAGAATGCTTCAGCTGGCTCAGAATAGCGGCTTACTACTGAGCCCCAATACAATCTGTGCACAGTACCTGGCCTGTGTCAAATGGCATGGCTCTAGGTTTGTTTCTTCTCTGAGCCTTCCCACCCAAAGGTCCTGGAGGGAGTTTTAGGCTCTGTTACCCACCCATCATGGCTTGAAGCAAGTTTATCCCAGCTGCTGTGGTCTCTAGAGCTATTGAGTGCTGGAGGCTGGGGTTTTAAGGGTGGAAGAAAGAGAGGGAGTGACACACTTTATGCAGGAACATGATGAAATCACCCTCTCTCCAACATAGCACAATCTACCAAGCCATAATAGCTCCAGGGTCTCCAACTGTGTCTTTTATGTGTTCTCTCCTGACCCCTGCAGTTGGCAGGTGTTTGCTCCCTAGGGTGTAGCTCACTTGAGCGGGCAGGAAGGAGTCTGGCTGGACGTATCTAGAAGATGGTGTAAGCAGCATTGTTGTCCTCCATGTGCAGACTGGAATCTCCTGGCATGTGGCTTGCTGCCTGTTTGTTCTCTAAGGTTAACTACTTTGGAGCTACCAGGGTGAGCACTGAGCATCCTGTATCTGGGGGGGATGTTTGCTCCTTATCAGGTATCCAGTATGTCAAGTGTGTGACGCTGCTGTGCTGGGCTCCCTAGAGATACAGGTCAGAACATGTGATCTGGTCTGTGGCCAAACGTGGTTCACGGATGCAGTCAGGTTTGGGGCAGAGTCGGACTGAACTCCCTGTGGTAACACTCATGCTGCCTCAGTGCCGTTGAGTCAAGGAGACTGCAGGTGTCTGAGTGACGGCCACTGCATGGAAGCTTAAGTTTTTGTACCTTCCCAATGATAAATTGCCTTGGTAAGCGAGATAACAGGTGTGACCAGCCCTAAGCAATTTCGATCCTGTCTTAAGCAAGAAAATGTGTGGTGGAAGTGGGAAATATTCCCTGTCAATTTCTTTTTACGAGTTTGAAAAGAGCTGTGAAAATCAATTTACAGCCAGTGTGTTCTGCTGAGAACTTCTGTGCTGCCGCTGCCTGGGAGCAGGTTGCAGCTCCAGAGCTGTCAGTTCGCATGGAGTGGGTTCACACAGCTCTGCTGAGCCAAAGGCAACCACTACTGCTCCCCTCCCCCACAGAAATAAATGCGCATCCAGCCAGCTTTATCTAACAGGCAAAAATACGCTGCTGATGCTATGCCGACAGGACTGTGTGCTGAGGCATTGCAGCGAAGCTCTCTGGGATCCACCTGTAAGCTCATCCTCAGTGCATTGAGGAAAAGCTACTTTGAATGGAAGCTCTTTGGGGCTTGGACTGTGTCTTTGCTGTGTGTCTGTACAGCACCTAGCACAATGGGCCCTGATCCATGTCAGGGGCTCTTAAGTGCCTCCGCAAACAGATGACTAGCAATACACTTGTGATTCTAAAAGCGTGTCTGAAGTGACTGGGGGGTGAGAGGAGTGTTTGAGTGCTTAATGCCCTGCCGCTGAATTTGGACCCTGACCTGAACTGTCGCAGCTCCACGCTGAGCTGAAAAGCCACAGTGCCAGCTTCTCCTGGCATTATTTATGGATTAAGTGCTGCCGTCTCAGATGTTTGTGTGTTTTCTCTTCAGTGCTGCCCTGTGCTTGTGTTGTCCCACATTTACTGAGCACGGCCAGGTTTTTAAAATGTGGGTCACAAGGACATAGGAGACCGGCAAGTCTAGGCCTGGAGGGCTGGAAATGGGTATTGATGCTTGTTGGAGCCCCAGATGACAAGCTGTGTATGGCTGACTGAGTTGATGGGAACTAATGTGTCTGCCCTGAAGGTGAGGGAGAAGGCAGCTGGACTCTTTCCTACCCTCCTTCATGGGGTTTAACAATGAAATCTGGGTCACAGGGCTTGGGAAATTGACCAGAGGCCGGTATAAAAGATGGGGGCTTCCCCAGAGGGGTTCAGACACAGCATGTTGGTGAGAAGCCCAGTGCAGCACCCATCTTGAACAGTGTCCACTGGAACCTGCAATGTGGGTTCTTCCACTGTATCTCTCACATCAGCTGAGCTCAGAGGGCTGTGACAGGTGTGGCACCCACGCTGCCCCCACCCCTGTGAGACAAACATCCCTCTAGTTCTCCCAGCAGCAGAACAAAATGACAAGATGGGTCACTTCCACTGCTTCACCCATTAGCTGCCCACCTGGGAAAGTGAACGGAAGCTAGTGATTAAGGCCTGGTCTTCGCCCAAAACCTCTGTCCATGCAGCTGAGTCTTGGGTGTGAAAAATTCACAGCTCTGGGAGACACAGTTAAACTGACCTCAGCCCCAGTGCAGACACCACTAGGCTGATGGAAGAACTTTTCTATCACCCTACGTCTCCCCTCTCTAGCGGTAGGTTTACGACAGCGATAGAAGAATCCCATCCGTGGCTGGAGCATTTGCACTACAAGCGCTAGCGGGGCATAGCTGCGGCACGTCTCATATAGACATAGCCAGAGCTGCCCCATCACTGAAGGAACGAGGGGGCAAAACGGATTGTCTACGTCTTTATGCTCTTGCGCAGCTCTGTGGCACAAGTTATGGCAGTAAGTAAGGCCGTGTGACGGAGAATGATGCTGGTGTTCAGAACCAGACTTCAGTGAAACTGGAGAGTCTGGTTAATTTCTCTGTGCTGCTGTCAAGTAGTTTCCACTAAGAAGTGCATATTTTATGCCTTGCTGAATCAATTTCCAGCTAATCTTAGGGAGCTAACTTTCCTCCACCGGTAGAGCCTGGTCCAGATGCCATGGCATGGGACATTTGCCCTCTAATGTCTTCAGACCAAAATCACTGTTCCAGGATGGATAATTTAATCAAAGGACAGACTACACCCTTTCTTGACTGGGGAGGATTGAGTGAGCGAAATTAATTTGGTAACTACTTCTGTTACCTGAAAAGCTTAAACTAGAGCAAAAATCAAACTGACAAAAATACAGTAACTTTCCTGCCTGCATAGCACATGGTTGGCTGTCGATCCTGAAAGGGTGCAAGTCTCTTCACTAAGTGCGTGGATCTCATTAATCCTATTGGGAATTCTACCTTGTATCAAGGCGAGTGCTACCAGCTCCAGACACAGTACCCATCTCTTTAAAAACACGTATTTTAAGTTGATTAAAATAAAAATATGATGGCTGTTGATTTTAAAATCAGGTCTCATGGAAAGAGGTCCTAGGTAAGTGTGTGAAGCTACTTACTGTTCCTTCAGAGTTAGACTGAAAATGTGACTCGAGTTTTTTTCATTTTTTGATTTCTACATAATCAGATCAAACCACCACAAAAGTTTCCTCTGAGCTGACACAGTGAGCAAGTTGCTGGCTGCCCTGTGCCTGTGTATTGTCAGGAATGACTGATGTCCCTTTCATGAGTGCTGAATTCTCTTGCAGCTCTTGGCAAGGCGTATAAACTCAATAAGACCACAGTGATGGGATCTGTTCAGTATTTAGCCACAATGCCAGGAACATCCTATTTATTTTTGTCCTTAGCTTCTTCCTGTGTTTGCATTTTGCAGGTTTCATTGATCATGGACAGTGAAGAAATCCCAGATTTTTCGAGTCCAAAGGAAGAAACTGCTTACTGGAAAGAGCTTTCCTTGAAGTATAAACAAAGGTATCATTTTGGATGCATAGATCAGTGTTTATGTTTAGTTCTAAATGAGCTGAATGTGGCTATCAACCTGTCTTTCTTTGGGGGTTCTGCTTTGATAAGTGTCACGTGTCCAAATGAATTTCTTAATTTTCATCTTTAAAATGCCAGGGCAGTGAGCAAGATCCCACCTCTGGAAGCCGAGCATCTTCTCTGCATAGTATTACCAACCTAAGAGCTGCAGGTTGCGATTTGCAGCCTGCTAGGTCAGATGCTGTGAGTTTCTTTTGGCTGCCATTGGCGTTAGCAGGGATAGCTTCGTGGATTGTAGCTAAACACCTGGAGCAATGCTCTGCTTGGATCTGTGTTGCAGGGATTCTGCAGGCTTTCCTTGGAGTGTTTCCTTCTGTTCTGCATTACTCTTGTGGGTTGGGCAGATGCAGCAAGTAAAACTTCCTCCAGTCCCAACAAGGGGATCAGAACTCAGGATGCTAAATGAATTCATAGTGCTTCCTGAGAACAGACTGTGTCAGAGAGGGGAGAGGAACACAGAACTGGCGTATTTCAGAGGGAGCATCTGAGGGGACTTGGTGTCTACTGAGCTGTTCCTGAGTGTCAAAAATAAATAAATAATCCAGGCCCTTGATGAGTTAATGAAAGGTTTGGTTTCTGTACCCTAATGATTCACTTTCCTGTAAACTTCACTGCTTGCTGAGAGCTGATCTGTTAAGCACAGGGCAGATATAAGTGACACGTGCAATGGGCAGCGGCTACTTTTAGCAATGTAATACCTTGCAGTGGTGTAAGGTAAGTATGTGCTGACTCCCTGCCTACGTGGTTTAATAACCTTATGTTCTAGAAGAGGGTTGGGGTTTTATGTTACTTTGGTGTGTTGATGATACAGCAATATAGTTCTCTATTGTTAGACTGCATTCAGCAGGGGTAGGTGACCTTTGCCGACCCTCAGCCATTGTCAGTGGCCTCCTCCACCAAAAAAAAAAAAGTGGCAGCCACAGTGGGGTGGGAGACAGCGTGGTGGGGGTGGCGCTTCCCCAGACATGCATCTGAAAGGAGCCGCTCGCTGAGAGAAGTCACCGGGAACCGCTCCTCTCGGAGGCGTGCCTTGAAATGGGGATCCCTAGGCGTGCCACAGAGAGAAGCTGTCTGGAGCAGCCACTCTCGGGTTCCCCAGGCACACCGTGGAAAGAAGCTGCCTGGAGTGGCTCTTTCTGGCGGTGGCATGCCAAGGAGAGGAGCTGCTCTGGGTGGCTTCTTTACACGGCATGCTTGGGTCAGGGGCATGGTGAGGGCTTCCGATGCTCTAGTCGCTTCCGAAAGAAGCCACCCAGAGAGGGTTTTGGTGGCAGGAGTGGCAGTTTCTGGGGTGCCACAGGGGGTGCCATGTGCTGCTCCGAATGGGTTGAGTGCCACTCTTGGCACGTGTGCCAGGGGTTGCCAACCCCCGGCATTCAGTCATATATTTTTCAACCAAAACAGGTTAAAAGTTCACTGGCTAATCCCACACTTGCCCATCAAACCATTAACGAGTGCTAGCGGCGGAAGTTAACAAGGATTACGGGACATCCTGCTAATGACCTCAGTGCATGGAATTGTATTGAAACGTCTTTAAACCAGCAGTTTGTATGTTGCACAGAAATGAATTTCCTTTGATAGCTGAACTTACTAGAACTCCTACCTTACAACTGTTCCCTTCTTCCCTTTAAAGAGACACTGTTTAAAGGAGTCCTGTAATGTGCTGGTGATACTGGACAAGTTCCTGGGGTGTTGCAATTTGACAAGCTTGATCCATGACTGGTATGAACCCTCTGTTTTCAGTTACCAGGAAGCACGTGAAGAGCTGGCTGAATTTCAGGAGGGAAGCAGAGAATTGGAAGCTGAATTGGAGGCCCAGTTAGTGCAGGCTGAACAGAGGAATAGAGACTTGCAAGCAGACAATCAAAGGCTAAAATGTGAAGTGGAAACATTAAAGGTAGGGCAGTGTTTGTAATGCAGGTACATCTTGAATGACAATTTGGGACCACACTTTTGACTATCTAGTCTGTACAAACCTTTTGAGAATTCAGCGTCTGTGTCCAGAATGTAAAGGGAAGGGAGCAGTCCTGTGTTTGAGATCCAGTCCTGAGTGTAGCAATGCTTGCTGGTGTTTACCAGCCACCTTATATGTCAGGGAAATTCATGGAGGAATTTTCTGCATGTCTTGGCCATCTCATACTCAGACCCTTTTGCTTCTGAGCTTGATCTTGGGTTTTGCCTGAGGAAGGATGCAATTTTTTTTTAAGACTTTGTCTGCTGGTGGATTTGTTTTTACAAGAAGTTATATAGCCGCGCAATGGACATGCTACAAATCTGCTTTGGTAAGCCATGGGACCACC
Organism: Pelusios castaneus; assembly: GCA_007922175.1. Classification (NCBI taxonomy): domain Eukaryota; kingdom Metazoa; phylum Chordata; order Testudines; family Pelomedusidae; genus Pelusios; species Pelusios castaneus. The sequence goes on from ML685815.1 coordinate 10,514,088, forward strand.
TTGCTCATCATTTCAGCATTCCGATTGTGCATCTAATTCCTGTGAATCAATGTTTTTTGCCCAGAAATTCTCTGGTTCTGTGACACTGATTTGTACTTGACCATCAGCAGGGGCTCTGATAGCCTTCTGAAGGGTGGTCAGATTCTCAGGAGATGGGACCGTCTAAGAAATGAGCTAGGGCTGTTCTCACCCTGCTTTGGGATCTTGGGGAGTAACATGGTTTGGTCCTGCTCTTGGAAACTTGATCCAGGATGGGAAATGAGAACATGGCTGGAACCCGCTGTATTCTGGCCCAGGGCAAACATGCTCTGTGGAATCCCTGCTTATCTTGTCCATTCTCTGTGGTAGCGGTGAAATCTGCATGTACTTGATGAGGCCAATGGCTTCTTCAGGAAAGTCTCTCACTGCTTCCCGAGCATTGTGGACATTCCCAAGCAGACAGGCAGCAGCCACTGTCCACAGGTTTTCAAGGTGATGGTCTTGGAGTTGCAAGACTGTATGAACTTCCCCGTGGCATCAAGAAGCAGATGCTAGTGGCTCTTGTTTTTGTTCACAGGTGCAGTTTCAGGCTCTTCTTGTCGTAGCGTGATTGTTTTCTGGCATGTGAGAGATGTGCGGTCAGAATCCTCTCAAGCAGTTGTATTGTTTTCTGGCCACGTGCCGCTCCGCCAGGCCACGTTGATGTTTTGATGTTGACGTTTAGAAGCCTCCTGGGCCTGCCTTTCCATACTATTGAAAAGGGAAGCTGATGGGTGTCTTCGGGAGAACAACTAGCTATTTGGCGACTGGTTCCCTGCTGTGCAGTGTTGGCTTTCTTTATTTCAGGGTGCCCAGTTCCAATGCTTAGCAAATATCCCTGATCATACGTGAGCTGGCTGGTGCTGGTGGGTTACTTTGCTCCCTCTTGTTTGACAGCTAGCTTACCTCAGAAGGCTGTGTATTAGTGACGTTAATCCTTCTCCCCTCTTATTTCCAGGAGAAACTTGAACACCAATACTCACAAAGTTACAAGCAAGTGTCGGTATTGGAAGATGACCTGAGTCAGACACGGGCCATTAAAGACCAGCTGCACAAATACGTCAGGGAGCTGGAACAGGCCAACGATGACTTGGAGCGCACCAAAAGGTTCAGACCCATTGTCTTGATAGATCTTCTGCGTAGCATTTAGCTTCACAGCTTTTGACCATCTCTGAGTGGAACTTGCCATAAAGAGCACTGCCCTCACGCAGTTCAGCCCTTATTGAAGCTACAGCCCACTCAGATGTCCTCATTCACTCTCTCGCCCTAGAGTATAGTAAAATCAGAGAGTTCAAGGCCAGAAGGGTTCACCAGATCATCTAGTGTGTCCTGCATATCATAGGCTACTCAACCCCACCTAGTTTTCCCTGTGTCAGGCCCAGTTCTTGCAGGATTCTGTACCATTCCCATTTCCCAATCAAGTGAGCAACAAGCAGTAATTTCCACTCTGCTTCATGGATTCCAGAAAGATGAGAGCAGAGCACAAAAGCAAGCTCAGCCAGCCTGCCAGATTTGATGTCAGCAGCCAGGTGACTTGTACAGCACATATATGTGATCTTATTATTGTCCTGGAACAAAGCTAACGCTTTGAGTCCTGTAAGTAAAGAATCCTAATGAGTCTCTTCTTCCCTTGTATAATTAGCACTGTGGCTGGCTGCAGGGACTAGTTATTTGCGAGGTAAGTGCAGAGAGCTAATGAGAGTTGTTAGAAACGTCCTGTTTGGAAGGTAACAAACAGATCCTGCCTCTTTAACTGAATGGGAATATTCAGCGGGAGCAGGATTGAGCCTCAGGCTGTCTGGCATGGCAGACCCAGGGCTGAGGCCCTCATTTAGCAGGATACATGAGCACATGGCTAACTTTTTTTAAACACTGAGTTGTCCCATTGAAGCCAGCAGTATGGCTTGCATGCTGTGTTAGCCATATGCGTAAGTACTTCACTGACGGAGAGCTCAAGTTAATATCCCGGTCCCACACTTTGCCTGAGTTGTCAGCTGCTTGGAGAATGGAGGAGGTAACGCCTTGCAGGTCCTCTGGGTTGATGCTGTGTTGACTCCCTCTGGAGCGGGAGTGTCTGTCCATCTCTTGCCAAACAGAAGGAAGAGAGAGCGGATATTGGTGCCTGGTCAGCTCTTGCGCAGCTGTGTTTTATGAAGCCTGGAGTCCAGCTGCTAGAGTTCTGTCCTATCCAGCCCACACATCTCACATCTGGGGCTCTTAATGGTCCTTTACAGAAAGCACCAGCTGAGCTGGAACCTTTGGACTTGAAGAGATACTACTTACCTTTTCCTTCCGTTACCAGGCTTCTGAATGTGCTTTGTCAGCTGATGTGAAGAGCCTAATATTCTGGATTCTGTTTCTAGGGCAACAATAGTTTCGTTGGAAGATTTTGAACAAAGGCTGAACCAGGCTATTGAGAGAAATGCCTTTTTGGAAAGTGAACTGGATGACAAGGAGTCCTTGCTAGTTTCTGTACAGAGATTAAAGGATGAAGCGAGAGGTACAGCTTGATTGTTGTCTTGTTAATAGAGATGTAATCTAACAAATGTCATGTTTGTACAGCACCTAGCACCAAGTTGCTTGTGCAATGTAAATCTTAAATAATAGTTTCTACACAGTCAGGGGAGTGAAGAAATCTCATCTGGCGAGGGGAAAATTCAGAATATTTTAAATATACGAGTGCTGCAAGTGAATTGCAAATCCCAAGAAAGGTAAGTTAGGCCAGATCTGTGTGTTAAATGCTCCCATTAACCAGGCTCTGTGCTGGCTGTGGGGGGGATTAGACATGGAAATAAATGTTAACTGACCTTGTGAAATTCTCCTCTGTCTTCTGTAATCCTCTTGGAAATTGCCTGGTTTATGGAAGATATCCCAGAAAGGGCTGCTGTGAGACTTGTGGGATTACAGAACGATGCATTGTGGGACATAGTCAGTAAATCAGGAATTCCCAAAAGGATTTCAGAGGGGAAATGAGGGACGAATTTCTAAAGGCTTATTGCAATGAATGTCTCTGATAAGTGGTGCCCCGTTGCCTGGTTAGTAGGTCACTCAGTTCACAAATCTGTGCTCAATATCACTAAAGCCATATTGAGTAAATAAAGGAGTTCTCTCTGACAACAAAGATGACAAAAAGGAAGAGCAAATGTTGTAGAAAAATCTAATTGTTTGCCTAAAATAAAAATGGAAAACTAAGTTCACACTTTATGTAAAGAAGCCCCTCCCATTTATTGTTGATTTGCATAAAGGCTCCTGCTGGTTTTTGTGCCCCATATGTGTGTATATATAAAAATTATATATATGTCTATTAAGAAGCTAAAATGTAGTCTACAGAGTGAAGCCAGACAAAGGGTGGTAGAAGAAACAGACGCACAGAAAGAGGCAGCATCACACAGCAGGTCATTGGAAGAGCAGGGAATAAACCCAGGTGTTCCGACTCCTAGTCCACTAACTTACGCTGCCTCTCCAATCCACTATCAGTCTCTGTCCAGAGAGCCTCAATTACCCACCACCCTTTTGCTTTGTGTCTGGGGTTAGTGGTGTTGGGCAAGCCAAGAGGTCATGCAGGACGTTAAATGCACAGCTACTTTCTCTCCCCACCTCCCTTTAAATTAACACCCAGTATGCGTTTTTAGCTTGATATGGGCATGTGAGTATAGGAAGACATCCAGGGAAATTCAACCCTCATTGTTAAAAGAACATTAAGTGCAAAACTAGTCACCTAGAGGGCGAGACTAGCTTGCTGTTTGTCATTCAACATCTAGCCACAACTGAGGCCACTTAGGTGGCACTGTGTTTTCTGCATGGGAATTTCTGGAGGTCCAGTAAAGAAAGGCCCAAGTGAGTTTGCATTGATCAGCACTGTCCCTGGTGGCCAGAAGCACCTTTGTGTTTGGAACAATGTCTCTCTTCATCTCTGAGGCCTTTGTGACCTCCCAAGAGATTACTTTTTGGGACCACACACAAGCTGCAGCTGAGGCAGGACACAGGAGCCCGTTTAGTCAGCCTGCTGGCTCTGAAGAGCATATTCCTGGTGCTGAAAAGACTCTTCTGGTTACCTGATCACTGACAGTTGCAAAAGAAAGGGTTGATTTTGAGCTACAACACCCTATGCAGTGTGAGCCCTTGCTGTGAGAGAGGCCAATTCTCCCCTGGCCTGCCACAGCAGTGGATCATCTGGTTTGCTCTTGCTTAGCATGAGTTGAACGGCTGCAGGGCGGAGGCCCTGTGGCTGAGGAATGGCTTTCTTCATGGGCCTGTCTGAAGGGCCAAGATCTGTTGACCTTCAGGGCAAAGGGCAAACCTCAGCTGTTTGCTCAGACTTTTTAGTGTCAAGCTGACCATGAAGTAGGAGTCTCTGTTTAGCTTGGCCTTGGGGAGCGCGTGTTTGCTGGGTTTAAGTATGTGCCTCTGTAGATGAGCCTGAATAGGAAAAGCCTGTTTTTAATTTACCAAACCACCAGACTTGCGGCAGGAGTTAGCTGTCCGAGAAAGGCAACAAGAGGTGACCCGGAAGTCTGCTCCTAGTTCGCCGACTCTAGACTGTGAAAAGATGGATTCGGCTGTCCAGGCATCTCTCTCTTTGCCAGCTACGCCTGTTGGGAAAGGATCAGAGAACAGCTTTCCTTCTCCAAAAGGTATGCAGTGCAGCAGAGGTGCGTCTCTGGAAACACTTCCACTGTGGCACTCTTGGGTAAATCTAGGCGTGTATTGGCAGCAAGTACTGACCAGCAAGTTTACCTAAATGCTGCATCTCCTGTGGCACACTAGAAATTCTATGGCAGCTTCAAGTAAATCGAAGAGTAGAGTTTTCTGCTGAATTAATATGGAGGGGATTCAGCTGGCCTTTGGATGTAATTTGATATCGCATTCCATTTACTTTACCCCACCTCTGAGGACTCAATATGTTGCAGATTTTTGTACTGATGATGAAAATAGGCTGTCATGGGGAGACTGTGAGTCTATAGGATGAGGCAATCACTGGATCTCTCTGCTAAAATGGCCACTGGAGAAATAGGTAGCGATGCTGATCATGTGACAGGTCTGAGTGACTGTGCTGGTGAGGTCCTGAGCTCCTGTTTCCAGTGGAGATTTTGGGAGGCAGCACTGCATTGGTTTACACGCACTCTGTGTGTGGGAGGCTGTCTGCAGTCACACCATTAAACACCACTGACTGAGGAACACACAGACCCTTGTGTGCACGCAGAGCGTTGCTGGAGCAGACAACTGGTTACCGTGCGTGCGTGCGTAGTTTGGGGAGAAGTCTAGTTTTCCCCTTTCATGCTGAGGTTACTTTGTGGATTTCATCTTCTGATAAGCAGACATAATGAAGTGTGTTTGTGTTTGCAGCTATACCAAATGGGTTTGGTACCAGTCCCCTAACTCCCTCTGCGAGGATATCTGCACTGAACATTGTGGGGGATCTCTTACGGAAAGTCGGGGTAAGTGCCGTGTCTTACAGGAGTCGGGTTCTTGGTGGGACAGCCTGTTTGCAGCCAGCTGCAGTGGTTCGTATCAAACACGCCTTGAAGGGGTTTCAGGGCCAGGCTTTAGCCTTTGAAGGCTTTGTCACCTGCTGCTCTAGGAATGCCACACGTGTAACAAAGTAACTTTGGCAGCAGAGGGTTGGCATTCCGAGGGCTACCTGTGGGTGCTGGAGTTGGCTCCAGAAGCTGGCATTTGGGCAACAAGGTGCACCTATCTGTGAGATTGCTTACATTTGACCACTGAGCCCACAGGATCGCATCAGCTCTCTCTAGGGGCGTAGACTTCATGTCTGAGCTCTAGCGCTGAGATCAGCATGGGGCAGATTAACCTGTCCTTGGTGGCCACTCTAGCTGTCTGAGCCTCTGCCTCTTCCTCCCCCATATCCCATGCAGCTGTTCTAAAAACAACAAATAAGCAGGGAGTCCGTTGATAAGAATGTGACAAAGCGCATAGCAGTTTCCCATCAGACTGATTCTTCAGAGCTGTGTGTTTCCCGTCTGAGTTCACTGAAACTGTGAGGCTGGTGAACAGGCAACAGACTAAGCCACGAGAGAGCCAAATATTCCCCACTACTGGCTGGAGAATGAAATGAGAGCTTTCAATGGATTACCTCTAAGTGGGGGAGAGATGCTGTACACATGCTGCTTGGAGCAGTAACCTCACTGGTGCAGGAGGGTGTGGCTCTGCTGGCTTTAAGTCATGAAAAGCTTGTTCCTGTGCTCATGCCTCCGTACACAGTAACAACATTTCAAAACTACAGTGAGGGCTGATTTTTTTCCCAACTCCTGTGCCTAGACTCTAATCTGCTGTGAATAGCATCAGCCATGACCATGGAAATCATTTTAGCAAAGGTAAAATTAAAAATCCAGTGGTTGCTCCCTTTGGAAGCCTGTGAGCTTCTGGTGAGTTAGAGGGGGCAGGCAAACGGCTCAGGACTTGAGAGAGTCATGCCTGAAATGTGGAGAGTTATGAGTAAGAATCAGTGTGTGGGTTGCAGGGTCGTTTCCTGATGACTCAGGAGGCTGGAATCCAAGAGTGAGCAGGCAACTTTCCAAGCCCACCCACTGTGTAAAGCCCAACTCACCCCATCTTTGTGAATAGTAAGATAAAGTTGGCTCAGAACTTCTTGGGCTTGGCTGCTCCAAGGGTTCCTCCTTCGGGACTGCTCAGCCCACTGTCTAGATCCTCTCTCCCACTGAGAGCCCTGGGGTCCGCATAGAGAGTACATTTATAAAGATTGTGGACAATACCAAGATGGGAAGTGGGTTGCAAGTGCTTTGGAGGCTAGGATCACAATTCATAATGATTTGGACAAATTGGCAAAATGGTCTGAGGTAAATAGAATGAAATTCAATAAAGACAAATGCAGAGTACTCCACGTAGGAAAGAACAATCCACTGCACACATACAAAATGGGCAATGACTGCCTAGGAAGGAGTACTGCAGAAAGGGGATCTGGGTGTCCTAGTGGACCATGGGCTAAATATGAGTCAACAGTGTAACACACTTGCAAAAAAAGCAAACACATCTGGGATGTATTAACAGGAGTATTGTAAGAAAGACATGAGAAGCTCTACTCTGTGCTGATTAGGCCTCAGCTGGAGTATTGTGTCCAGTTCTGGGTGCCTCGTTTCAGGAAAGATGTGGAGAAATTGGAGAAAGTCCAGAGAAGAGCAGTACGAATGATAAAAGAGCTGGAACTCTCCACTTATGAGGTTGAAAGAGCTGGGTTTGTTTAGTCTGGAAAAGAGGAGACTGAGAGGGGACATAACAGTTTAAGTACCTAAAAGGTTGTTACAAGGAGGGGGGAGGAAAATTGTTCTCCTTAACTGCTGATGATGGGACAAGAAGCAATGGGCTTAAATTACAGTCAGGGAGGTTTAGGTTGGACATTAGGAAAAAATTCCCAACTGTCAGGGTGATTAACCACTGGAATAAGTTGCCTAGGCAGGTTGTGGGATCTCCATCACTGGAACCTTTTAAGGGCAGGTTAGACAGGGATGGTTTAAGAGGCTACTTGGTCCTGCCATGAATTCAGGGGACTGGACTCGATGACCTCTCATGGTCCCTTCCGGTTTCTATAATTCTATGTAAATGAGTCACTTGCCTCACTGAAGCAGCAGAGTCAAATTAGCTCTTAATCCTCCAGCACAGTTTGAAGTAGGGGTTTGTGCTGTGCTGAATGCACCCCAAAGTGAGGTTGGTTGGGGCTTTTGGCACCTCACTGCTCCCCTGTTGTTTATTGCCTCTGGTTAAAAGACCACCGTCCCCCGGTATGGCCCTCTCTGGGAGGCTGTTTGCTGTCTTTGCTCGGCAGCCAGTGTTGCCATATCAGTTTCGTCTGCTCCTGTAGCTTGCGCCATCCCTGCCTTTGAGCTGCATAAGCAGAACTTGAAAAATCTGACCAGAGCTGTTCGCCACTGGGTGCTAGGGGAGAGCGGGGACAGAAGACACTGTCCGTGGGCCGTGTGCTGCTGAGAAGCCCAGCTTACCTTTCCCCATGGGTGCACAGTTCCTGGGGCCGGGGTAGTACTGGGACTTCTACCCAGGAGCTGCTCCAAACACCTGCTAAGGAGAATTCTCTATCCCAGCGGTTCCCAACCTTTTTGGCTCAAGGGCCACAGATGTCATTTTTACTACCTTGAAGGACCAGCAGTCTCCACCAGCAGTCTTCCCTCACCACCACCACGTTCTAAAGAACAGTGGTGAAAGCTAGGGGAGCCTGGGAAGCTGTCACTTGGCTGCGGCTTGGGGAAGCTGGGAACTGCCTCTGAGGCAGGCGGCTGCCTGCAGGTTCAGGAAGATGCTGCTGCAGCAATTTACATTCGGGGACCGATTGTCTAAAGAGCCGAACACCCAGCAGCTCCTGGTGAGAATAGCTTCACTTTGTTTACATGCCTGAAGGGAGCTGATCTCTTCTGAAATCCTCCCTTCAAAGGTGGGTGCTGAGCACGTTAGAGAGCTTGAGCAGCATGCTCCCATTCTGAACATTTTCTTTGCAGCCCTGACTGCTAAAAGCTTTTCCTGTGTTCCAGTGATGCCCGGCTTGTGCTGAAGTTGGTTGCACTGGCCTCCCACTGACTGGTGACCAATGTCCATTTCAAGGCACGTAGTGGAGAAGAGCTCTTTGTCCTAACAGCTGCACCCTCTGTTCCTTCCACAGGCCTTAGAATCCAAATTAGCTGCTTGCAGAAATTTTGCGAAGGACCAGGCTTCACGGAAACCCTACGTTTCAGGGAATGTTAGCAGCAGCGTGATGAGCAGCAGCGGCACAAAGTTCTCTCATTCAGGCCACACGTCTTTCTTTGACAAAGGGTGAGTTGGGACTGATTTGGTTTTTGGCTTAAAAGGAGACGGCTTTCAGGGTCACTGTTTAAACTGACAGACGTTTTCTCCATTCGCTTTTAGCCCAATAGAGCTTCTGTCCTACAGGTAAAATATAAAGTGGTCAGAGCCCCACAGGGACAGTGGCAGCCCAGCTTGTACTGCCGACCTCTAATGAGCAAGGAGAAAAAACAGATTTGCTAAAAACTCTTTTTGGGCTGGTAGATGTTACGCTACTGCTCTTTCTCCCAGTGCCTGTTTCCTGATTGCTGCACCCTCGGGTCGTTCCAAATCCAGGCAGCAACATAACAATGCTCGTGAGCTGGAGCATGAGCTTAACCACAATGTTAAGTAATTAGGGTTGGAATTGCCGTGGCTCCCACTCTGCCCCTGCGGGGGGATGTGGTCACTGCAAACCTGGAGATTTCCCTCAGTAAGAGTGGCCCTGTGCAGGCAGCCAGGACTCCCCCCTGGAATGGGGCACATTTTGCTTTGATGCCCTCTCCCTAGGGGAAAAGGAACATGACATGAGCTCCTTAGTGCTGGTCAATTCCAGGCTTCAGCCAGCGATTGTTGCTATGTTGCACATCAGCCCATAGGGTCCAATTCTTTGTTCCTTGTTCACACAAAGCTCACTTTGGCCTTCGTGCAGGTGGCCTGAAGTCAAGCAAACACAGGGGGGCACCAGTCAGGGTTTCCCTACAGTCCTCGTATGTGCACTGAGCCTTATATTTGGGCATGAGGCCGAGAGCATTTCTCCTGCATGTGTGAAGTTCTGGGCACGCCCGCAGGGTGAGAACGTTCCTTGATCAAAGCACGCCCAGGTTAATACTCCTCAGTCCTACAGTTCTCCATAAACCTGCACACATGCTCTTCAACGCTAATATTACAGACCAAGTGCCCTTTAACTTGCAATAGCGAATCCCTCTTAGAGGCCACTGTAAACCCTGCATTTCATGGTTTGCAATCTCAGTGCTCAGCTGGATTGTTGCTGCACAGCTGGCAGAATCAGTCATGGCCAAGAAACTACCATGCAAAATCTTTAGCAGAAACTGGCTGCAAAAAAAATCAGTGCAAATCAAAGCACCTTCCACTTGCTTTGTACATTGATTAGCAGCCCAGCCCCCCAGCGACACTCCCGCTTGCAGCTCAGAGCCTAGATTCCAGCTGTAAGCTGTTGAGAAACTGGTAGGGAAGGTGTCTGCTTAGGGTCCCAGCATTGCTGTACAGTGCTGGGATGTGACAACTAAGGTGATTGCCGTGTGGGGAGGGTCATCGCTATTAATTATCTAGCCTGTCGTCGCACTGCCTAACTGGGCTGGTTGCTTTTAGTTAGGAGCAGGTTGTCTCTGGGGAAGGTTTCAGAATCTAGTCTGTAAATAATCACCACCTAAGGAGGTTAGAAGTGTCACAGAGAGAATGTGGTTGATAGATGAACTTGTATGCATGACATTAAAGGTTTCTATACAGCCCTGACATCGTCCTCCTTCCCCCTTTGCACCCATTCCCTCTTCTCGGCACCACCTGTCTTGCTTCCTTCCCACGCATCCCACTCTTCACACCTGCTCCCTCCCTGCCCTGCAATCTGCCTCCCTTGGAAGGGGTGTGGTGGCCACGTGGATGCAATGTCTGCTGCTCTGTGTTTTGTCTAAGCATTGAAGCTGCCAAGTACTGTTAAATGCATGAGGTCAGCCCTGTTGTGCCTCTCAGCCTCCAGCCACGCCACTGGCGATACTGAGGTGTGTTGTGCCCGCGAGGGCTGAGCCGTGGCTGGCTGAGGTAGTTAGGCACAAAGGGCTGAGCTGAGGCGTGCCCTCTCTTCTCCCCCTTTCTCTCCAGCCCCTGTACTCTTCTCCCTGCCCCCAACTGTCGCTGGAGCCTGAAACAGCCTCGTGTGCCCGTAGACCCGATCCAATCTGCTGCTGCTGCCTTATGAACAGCCTATTGTTGGGTGGTGGGATTGTGCCAGAGGTAACTCAGCCAATCATTACCGTACAGTACATTTGCAAACTGCTCTTCTCTTGGTTACAATGTGTGCCGCGTCCTCTGTCTCCCCTTGGCCATGGAGCTGTGCAGGCATCTGCAGAACAGGACGGGAGGGACCCTGTGTCTGGTCAGTGGCGAGCTTTAGGAACAGTTCACTGAGTGGTATCATGTGGGAGTTGGTGGGGAACAGCTGCGCTCCTGTTCTAGCCACTCTGCAGACTCAGGAGTTAAAAGCTCCAGAAGAGCATTGACCAATGTGCCGGTGTAAGAGGATTTCCCTGCAGAATGTGGTTCCCTCCCAGATGCTGCATTCCTGTTGAGACTGCAGGGCTAGCAGAACAACCCATGTAACTCCAGCTGGGTGCTTCTCTCTTCTCCTCTTTAAAGCTTCTTGCCCCAGGAGTACAGCCGGGTGTCCTGTTACTTCTAGAGTCCTGGCCTCAAATCCAGCTGGGAAACAAAGGACCCGAAACTGGAATAGCAGAACCAAGGGGAACTTGTGGAATTGGGTGGGCAAAGCCTTTCCCAGTATTTGTGTGGGGTGCACCTGCCACTACCTCATGGTTAATCTCGCCTTCCTTGAGTGCTAAAAACTCATTGCATTAGTGGACATTTTATAGCCCAGAACAATGGAAAAGCCAGCATTTTAACCATGAACTGGGATTTCAATTTGAAAAGCTCTCCTAGCACAAGCTTAACTACCTCTGTGCCACTCCCCGTGCTGGAAAGAATCTGCATATACGCACATGCTCGCTGCATCTATAGAGATGCTGTCCCCTGGTGGTGGTAGCATATGGGAATGAGAAATACGTTGGCATTCATGAATGCTCCGTAGCCCATCTTTCTCACAATGTCCTGTGGGAAAAGAGATCCAAGTCCCTGGCATCTGCTTCATTTCAGGGAACTCCAGTGGCAGGTGAGTGGTGTAGTGCTCAGATCACCTTGTGTTCAGGTTATTCTGCCATTTAGTGAGGAGAACGGGTGGAATTTGAGACTTTGCTTCTCTCTGAAATAGGTCCATTAAACTGTCTCCTGCAAAGCAGGTTAGTCCTTGGTCACAGATGTCTAGCTGAGTTCTGGGTGGGTTTAATTCCGTTGTGTTTCCCACATCTCTGCTGTCCAGGTGCTGTGAGAGAATTTGCCATGCACTGTTTACATAAATTCTTTCATTTTTCTCCATTAGGCGTGAAAAGGTCGTGTTCCCTACACTGTTCATGGGTAATTGGATTCATTTGGAATGCTGAGCTGTACGCATTGCATGCTGGGAGGTGGAGAATAACCAGTAATTGCTCATACTCACTGCATGGGGCTAGCTCTCCATAGATTTGTGATCTAATAGGCCACGGTCTTTGTCTGATCACAATCCCTCATTCATAGTTCCATCAGACACAGTGTCCTGATATCACAGGACATTTCTCAGCCTCAAGGATGGGAAAGTGGGAACTCAAGCAGCTTGTGCTTTGAGTATGGGTCCAGATGCATGCCTTGACTGAATCTCACACAGTGGGTGTGTTTTATACGGGCCTGTCTTGTATGACTGCAGAGAAAATGGCACTCTCCTAAGGGCCCTGGATCTGAGGATCCCCAAGCACTTTCTCAGATGTCAGTTCATTAAACTGTACAAGACCCTGTGACGTGTTATCCCTGTTCTTTGGATGGGAAAACGGAGGCACCAAGACTTGTCCACGGTCGTGAGTAAGTGGCGGAGACGAGAATAGACCCCCAGCTGCTCTCAGCTCTGTAAGCCAGGAAGGTCCTTCCTAGGTGTGCTTGACCTTGATGTGCTGGAGGACTTGTTTCCCATCAATGCTAGGCTCGGTGGTAGTTTTGCTATCAATAGGGTCTTCCGGGCCAGACAGGTCAAACCAGGGGCTGGAGTAAGGAGCAATCCACTGGTCCTCCAGGTGGGGGTGGGGCCAGGGTAAACACCCTTCTGTAAAAATTACAGGTGTGGGGAACTTCTCAAAAAAATCCTGAAACAATACCAGTGACCATGTGGCGAAAGAGCCCTGTCCCCACCTGTTGTTGTTAGGCCCCGTTCGTGTTCACCCTAATATTTGCCGGCATTACACAATCAGGCATTGCTGCACAGCGGACATGGCCTTTGCACCGTTGGCACATATACCTAGAATAAAATCTTAGCCGTTGGTGTCGTCTGCGCAAAGGGGCGTCATGGCATCCAGCATTTCTGGGTCCGTGAAAGTCACTGGGCAATGACTGGACGTGCCGGACTCTGGCACATGTAGGCTCCTGAGACAGGATCAGGGTGTCCTGGGAATGTCTATCCTTGGCACACCCGCTCACTGTCAGCAAGGCTAGCCTTGCTACGGAGACTTGCCCAGCCATCTGGATGTTTGTACGGGGACAGGTGTCTGTTTCTGAAGGCTCTTGAGCATCCCCTTTGAAGCATGTCAAGGAAAGTGGTTTCCTGAATGGAGGTGGACCATCATCTTTCCTTTTGATCAAGTCTTAATCTAGTGCAACATCAGGACCCTAAACCAGCTGCATGGATGGACTTAGGGGTCAAGATGTGGTTCAGGAGCTGGGAGAACTGGGGCTCTATTCTTTCCTCCGCCACAGGCTCATTTTTGTCCTCAGTCAAGTCACTTAGCTCTGTATGCCTGTTTGCCCACCTGAAGGATGGAGATGCTGATCTAGCTCACAAGGGTGTTAAGGATTAATTGATTATCTTTGTAGAGCCCTGAGAGCTCAATCCTCCGAATTAAGGTGCAGTATAAATGCAAAATACTCTTAAAATGCAGATTAATCAGTGACAATTTACATAGTCTTTAAATCACAATTTGATGACTTCAGTAACTCAGTCTTAGTTAGAGGCTTATTGTAGGAGTGGATGGGTGAGGTTCTGTGGCCTGCGCTGTGCAGGTCAGACTAGATGATCCTACTGGTCCCTTCTGCCCTTTGAGTCTGTGAGACACGTGCTGGGATAGGTGAGATGTTTCCATGTTGTCAGTACAGTGGAAGAAATTAGTAGCATAGGAACCTGAATCTGTCCCTGTCAGTCTGTCAGAGACCAGTCCGACCTAGATTTCCAAAAGGGACTAGGGGATTTGGGTGCCTGACCGCAGAGCCCCGAATGGAGCCTGCCTTTCAGTAAATGCTGAGCCTCTGAGGGCCAAGCCAAGCTCCCAGGCTGGTGCACAGACCTGCGCTGGCAGGAAGCGCACTAAGGTGCTAAAAATAGCAGTGGGCTGTTGAGGCCCTGGCAGAGGCTCGGACTGGCCACCGGAGCTCAGACCCAGCGGATGGGTGGCCACCCAAGCCTTGGTGGGGTGGCAACATCCACATGATTATTTGTAATGTGTTAGCACCAGTCTTGCCGACACACGTGTCCCCCCTGCTTGGCTGGTCACCTCCAAGTGCAGTGCAGACACACCCTGAAACTCAGGCTCCTCTCAGATGTCCCCGGGGCTGCAAATGCAGCCTGCCCCCTAGAAGGTTTCTGTGGACAGCGCTTGCTCACACCTGTCGTGCACACGCGGGTCTGTATTGAGGGCACGCTGCTCTGGGAGCATCACAGAGGCCAGCCCGACGGTACGGAACAGGAGCTGTTAGGTCTTTGCAGTAAGAGAGGCTAGATTATAGGGTCAGGCAGCGTTGCTGAGTTGTTTGTGATCAGTGGAATATTTTCACATAGGTACCAGGCAGGGGAATGTGTTCAGGACAATAGACGACTGAGGGCTTAGTGCTCCAACCTCTGGTATCCTCTCAGGGGCTGCTAGTTTTTGGAGCTATTCTTTGCAGTAGTCTTGTTTTCACCAGCCCTCTGCAAATAAGAGCTCCGGCTTTACCTTTATTTCTATAATGAGATCAAGTGAGGGTAAGCAGGGTCTGACTGATCTCTGAGAACCAGTTCCTTGGTAATCCTTGGTGAGCTGCTCCATATATGAATGCCCGTATGTTGCCACACATATTTTAGTTACCAAAAGATCTGGAGCTGTGAAAAGCGTCTGACCAAGAGCAGACAACGTAGTTCACACATCCAGGACACACCTGTGCACTGTGTAAAGAGTAGTTCTCCATCCTGCTCTGTATTGCATATTGGTGTTTTCCAGAGACTTGTGACCTGCCACACTTGATCCTGTGCTAGCGGCTGAATGGGTTTTGCATTTGTTAACCCTTGTCAAGATTGTGTGTAAAGATATGAGCATTCATTCTTTCTCAATTCTCGCCAATGCCTTGGCGTGGCCTGGAGACGGTGTGTCTGATTCAGTTTTTACAGATTCCGAAAGAGACCAGGCACAAAGGGAAACAGAAGGCAGAGGACTAGGCTCCCAGGCTCCAGGGTGCAGCTGAAGAGTGTGTAGAAAGGCACATAAAGACGTGGCCGGTTTCCATGTCCAGGATGGAGTTATCAATAAATACACTTATCAGTCCAGCTGGGCTCAAGTCATTGTCTTTTGTAGCTCACCCAGAAAGGTGTCCAGTTAGCCACTGGATCTTTCAAGGTGGGGCAGGGAAGGTGGTACATCAGGTCTCCATCCCAGTGTTTGAGTTTAGTTGTTCTCATGTAGAATGAGCTTTTCGGCACTGCTTGTTTTCTTAGGAACATGATCTAAGCCCCTGTGTAGCGTGGAAGTTCCTACCAGCCCAACAGGCCCTGATGCAACACTAAAAGCTGGTGCCAAAGAAAGGGCAGCTGGCGTATCCCTGAACTCTGTGTTGATGATGTGACAACCTGCCGTGCTAGGCAGCTGCCCCCGCCCAGATGAGTTGGGTGAGGGTGTCCGTCCCTCGCACTCCACCCCTGTGAAGGAGGTGACAGGCTGCTGGCCACGTGCTGTGCTCTCTCAAAATGCACGTGTTACACCCCAGCCTTCCTCCATGTCCTGCTCTGAAACACGATGGCCAAGCCAGCCTGGTCCCTTTGATGCCAGGAGTGGTTTGATGTGGAGCTAAATGAAACTCAGTCAGCCCCTTCCATTCAGGACAGGCCAGGGCAGGAGTGGGGGTCTGCGGTGGGCCAGAGTGGCTTGCTGCCTCTTGATGTGGCTGCTGGCCCACAGTGAAAGGAGGCCAATGTCCTCCTCATGTGGACAAGACTCACTCCCAGCGTCCTAGCTCCAGCCTGAACACTGCTTTCCCCCGAACGTCCTGGCTTGGTTCATTCCTGGCACCAGTGGGCCTTGCCACATCAATACATCCTCTGCCTAGGATCTGCCATCAGAGGGCTTCTGGTCTTGCTCAGCTACGAGGGGGAGACTGCGGAAATGGCAGGGGAGTACAGGGCACTGTGCATAGGAACCAAGGAGTATTAGAGAGGTGGTTTCTGTACTGTAAAAGGGGGCAGGAATCTGCTGGGGAAGGGCTGCAGGGAGCTGACTTGTCGCCGGTGGCACATACAGCACCAGAGCAGTAATTCACTGGAAGAAGCAGAATTGGAGCAGCTTGATTTCCCGAGCCTGTAGAGCTTCATTGCTCAGTTTGTCCATTGGGTGCGCAGATCGAGTGGGAACAATCATTTTTCCAGAGAGCTACCTCATGGCTGTTAGATTGTGGACTGACTCCAGAACATCTTCGCATGTAGTGAGAGAGCCACTCACTCTTTCTGCGTGGCTGTAGTTATAGGCCTGCATACCTGGCTATCCATAACCAATTTGCCTCACCAATTCCCATGACTCTGTACAGAGGCAGCATGGGCCAGTGGTTGAAGCAGAGGATTGGGAATGACGAGAGCTGACCACTATCTCTAACTCTGCCACTGACTTACTGTGACCTTGGTCAAGTCGCTTTCCCCCTGTGAAATGGGCCAAATTGGTGCCTCTCTCCAAAATGCTTGGGGATCCTCCTGTGACAGGTGGTCTGTTAAATGCGAAATAGCATGGACTTGAGTTTTTTAGTTAAACTGCAGGTTGGGGAGGCTGGGATGCCACAGCTACATAACACTCAGGACTGGAATCCAGCTGGACTTCTCGTGCTGTGTGACCCCCTGGTTTTGATCCCATGCACCCCTTCTTTCATTGCTAACCCCATTTCTTTGCTGTGCTAGTGTTTCCGTTGATCCTTGGGCACTTTAATTAGTACGCCAGCTTGGGCTGGGCACTGAATAATGTTCTCCGAGTGCGTCTACATGGGCAAGTTAGGTCGACTTAAGGAGGCTGAAGTCGACCTAAACAAAGCCATGTCCGCACTGGGCTTTTGTTAAGTCGACTTAAGCGCTTAGAATCATAGGGATGGAAGGGACCTCATGAGGTCATCTAGTCCAGCTGCCTGCTAAAAGCAGGATCATTCCCACTTCCTTATGTCGACTTAATAACACCTAGTTTTAGGTCAACTTAAGTCGACTTCTTAAATCGACTTAAAGCCAGTCTGGTCGGGGATTAGTGCCTGTCGCCCTTAAGAAGACTTAAAGCGTTAAGATGACTTAATAAGGTTGACTTTAAGTCGACTTAACTTTTTTAGTGTAGACATAGCCTTTGAGTGTAAAGGTGAGCAGTTAATCTTCCCAGCCTGGGATTCCTACAGTGCCCAACCAGCAATTTGCCAGCCCTGGGAAAAACTCAGTCCCTCCGCTGTTAGACCCTCCGCAGGGTTCAGGATGTTTCAGTTGAACCCATCGTCATAACATTTGCCACCCGGGTTCAGAGCATTGTCACATGCAGCCTGCTAACTGGTTAGGATCCACAGCCCGTCTCTGTAGTGCTGTAGGGGAAGATACCTCTTTTAGACTTTCCATCCCAGCATGGGAACTTCCAGGGGGCTTGGAGAGGATGTTCAAAAGATTCTGATCCTGGCTGTGTTTGTCTCCAGAAGTGGCCTCGTTCCCGGCTATGGTTCTCTGTACGCTTGTTCCAGCCAAACGTCAGCTAGGAGAGAGTAAAGCCCCCATGTGCTAAGGCCCTTGGTCCCTCCACCTCCTGCTCTAATTCAGCAAGTTGCAGGTGTCCAGGTCTATTTGAAATCAAGCTGGTTTTCTGGCCTTGTGGATTGGAGTGTGCTGTGAAGATGTAACTGCCCGTGAGACCCCAGCAATGGGGGGTCATATTTCACTCAGCTGTGTTGTGTGTTAACTTTTCTGAAATGTCATTATTGGAACACTAGGAACTGACAGCTCAGAAAATTAAAATGCAGGTTCTCCTGAGAACATTACCACGGCTCACTGCGCATCTTGTGCGTTTCATGTAGCAGCCAAGTCTGTTCCTATAAATCTCCACCCACTAGAACAGTGGCACGGGCCCAGAATGCATCTGCTGTACACCTAGTAGCAGGGTGAATGGAACTAAAATGTTACTTTCTCTTGACTTTTGACTATTTAGATTGGTAACTTGAACTTGGAGTTTTGGTTTGCCTGGATGTATTTTTGACAAAGACAGATGATCGCGGCTGTCCATGTTACAAACACCTTTAGTAAGAACTTGTTAGGGGTTTCCAAGCTCTGGCAAAATAAACAGAACCTATCCTGCCTCACTGGAGCACAACTTGGAGAGTTGTCAGAGCCTCCACAGGAGCAGAAAGAATCTCCCTGTGCTGATACCGGTGCAGGGAGGTACGTGTGTAGGTGCATGTTTTCCTCCCAGCTGACAGCTCTACTAGAGAGCTCTGGTCAGTATAAGTACGTTGCTCAGACCCTGGAGCAATGCAGTTAGACCCACCTAACTGGGTGAAATCAGCACTAGGCCCTTGGGACCTCTCCTGTTGGCCTAGCTACCACCTCTCAGGGACGCGGGATACCAACGCTGAGTGGCGAAGCCCTCCCTGGGGCAGAGTCACAGCAGCCTTTCCGTACGACTTCGGTGGGTCACTTAGACTCCATTCCCCTCTGTACAACCTGCCCTGCCTCCCAGGAGGGTTGAGGGTAAATCTGATGACGGCTGGGAGTTGTGCAGATACTTTGGGGGTGGTATAATATACAGTATTAGAGAGTGGGGGGAAGAGGTTGCTCTCTTAGCCACAATGAAATATTTGCCTCTTTCTGAGGCTGTGTAAACTGAACGTGCAATTCCATGTGAACCAACGCCATGTCGGGGGCCTGTGGGGAAAGCGTCAGCCTGA
The DNA here is from genome assembly GCA_007922175.1 of Pelusios castaneus. Classification (NCBI taxonomy): domain Eukaryota; kingdom Metazoa; phylum Chordata; order Testudines; family Pelomedusidae; genus Pelusios; species Pelusios castaneus. The sequence continues at coordinate 10,532,910 of ML685815.1, forward strand.
GCAGCTTCCACTGGAAATGTCTACGTTTCTTTCCTGGCACACCAGAGAAAAGGGGTTTTTTCCTGCTCTCATGGCTGTGGCTGCCTTGGTGGAGGGCATTGATCTTTGCAGCGGTAGCTCCTACAGCTTCTTGGAACGCCCAGGCAGTTCCCTAACACACCTGGTCTACCCGTGTTTGAAACAGGAGGGGAGTAGCACTCACTCAATGGTTCCTAGGGATGTAATGTGTGGCAGGCTGGGGCAGGGTGGATTTACGCGCAGGTTGGTCATTAATTAAACACGGACATAGATGAGTCCTTTTCCCGCCTGTCCTCTCTCCAAAGCAGAGTATGCCAAGTGGGAAACCTATGGAGCAAGGACCTAACAAACAGCTCCTGGGGCCAGATTCATGGTCTAGTAAAATTTGCTCATTATGGTAGGCAGTAGCAAAAATGTGCCATCCTTTTACTGACACAGATCAGCTGTCCTTCTGTGTGTCATATACCCTCCACTGCTGACAGCTGAGAAAGAGTCTCTTTTGGAGGCAGAAACTGCTGTGTTCCATCCCCTCTGTTGTGTGCAGTTCAGGCTGCATTGAGCACCATGCAGCTTGTGGAGCAGTGGATTTATTACAGCAACCCTTGAAACACAAATGCTGCTTCAGAAACACCCAGCTGTCGGCTGGGCAGTGTGAGAGAGTCTGGAAGCAAGAGCTAAAGTGAGGGGCAGCTCTGCCTGGAGGCGTTAGCAGGCACAGGAGAGAGGTGGGCTTTGGCTGCTTGGTTCAGACTGGCTGATGTGCAGAGCCCCTGGTGGTGAGGATGTGGCTCATGAGCCTGGCCAGCAGCTAAGTGAGGCTCTGAGTGCCTGTTCCTGGAAGCCTGTTAAGAACAAGCTGGTGCATGCTCCTGATACCCCACACAAGGCCTGTGCCCCGTGGCAGGGAGAGTCTAGCATCAAGCCCTGGGCAGGTGATCCCAGCCCGCTGGAGGCTGCACCCTGCTTTGTGCACAGGGCCCCTGCGCACACAGAACTGTGACCTCAGGGATTGTAGCAGGTGCCTGGCGCTGGTAGCCCTGGTTGTTCCTGTGGCCCTCAGTGTGTCTGCGAGGCGGCTGGAGACTATGGGGATCCCACAGGGTGTTGGCAATACTGCCGCTGCTCCGTATTTACCAGCCTCTCTTGTTTTGTTCCTTAGGACAGTAAATGGCTTTGACCAAGGCCCACCTCCAGGCATAGGATCCTCCAGACCCTCGTCAGCGCCAGGCATGCTTCCTCTCAGCGTATGAACAGCCTGGAGGCTGGGATTGGATTTGGAACACTTTCCTCAAAAAGGAGCCCCCACAAAAAGTTCTGCTGTTGAGTCCTTCCCCTTAGCCCCCCTCTGCTGGAGCCCAGCCTGTAGAGCACATAAGCGCCAGTTCACTGCCCCACGGAGATCCTGGCTCTCACGCTCCTCCACGCAATGTCGATACAGTTTCTTTCTCCGATTCTAACATGGTCGCGCTCTGCAGTGGGTCCCACAAGCTGATACGTGTGGTGCTCTGTCTCCCAGGATGCAGGAATCTCACTAACCAACAGCTGATCCCCAACCCTCACTTTGTACCTTCCCTAACAGGTTTAGTACGATGCAAACTTTGGCTGACTGTATTTACAGCTCCCCAGCAGTCTGGCACTCAAGCACACGCAGTCGCCATGTTTTCTGTATGGAGGGACGGATGCCAGGTATGAGTTAGATTTGTTAATCCTATTGGACGAAGGCCCCATGGGCAGGAGAATCCCAGCCTCAGACGACTTCAACCCTCTGTGAATGTTAGTGAAACGTTCATGCAGCTAAGGAATCTGGGTTTAGATCCTCTGAAAAGCCACTAATCCTATTGGCAGGGCTATCAATGCCAGAGGACATGAGCATTTAACCCGTGTTCAGATCTGTGTAATGTGACTAGGCTTTACAGCGTCTCCTATGGGCTTCTGTGACCATTTGGGCCACTGTGTACCTTGTGGGTCTGCAAAGCAACGTTTGTGCGATTTTGATCTTTCTCTGCCTCAAAGTTGTTGGCTTTTAAAAAGGACAAGGGGAGCTGCTGGTGGTTTGGTTTGAGGGTTAAAAATCTTTCTCTCCCTTCTCGTTTATCCCACCTCATTTGACGTGGCAGATTGTATCTGTAAAGTCAATTGGGTTATTTACAAATGCCAAGTAAAACCAGTCACCTGAATCAAAGGGAAGGGGAGAGCAAGAATCACCACTTAATATTAGGGTTTTGTACGTCCCCTGTTCCTGTGCGTCCGCTGCATTTGACTGTTTACATTTGTTTTATTGTACATAGGTTTGTAAACATAATATCTTTGCCTAAGATATTTGTACATAACTTGGGCGTTGTAGCTTTATTTATTCAGAAGCTATATGGCATGTTTAAATAGGACACTATCCTAAGACAGTGGCGATAAAGATCATGTGGTTTAAAAAAAGAGAACTTCCAAAAATAAAGCTCTTTTCATGTGGAACCAGTGCATTTTGCAGAAATGACTGGTTTGGGGTGATTTCCAGGTCCAGCAGATTCCTCACTGATCCAGCTGCAAGGCTGTGGGAAGTGAAGATGGACAATCTGGGCCGCCATTGCAGGAGGGGTTTAGTTCATGCCAGAACTAAATGGGATTCACTCACTTCCTTGGAAACGCTTGTCACCGCACATGGATTTGAAGTGTCTTTTCATACAGCAGTCTCTGAGCGAGCTGGGTCCCCTTTTTTGCCCCATTTGTAGTTGCTTTTGCTGGGTGAGGAATGGACAGGGACCCCTCTGGGAGCGACGCTCACCGGGCGGCCGTGTTGCTTAATGGAGGTGGCCTGCCATGACCAGCGGCGGTGACTGAGCTCAGAGCTGCTGGACAGGGCTCAGGTGCTGGGAGGGTGCCCAGTACCACTGGTCATGTGGAGGATGGGCACTTCTGGCTGTAGGTGGAGGTAGATGCGGCTACCTGTCTCTGCTCGGTTTCCCATGGCGCTGACCTCTGCACTCAGGCTGCTAGAGCCAGAGCCATTCCTCGCACTGGGACTGTACACAAGAGGACTGACTCCACGCGGCCCTCCTAGGCTGGGAGGGGCTGATCCCCATTTACAGACAGATAAACTGACACAGGATCCACCTCACCTGGTATCTTGCGGTCCTGCACTCACCCTACTGGCCTCAGCTGCTGCTCTGCTATAGAAAGGTCCTGGCTCCTGCTGCCACGTGTATGGCTGGTAGCAAATCCCACACCTCTGTTGCGGTACAACGCGGTACATTGGCAAGGGATTCTATTCCCAATATTTTTCTACCCAGAAGAAAACGGGGGGCTGGAGACCCATTCTGGACCTCAGAAAGTTGAACAGTTTCGTCGAAATCCAGAGGTTCAAAATGGTTACACTTTCCACCATACTTCCTGCATTAGAAGAAGGGGACTGGTTAGCTTCCCTTGACCTCAAAGATGCATATTTCCATATTGCAATTCATCCAGCACACAGGAGGTTCTTACGATTCATATTCCTGGACAAACATTACCAATACACAGTATTACCATTCAGCTTATGCACAGCCCCGAGGGTGTACTCGAAGTTGATGGCCATGGTCACCACACATTTCCGAAAAGTGGGAATCACAATTTTTCCATACCTAGACAATTGTTTAAATAAAGGCATGGTCGTGCCAAGCAGCGCAACAGGCGATAAACATAGCAGAAAACCTTTTTCACTTGCTTGGCCTCACAGTAAATTACAAAAAAAAAAAAAAAAAATCTTTCCTTTGCCCCTCGCAGGAGATTTACTTCACAGGGGCTCAAATACACACACCTACAGGCAAAGCACATCTTCCACAGGAAAGATTTGAATCCATAAAAAATCTGGTGCACACCACACAGATTTGCCCAACCCTAACCGCCCACCCATGCATGCAGATGCTGGGGCACATGGCAGCAACGGCATATCTGGTTCATCATGCCAACTACACATGCAACCTCTACAAATGTGGTTTTTGAGAAACTACAAACCACTGAAACATACACTGTCATCTTCTGTCTATCCCCAAACCCATAAAGGACACACTGTCCTGGTGGACAAGTCAGGAAAACCTATTACAGGGTGTCCCATTCATCCCCCAGAAACCATCTCTTCTTATGACCACGGATACTAGGTTGGGGGAGCTCAAGAAGTAACAACCCAAGGCAAGTGGTCACTGCAGAAGAGACGCCTACACATAAACCTACTAGAATTACGTGCGGTTCGAAATGCATGCCGTCACCTTTTATCAATCATAGCAGGGAAGACTGTGAAAGTACGGACAGACAACATGGCGTGCATGTATTATATCAACTGGCAGGGAGGAGCACGTTCCCAGTCGTTATGTCTGGAAGCAATAAAACTTTGGAATTGGTGCATCTCCCACGAGGTACAATTATCAGCCATATACCTACCCAGCAAGAACAATACCACTGCAGACAGCTTGAGCAAGATCTTCGAAGAAGCTCACGAATGGGAGATCAACGATGGAATCATTCTCCAGCTATTCAGACGTTGGGATTACTCTACAACGGATCTCTTTGCCACACCTGCAAACAAAAAATGCAAAATATTCTGCTCAAGGGCAGGAATTGGAGAGGGCTCACAGGGGGACACGTTCCTCCTCAAATGGGATTGGACACTTCTGTATGCTTTCCCCCCGATACCCATGATTTCCAAGACAATTTGCAAGATACGACAGGACAAAGCCATATTAATAATGATAGCTCTGGCATGGCCGAGACAGACATGGTACACTTACTTACCTTCTACGGATGTCCAAGAAGCCACCAATCACCCTTCCAATGATCCTGAACCTCCTGTCGCAGAACAAAGGACGGACCTTACGTACTCACCTAGACAGGCTACACCTCACGGCATGGTTCCTCGATGGTTCAACGATATAGAATCACAATGTTCAGAGTCCGTTAGACACATCTCCTGAACAGCAGAAAACCTGCGACAAGGTATACTTACCTGCAGAAGTGGCGTAGATTTTCTATCTGGTGTAACCAAAGAAACACAAACCCAACGACAGCCCCAATTCCCGACGTTCGACTACCTGCTTCAGTTAAGACAAACAAAATGTATCGATTAATCCTGTCAAAGTCCATCTTGCAGCAATATCTATTTTCCACAAGCCTCTACAAACCTCATCTCTATTTGCTCACTCAATTGTCAAAAGGTTTATGACGGGCATTCAGAATATGTGCCCGTCTGTTCAACCCCCAGTGCCACAATGGTTCTCAAAACAATCCCAAAACCACCATTTGAGCCCTGGCAACGTGTTCCTTGCTTCACATGTCCACGAAAGTGGCTTTCCTGGTCGCAATACATCAGCGAGACGTGTCAGTGAATTTGCAGTGCTTATGCCACACCCACCACACACCATCTTTTATAAGGATAACGTCTCCCTCCGGCCACATCCTAAATTTCTCCCTAAAACAACATCTTCCTTCCACATCAACCAGGCAATACATCTTCCCACATGCCAGCCACAACACGGTCTTACACACGCTCGATGGGAAACGTGCTCTTGGTTTGTACTTGGACAGAAGCAAGTCGTTTCGAAAGACACCTAAACTCTTTGTTTCCATTAGTGAATGATCAAAAGGGAGCCCTATCTCTAAACAGAGACTACCCAAGTGGATCTCCACGTGCATCCATACCTCATATGTCCAACATGGACTGGAACCACCCAAAACCATTAGGACACATTCCACCACGTCCATGGCCACATCCACAGCCTTTCTGAACAATGTACTGATATCAGACATTTGCAGAGCCGCTACATGGGCGAACACTTTTATAAAACATTATGCCATAGAGCAAGAGGCCAGCTTCGATACCTCGGTTAGACGTGCAGTGCTAAGATCCATAGACAATCGAAGCTCTGAAGTTCCACTGCTTGGTAGTCACCTGAAGTGGAGCACACGGGGCCACTGCTCGAAGATACTCCCCCTTGTGCAGTAGCCAAGGCTCTTCGAGATGTGCGTCTCCGAGCTGCTCCGCTACCTGCCCTCCTCCCCTCTACTTTGGAGTATAACTGATTAGTGTTACTTTAATTACTCTGCAGTAGAGAAGGAACTGGACAGGAGGGGGGGGGGTCACACACGCTATAAATGGGGCGAGGACTGCCACGAGCTCCCTGTGGTGCACGCCCCCCCCCCCCCCCGGCCCAAGTCTCTGATCAAAGGTGCGGGATGGAGTGGAGTGGAGTGGAGCAGCGCAGGGACACACATCTCGAAGAACCTTGGCTACTGCGCAAGGCTGAGTAACCCTCACTTCCTACCCATCCAGAGCCTTTGGCCTCAGCCTGCCTTCAGCTTTCCTGGCAGTTAACCCTTAACTGGCTGCAGGCCAAGCTGTGCACCCAGCTCAGGGCTGGGGGCCATGCAAACCCCCTGCTGAGCTGGACTAGGCAGCAGACTCAGCGGCCCAGCCTGGCCTGTGAGCGCCAGCCCTTTACCTCAGCAAGGGCCGTCGTGAATCAGGGAACCACTGAGCTCCAGGCTGTCCCCTGCAGAGCCTCTGCCACAGCCACGTCCCTGGGGCTCCGCGAGCATCCACAGCCCAAGGTTTTCCGGCTGGGGGGCATGCAGGGATGGTCAAGGGGCGCAGCCATGAGAGGCAGCTTGTGCCAGCAGAGAACGACACCACCACCCCCACTAACCTCAGGGAGCCACCCAGCCCCGCGGGGGTCATTGTCACTGTCCTCGGCGGCCACATCCATTTCTGCTCCTGGCTGCCCCAGTGCCCAGCAGCTCTGCCCAAGAGACATCCTGCACTTCCCCCTCCAAAAAGAGTGGCCCTGGCCCTGGCCCTGCCTGACATCAAGGCTAGGCTGCAGAGGAAGCCCTGGCTGAGCCTGTGGTCCGTGTCTGTGGGTTGGAAGCAAAGGGGTGGATCAGTTCCCTGCAGTTATGGGCCCTCTCGCTCTCTCAAACCTACTTCTCAGTGTCTATTTTTGGTTTGTTTTTTTTTTTTTGGGGGGGGGGGGGGAATTCAGCCAAAAGTGTAACTCAAAGGGGGAAACGCAGCTCAAAGCTCAAAAGCTGGTATCCTGCCCCAGCCATGTCTGTTCAGACCTGCACCGCCAACTCTTCAGCACCCCACAGGCTTTGGAAGAGCAACAGCTGTTGGGGGCTTCTTCCCTATAGGGCACGAATCTTCTTCACATGCCAGGCCTGGGCCCCCTCCACCATCACCCTCCCAGTGGCTGGCTCCCGTGGCCACCCATCCATCAGAGCAAGGCTCTGGTCAGCCCATCAGAGATTACCCACCAGCAGAGCCCCCAAACTTGTTTCCTTCACACCGGGGCAGGCCACGATGGATCGCCACCATGACCAGCAGTGACCGCTGCCCTGCGCGTTGCCTTCTTGTACACAAAGGATCCACTTTAGTTTCTCTAGTGCCCAGGGTTTGGAAAGGGCCAGTTTGAGTCATTACCTGAGATTACACAGCTCACACCTGCTGCTGCTCCTGGGACACACACAGAAGAGAACATGGTGGGCATGAGCCCCTTCTCCACTGAACCTTACTGTGCAACCAGCCGCTCCCATCTCCAGCCCCTGGCATCACTTGCAGCCAGCTGCTTTCTTTCTACCACCAATGGATGCTACGAGGCCCTGCACCTAGGAAATGCCAAACTGCTTCAGCCCTCTGTTCTAAGCTGGCAGGAGCCTGCCGCTGGGAGCCGGGGGGTAAACCTGTCCCAGGGAAAGCCTCCTTATAACACCCAGCAGATGAGGCGGTTTGGGGTTTAAGCCCATCTCGAGCTCAGGGAGCTGCATACCTGGAAGTGCCACCCACCCACATGCGCCCCGCCAGACCGACCCCTGAAGGTATCTTCGTCAGGTGCAGGAAGTCCCTGGGAGGTGCAGATTTTAATACCCTCCACGTGAACCCCCCATTAGCTCTATTTCCCAGCCCCAGGAATGCTGGGTTCCCAGGAAAGGGGCAGGGCAGGGGGTCCCATGGGGCAGATGTGGAGTAGAGGGGCAAGTAGCACCCGTCCTTTTCCCGGTGTTTAGGATAAGTGCCACGTGACACAGCCCATTCCCTCTACAGGATGATCCGTAAGAGCTGTCACCACCTCCCACCCTGGCACAGACAGGGCCATGCTCAGTGCAGCCAGTTCTGTGCCTGGAGCACAGTACCATATGAAGTCCCTGGGCCACAGCTGTGAGGTATATAGGGCACCCCTAACTCTGCTGGGGGAGGACCCAAAGCCCGAGAGAGGCTGAGCCCCTAGATGGAACCTCGGGCCCATATACATTTATTCCAGGCACCGCTTTGATTCCAGTTTTGTGCCATTTCCACTCCACTGACTGACATGCTGGGGGTGGACTGTGGGCACGCTTGGTGGAGGTATTACGTGTGACCCTGAACAAAAAGTCTGTCCATGGCAAAGATGAGGGGAGGGGTTAAAATAAAGAGGGGCGTTACTGGACACCAAGTATTCGGATTGCAAAAAAAGGCATTTGAATGTAGCCAAATGTCAAGATCTACACCGAGGAGCGAAGACTGGAGGCCTGGCTTGCAGGATGTCTGGCTGTCCTGGGAAGCAGAGACCTGTGTACGGCTGTGGCTAAACGGGCTAACGTGATCTTTGGTGTACAAATGGGAATCTCGAGCAGGAGGAAGGAGGCCGTATTACCTCTGGCTTTGGCATGTGGCAACAATTCCTAGAATACTATGGCCACCTCTGGGGTTGACAAGTAAAGAAGTTGATAAATTGGAGAATCACTGAAAGACTGGAGAAAGCGTGTCCTACAGGGAGAGACTGCAGGAGCTCGCTCTATCCCTACCTACAGTGGAGGGTTCATCCGTCTAGTGCAGGACCCACCTGGTGTCACGACACGGTTGGCAGCCCCCTGAGCAGCACGCGATACAGGGCACTGAGATCCAGGCTCCTCTTGCTGCTGGAGATTCCCCCACCGCCGAGACTTTCAGCAGCAGCTCTGCCAGGAGCAGCCCCCACAGGAATTTTTGGGTGGCGGCTCTTAAAAACGCAGTCTCCACTGCTGCGAAAATACTGCCACCACCACGAAACTCCGACTGCCTTGTCAAAAATCGACCCCCTGGCAAAAGAAAGCCCTGGGAGGGTGGCGGGCGTTGGTTTCGGCAGCAGGCTGGACAAGGCAAAACAGATTCAATGGGTGGATGCTGAAGCTACCAAGTTCGGACCAGAAATAAGGAGCATTGTTTGACTGGCTTTTTTAGCCCATGAAGGTCATTTACCGCTGGAATAGCTCACGAAGGGTTGTGGTGGATTCTCCACCCAGGGAAATGTTTTAATCATTTCTTTTTGAGAAGCCAACTTTCAATCTTGCTCCTAGTCCATTCCCAGCTATTGGATGTGAAGCAGGGATTACTTCAGGGGAGTCCCATGGTGTGCACTCTGCAGGTCAGATTAGATTATCACAATGGGCCCTTCTGGCTGAAAGATGCGCGATTCGCCACCAGATAGAAGGACCCCACTCGCTCTACCTGGGAAGGGAGGTCACTCCACGTCCAGCTTCGTTTGGAATAACGAAGACCTACAAAACCACCACCGCAGCCATCGTCTCCCCAGCCAACCGCAGACCCAGTTCAGAGCCGATGGCTCTACAGCCTGGCCAGCAAATGGCACCAAGCGCAGGGATCGGCACTCAGGGGGGTTTTGGTTTGTCCTTCACCTTTCCGTCAGCAGGATCTCTGCTCTTGGGCATTTGCAGCCAAATCTTCCGAGTTAAGAGCAGTTTTGTTCTCTACCACTTACTACGCTACTAACTTGTTCTTATGAATCACTGGTCAGGGCTCTCACTGCTAGTGAAACCGTCCCACAGCCCACTTCCCACCTGGGAACAGGACAGGGCTTGAGTTAAAGCCTTCCTGCACTGCGGTCAGGGAACACCAGAGACACCCCTTTAAAGCCCATGGGCTAAAGCATTTCAGACAAGTCAAAAGGTTAATTTGCACCTGTGACAAAACATGGGTCAGCTACAGAAGTGTGTTGGTGGAGGAACCCCGAGATGTGTCTTCCTTGTATGGATTGGTCGGCTGACGGCAACTGTCTTTGAGGACTTCAGTCCATCTACAAAGGGTTTGCAGAGGAATATCAAGCCAACAGAAGATGCAGAAGTCTATTTCAGGTAGACTAAGCCAATTGCCCTACTAGACAGAGGTGTGGTTTACGGCAATGTCTGTCTGGAACACCGATGTTCCACGATCGACCCCAACCTCTCCCTGTTGGGGAGGGGTAAGGAGCACTGCAGCGAGCTTACGTGTGCCTGGCAGATTTAAAATGCCCCAGCCGCAGCAAAGCTTCCTGGCTTGCATCGGCAATGCACCGCCACCCTTGTTCCTTTTCCATGGCTGGGTATTTTAAATTCCCTGCCACTGTTACCACCGGCATCAAAATCGCTTGGCCACAATTTCCACGGTAAGACTTCCTTTGACAAACCCGACTCCACGAATAGAGGAATTTTATTCGAACCTGCAGGCCCAGAAGTCCCTTTAAAACTGAGTAATATTTTCAGTACTAAGTTGTGGGCATAATCATTATGTATCTATCTTTTAGAAATAAATGCATGTTCTAGTCAGAAAGTTGTTTTTCATTTGATTTCCTGAATCATTTTCACAGGAATGTGTAGAATACAGATACTATAAACATTCAAGCCAGTATATGCCAACTTTGAGAAAGTTTCCCCAGCTGTCCTGCATAAAGTAATTAAACCTTTAGATGTTTCCCAGCCCACGAAAGGTTGAGTAACTGGTTTAAGGCAACCTCTTCCTTGAAAAGCCCTCCTCCAAAACCCTAGCTCCTCTTGCTCCGTGGAGCACACAGACAGCAGTTCAGGACTCCTGTGGGAGCAGCAAATGGCTGTTACCATGGAGTTCTCACACTGCAGATCTGAACTTCACCATCCAGGAGGCCCTCAGCCTTGGTTAAAGTCGTGAGTGGAGATAAATCACCACAGGAAGCACATGGTCAGTCATTCATAAAACAGATCCACATGGCTGCAGAGTATGTTGCATCTCCCCACTTGTGGATTGCTATTCAGCTCAATGACTGGATATGCAAGGCAAAGAAAGTGGATCAGTAACCATGTCAAGAGCACAGAGCACTAGACAGACCCTTTATAGTATAAAGTTTATATTCTATACAAATCAAAGCAGAACAGCCAGCAGTAAGACGGAAAACAGCAACTTCCACAGTCAATCTCGTTCATTACGTTGATGTAAACCGTAGGAGATCATTTTCTTGTAAGTAAACAGAGCAGGCGTCAATATCTATAATGAATAAATTTATTGTCTTACAAAAATCATTGTCTAGAAATATGGGTATACAAGAAAACAAGATATTTGCAGTCAGATGCCTGGTGGTCAACAGCCAGTTCAATTAAAAAATATCCAAATGCACAACAAAACCTTTGCAACAGATGTTAAAGCTTTTAACCCAAAGGAAAATCATGTTTTCAAGCACATTGCAGAGGGATGAGATTTCATAGTTAACACTGATTCATTATCACTGAATAGCAATAATACCACTTTGACTAGAGAGGTATGTGATATGAAGCACAGTCAAAAATTAATACAGTAAATCATTGTTATATAGGCAAATTATATATGTAACATTGTCTTAGTACTTAGTGTCTAAGGCACTTTCTGTAATGTCAGTTTTTCAGCTATTTAAACAAAGAATGTAACTACTTGATGTAACAACACTGTTCAAAAGAAAAACCAAGAAAGGCTTCACACCCACTGGCATATCAGCTTTCAGGCAGGCAACAGCCATCTTTTGACCTCTAAACCACACAGATTCCAAGCAAGCCAAAGCACAGTACAATACAGATGGTCCTGCTGTCGGGCTCACCAGCTGCCAGCTCTGCAGTAGAGATGCTGTGCTGGCTCGATCTTATTAAACCTTCATCTCATGGCTGGGAAACTTCCTCCAGGCAAGAGGAGCAGCAGCTATTCAGCTCCATGATCTGAAGACTAATTGGCCAGCAGTTAAGAGCCTCTGTTCCATGGTTATTTTTTCCCCATTACTAGTGTTCGTATTTTATTAGCCTTACTATGTACAGATGCCTTCAGGCTGATACGGCCGGTCTGTACAGATGTGAGGTATTGGACACATTAAGAATGGTGATGATTCATCTATTTACCAGTAGAGCACAAGTCACTGATTGATGCAGCGGATGCCGGGAACACCTCAAAGTGATATGCCAGGTTACAAATGTATCCCTAGAACACTTCCAAGGCTGTTTCACAGTTTACTTGCCGATCGTGTGCTGATCACAATTAGGAGAAAAAGATGAGATAGGAGAGCAGCTTGGTCTTCACAGCCTGCCGACAGACTTGTCACAGCTGAGGGCCACGTGAGCACAAAAGGAACAGAAGGGTGCTCTTTGTACAACAAAGCATGCATAGCAATAACAACGGGTCTGCCCCCCCAACTACCATCTGGGAATGAAGTTTGTGAATTGATAAAAAAAGGTGTATTCTTCACATGATGGTTTATAAAATGGCTTTACAACAAATATCTGGAAGAGATGCACGGACCAGAGTTTGCTAGATATAAAAATGCAGTTGTACCAATATTGAAGCAGGTACAGATGGTGAAGCCACAAGAGGTGGCCTGCAGGAAGGGACGTGCAGCATGCCAATTGTAGAGAAGGCAGATCTATGGCCACAAGGTCAGGTAAGTCCCACGGACTCGGTGTGCAGGGTCTCCGCATGGGGCGACGCAGCTCTACTCAGCCTGGGCCGGCTGCATTTCATTGACGTCACCGCCTTTGCTTTCTGCATCATCGTCAGAGAGTTCCAGGGAGGCACCTTCAATATGCAGCTGGCGTCTACCAGATCGACTTGACGAGAAGGTGAGAGGGCCGCCTCGCCTGGAAAAAAACACCAAGTGACCGCTGACTTGCAGGCCTGTGTTCACCGGCTCGTCTGTGGGGTGAACAGGCTTCCTGGAAAGCCGCCAGCCGGTCCAGGGTGGAACCCAGAACCTCACCCAGTCACTAAGGGGACATCTACACTTACAAGATAAGCCTCCTTAAGTCGACCTAAGTCAACCTAGTTTACTCCACGTCCACACTGGGCTTCCCTTATGGCAGCTTAGCCTGTTCCTCAAGTCGACTTGAGGAACAGGTTAATTCGACCTACCACCACCTCCTTTTAGCTCGAATTAAGGCTTAAGTCGACTTCTTAAGTCTTCACAAAGCGTCAGGTTTGAGCTGGGTCAGAAAACAACCCCCACAGCCCACACCTTGGGCACAGGTCAGCTCTGCGCCTCGCACTAGCCGGCCATCCCCACCTGGCTGCACTGTGGAGCGTGGCTGAGAAGCAGCAGCACACAGCACACAAGAGGAAGGGGGGTGGCAGGAGAAGGGGATGGGGTGGGGGAAGGGTTAGGGTGCATCTCTCTCGCTGTGCCAGGGAGAAATCAGTAGCTCTGTTACCAAGGAACAGAGCCCCCTCCCTGATCCTTACAGCATAGCCACAGAGGTGGACTAAAACCAACCCACCTGTCAGAGGTCAGAGCCCCAAAGACTTGGAGCTGCCGGAATCCAAGGGTCTCCATGAGGATTTACTGCTTGAGACCGAGTGTGGGAGGCAGTCTCCTAAGCCAGCCCCAGCTAACTAAGGTGCATCACAGCTGGTTAGATTACAGGGAATGGGAGGCAGCTGTCCAACTCGCTGGACTGAGCAGCTGTTCACACCAGGCTGACTAAGTAGGGCACATGTGCCGGCCAGAGGCAGGAACGGGAGGAGGCTCAGGGGAACGAAGAGTCTCTAGCACAGAGAGGAGACACGCCAGAGCTTGCCAGCCCTCGCCAGGTCGTGGCTGCATAAAGGCACTGTACAAATCCTGCACTGATGGCTGCTCAACCAAAGGGTCTTCAGCTTCTTTGTGAGCTGGGGTGACTGAAGTGGAGGGGCTGCGGGGAAGACCCCTTACCAGGGGTATTTCTCATGCGCCATTTTAGGTTCCTGTAACATTTCGGGCTCTGCCCTGGCACTCCCACATGGCGTCTAACAGGCAAGAGAGAAGGCTCCCACTCGGGGATTCCTGTAGCTGCTTTTAAAATTCCCCAGGGCGTGCGCAGCACTAGGTAAGAGACTGCCGGTGCTCAGAGCTCCTTCCAGGCCCAGGCCCACTGCTTACCTCAGCCTGTTTTTCAGAGTGCTGACCTCCCGGCTCAGGCCCTCGTTGGCCTCTGTGGCATCGTCTAGTTCACGCTGCAGTTTACGACGTGAGGCATTGACACGTGTCGCTTCCTCTTCAGCTTCTTCCAGCTGGCGTTTGAGCTGCTTCATCCTGGCATTAGCCTTCTCCATCTAGGAGAGAGAGCGAGGCTGTCAGCACCATGCTCAACTGCAGAGCACTGGGCTATGCAAATAAAGTGATGTTTTGGGGGGAAGGGAGAAAGGAAAGAGCTGAATTCTTCTCGTTCCTGTTCAGCCTCACTGGGGATTCGACCTGAGCAGCACAGAGCAGGCTGACATGTAAAAGCAGGACCCTCGCCATGGCCACATCTCCTGCCCAAGGGACGTTCTGGAGCACAGTGAGTGACCAGACTCTCGTGCTCTGGATACCTCCAGCTGAAGAGCTGCTATTCATTTTGTAGAGACCAGCTGTGCCCTACCTAGTAATAGGGCTGCAGGGGAGAGATCTTCTGCATCTTCCAGGAGCACAGTCCTACCCTCCACGGCCAGCAGTGCTGTACTGCCTGCAAGGGGGATCCTGGGCGGTTCTTGGTGCAGAACCTCTACGGTCCAAGCGCCAGCTAGAGCGGTTGGCAACACCAGCCTGCAATAGGCCAAGCTGTGCCGTGGAGTCCATGTACGGAGGCTCTATCGGCCGGCAGCTTGCCAACAGCTGCTCTAGGGAACCTGAACTTCCAAGCACTTCGGCACTGCTCTAGGGAAGGAGCAGCTTCGCCAGACTCTGTAGCTGCTGCTGGCAAGGTGTTTCGGGATGGGAGTCTGGCCCACTGTGAAGCCCCCTCTCATGTGTGTACGGAGACCACAGAAAATGCCATCCAGGGGGCTGGAGGGAGGAGAAAGAAGGCCCGTGAGTTCCCAGAAGAAGAGACTGTAAAAGCTGTGCAGCTGGAGACAGGCGACTGTGAGCATGGAACCCAGAAGCTCCACCTGGATCTGGTGAAGGCCACTCTGCAGGAACTTTGACTGGGGGCTATATTCTCCGTGGGACTCGTTAGCAGGAACCCTGTTAACTGGGTTTGTATTAGGTTTGGTGCAGGGCTTCTCTAAGCAGGGTTTTCCAGGCACTTGGTAGCCCTTGCACCCGAGGCACCTGTCTACCTGAGTTCGGGTTTGGTGCTTACCTGTTCTTTGTACTGGTCTGCGTGCCGACGCTCATCTTCCACCTGCATGAAGACTTCCTTCAGTTTCTTCTCTGTACGACGCACCAGTTTGTTAGCAGCTGCTCTTTCCCTGAGAAGACACCACCGTTTACCCCGTTAGCAATCAGCCTGGGAATTTTATACAATGGTCCTTTTGTAGCAGCACTCATTCCAGAGAACTAGTATGACACACGGAACTCTGTGTTAGCTACTCCAGATCTCTGTCCTACTCAGAAGCACGAATGGGTTTGATTTCTAAGGCACTTCCTAAAATGCTACCTCATAATGGGTAACTGAAGGGTCTCATCTGTCAGCACGGGTGCAGAATGTGCTTGGCTGTCCCCTGCTGAAACAAAGGACGCTTGCTCACCAGGCTGGAGCTCAGTTTAACAAGGGATCTGCTAACCATTTGGAGGTGGATGAGAGATGGTTTACTGGCTGGTCCCACACCTAAAGCACAATAGGGGATGGAGGGAAATGGACTGGATAGGTAGACAGGACAATCTTACCACAGGGAGGAATTGTGGTCCTAAAACAGATGGCTGATTTTTCCTGGAGCCAGGCCACCTTGTCCTGTGGCAGGATATTAACCCATCCTTAACTCAGAAAAGTAACTACTACACCAAATGCAACGATACGTCCACGAACTGTCCACACACACTTCCCAATTCAGGGTGACGAGAGGCTGTGGGGTGGGTGCTACCAACTGCGAGGGTCTGCATCCCTGGCTGAGCAAGGTAGCTGTAGTGCCATGGAACTGTGGCACCATGCTGTGGTCTGCACTGTCTGTGGCAAAGAAAGTGGCCAGTGGAAGCAGAAAGTGGCTGGTAGAAGCATGTGACTGTGAGAAGTCGGCAGAGGAAAAGACGGGCTAGTGAAGGAAAAACAGCTCAAAAACACGTTTGCTGAGTTAGCAAATGAAGGAGCACAGCATGTGGTGACTGACAGTCAGAGTGAAAGGAAAAAGAAGAGCAGCTAGTCCTATCCAAAGAGGGGATGAGCCAATGGAGATTTCTCCCAGTAAGAGCCCTCGAAGGGCTCAGGAGCAGGTGCAAACCATTGCAGAGAAAGGCTGTAGGACTGAGAACTTGCAACCAGAAGGAAGTGGGCTAGAGAACAGCACTGTTATTGGGGACTCCCTGTTAAGGAGGACAGACAGGCCTATAACCAATGCTGATCCCAAAAACAGAAGGGTATGCTGCTTGCCGGGTGCAAAAATACAGGATGTTGATCTGAGGCTGAAGAGGATCTTAACAGGAGCTGGAAAGAATCCTCTGTTTGTCCATATGGGTACAAATGATGTAGATAGATTCTCACTGAAACGTATCAAAGGTGACTATGCCAGGCTGGGGAGGACTCTCAAGGAAATAGAAGCTCAGGTGATCTTTAGTGGGATTCTGCCTGTCCCTAGAGGAGGACAACAAAGGTGTGAGAAGACCCTGATGATAAACAGATGGCTTAGGCAGTGGTGCTATAAGGAGGGCTTTGGCATGTATGGTCACTGGGAGGCATTCGTGGACAGAAGACTGTTCTCCTGGGATGGACTGCACCTGAGTAGGGAGGGAAATAGACTTCTGGGAGGGAGATTAGCACAACTGATCAAGAGAGCTTTAAACTAGGGAGTCGGGGGAGATGCCCGAATAATCTCTGCGCCTGATATTAGTGTTGAGAAGGAGGAAAATGAAATAAGAAAGGACATAAATAGGGAGCAGCATGGAGGTTAGGAGGAGGAGTAGTGTAAATGGCAGTCTAGTGAGAGATTGTCTGTGGAATGACTGTGCTGAATCAGGCAAAGAACGTGAGTGAGGCCAAGCAGCAAAAACTAAAATGTTTGGATACCAACGTGAGAAGCCTGGGTAACAAAATGGAGGAACTGGAGCTACTGGTAGAGGAAGTGAGACCAGATATTATAGGGATAACTGAAACATGGTGGAATAGTAGTCATGACTAGTGTACTGGTATTGAAGGCTATGTGCTCTTTAGGAAAGACAGATATAAAGGCAAAGGTGGGGGAGTGGGACTGTACATCAATGAGGTAGACTACAGGGAAATGCAAAGAATTGGAATTAACAGGACAGAATCAATCTGGGAAAAATCACATTGGGGAAAAAAGCTACTAGAGTTTCTCCTGGAATGGTGCTTGGAGTGTGTTACAGACCACCGGGATCTGATTTAGACATGGATAGGGACTTAAGGAAGTTAATACTACTGGGAACTGTGTGATTATGGGAGACTAACTTCCCAGATATAGACTGGAGGACGTGTGCTAGTAGTAATAAGAGGGCCCAGTTTTTCCTGGATGTGATAGCTGATAAATTCCTTCTCCAAATGGTTACCGAACCAACGAGAGGGGATACCATCTTAGATTTAGTACTGATGAGTAGTGAGGACCTCATAGATGAACTGGTTGTAGGGGACAACTTCGGTTCAAGTGACCATGAGCTAATTCAGTTCAAACTAACTGGAAGGATAAACAAAAATAAATCTGTGACCAGGATCTTTGACTTTAAAAAAGCTAACTTTAGAAAATTAAGGGAATTAGTTGGGGAAGTGGACTGGACAGAAAAACTCAGGAATGTAAAGGTAGAAAAGACTTGGAATCGCTTCAAATCAAAGATTCAAGAACTATCTGAAGCCTACATTCTGAGGAAGGGGAAAAAATTCATGGGCAAGAGCTGTAGACCGAGCTGGATGTGTAAGCATCTCAGAAAGGTGATTAGGAGGAAACACAGAGCCTACAAGGAGTGGAAAAAGGGATGGATCAGCAAGGAAAGCTACCTTTTGGAGGTCAGAACATGTAGCGATAGAGTGAGAAAGGAAAAAAGTCAAGCTGAGCTGGACCTTGCAAAGGGAATTAAAACCAATAGTAAAAGGTTCTTTAGCCATATATATAAGAAGAAAAAAAGGAAAGAAGTGGGGCCGCTAAACGCTGAGGATGGGGTGAAAGTCAAGGATAATCTAGGCATGGCAGAACGTCTAAATAAGTACTTTGCATCTGTTTTAATGAGAGTGAAGATGAGCTGAGGGATAGAGGTAGGGTAGCTTATGGGAACGAGGTCACGAAAGTGGAAATTACCATACCTGAGGTAGAAGCCAAACTTGAGCTTCTGGATGAGACTAAATCAGGGGGTCTGGACAATCTCCATCCAAGGATATTAAAGGAACTGGCTCATGAAATTGTCAGCCTGTTAGCAAAGATTTTTGATGAATCTGTAAACTCAGGAGTTGTACTGTATGACTGGAGAATCGCTAATATAGTTCCTATTTTCAAGAAAGGGAATAAAAATGATCCGGGTAACTACAGGCTTGTTAGTTTGACCTCGGTAGTATGCAAGGTCTTGGAGAAAATTTTGAAGGAGAAAGTACTTAAGGCTATAGAAGATAACAGTAACTGTGATAAAATACAACATGGCTTTACAAAAGATAGATTGTGCCAGACCAACCTGATCTCCTTTTTTGAAAGGATAAAAGATTTTTTTCAGATAAAGGGAATGTGGTGGACCTAATTTAATAAGATTTCAGCAAGGCATTTGATACGGTTCCACATAGGGAGTTATTAGTTAAGTTATAGAAGATGGGGATTAATATGAATATAGTAAGGTGGATAAGGAACTGGTTAAAAGGGAGGCTACAGTGGGTCATACTGAAGGGTGAACTGTCAAGTTGGAGAGAAGTTACCAGTGGAGTCCCTCAGGAATCAGTCTTGGGACCAATATTATTTAAACTTTTTGTTACTAACCTTGGCATAAAAAGTGGGACTGTGCTAATAAAGTTTGCGGATGACCCCAAGTTGGGAGGTATTGCCAATACAGAGAAGGATCGGGATACCATACAGAAAGATCTGGATGACCTTATAACCTGGAGTATCAGGAATAGGATGAAATTTAAGAATGGGAAGTGCAAGATCATGCATTTAGGGACAAATAAGCATTTTTCCTATAAGTTGGGGACGCATCAGTTGGAATGGACTGAGGAGGAGAAGGATCTGGGAGTACTGGTTGATCATAGGATGACTATGAGCCGCCAATGTGATGTGGCCCTGAAAAAAGCTAATGCGGTTCTAGGATGTATCAGGAGAGGTATTTCAAGTAGAGACAGGGAGGTGTTAGTGCCGCTGTACAAGGCATTGGTGAGACCCCATCTGGAATACTGTGTGCAGTTCTGGTCCCACATGTTTAAAAAGGATGAATTCAAATTGGAACAGGTGCAGAGAAGGGCTACAAGGATGGTCTGTGGAGTGGAAAACCTGCCTTATGAGTGGAGACTCAAGAAGCTTGGCTTGTTTAGCCTAACCAAAAGAAGGCTGAGGGGGGATATGATTGCTCTCTATAAATACATCAGA
This sequence comes from Pelusios castaneus, assembly GCA_007922175.1. NCBI lineage: Eukaryota > Metazoa > Chordata > Testudines > Pelomedusidae > Pelusios > Pelusios castaneus. Next base: position 10,552,621 of record ML685815.1, read on the forward strand.
GGGATTAACATCAGAGAGGGAGAGGAATTATTTGAGTACAGCACCAATGTGGACACCAGAACAAATCGTTATGAACTGTCCATCAAGAAATTTAGGCTTGAAATTAGACACAGGTTTCTAACCATTAGAAGAGTAAAGCTCTGGAATAGACTTCCAAGGGGAGTTGTGGGGGCAAAAACCGTAACTGCTTTCAAATCTGAGCTTGATAAATTTATGGAGGGGATGGTATGATCAGATAGCCTATTCTGGAAATTGACTGATCTTTGGCTACAGGTGGTGGATATAAAAGTGGCCTAAGAAGGGAGGGTAGATGGGGTGGGTTCTGCATTATTACAGACAATTGTTTCTTGGGTAACTGACTGTTGAGACTTGCCCACATACTTAGGATTTAACTGATTGCAATATTTGGGGTCGGGAAGGAATTTTACCCCAGGGCAGATTGGCTAGGACTCTGGGGGCTTTTCACCTTCCTCTGTAGCACAGGGCATGGCTTACCTACCGGTGAATTCTCTGTATCTTAAAGTCCTTAAATCAAGATTTGAGGAGGTGAATAACTTAGTCATAGGTTGGTGGCCTATTGCTGGAGTAGGTGAGGTTTTGAGGCCTGCATTTTGCAGGAGGTCAGACTAGATGATCATACTGGTCCCTTCTGACCTTAGAGTCTACGGGTGCATCTACACTTACAAGTTAGGTTGACTTAAGGAAGCTTAAGTCAACCTAACTTACTCCCCATACCCACTTGGCTTTCCTTATGTTGACTTAAGCTGTTTCTTAAGTTGACTTAATTATACCTAGTTGAAGGTCGACTTAAGCCAGTGTGGACGCCCTAAGTCAACTTATTACATAAGTCGACCTAGGGCAGGGGGACAAGAGAGCCCCACATGGCTCCCTTGTCCCTGGATCCGCAGCTTCCCAGAAAGAGGAGCCGCGGCTCCTTTTTGGCCGGGAAGCCGTGGTCCCGGGGAGAAGGACTCCCCAGCCGGGACTCCAGCGGGGAGGAAATACCCCGCTGGGGCTGGGGCCCCAGCGACGAATTCCCTCCCTCCTGGAGTCCCGGCTGGGAACACCAGCGACTCCCTTCTCCCGGGAAGCCGCTCGCGACTCATCCTGGGAAGAGCCAGCCATGCAGGGCTGGCTCTCCCCGAGAGGCTTCCCGGTCTCGGGGAGAGCCAGCCCCACACGGTTGGCTCTCCAGGGACGAGCCACTTCCCAGTCTCCCTCAACCTATCCAGCGACTTAAGAATCTTGTGTAGATTCTAAGTCGAATAAATAAAGTCGCCTTTAAGTCGACTTAAGAAAGTCGATCTAACTTTCTAAGTGTAGACATAGTTTATGAGTCTATGAGCAGCACTGGGCGGCGCAATGCCACTTCTAGCTCAGCAGCTCCTCCTTGCAGCAAGCCGACTTTGAAACCCAAGTAAGGTGAACACAACGGTAATCTTTTTATGCTGTTCAGTCCACGAGCATACATTCAGCAACTCTTTCCAGCTAAGAAAATCCAGGGCTGAGATGTGACCATTTAGTACCTAGGAGAAATCCTGCTAAGGCCAGAGATGTTTCAAACAATCAGTACTTCCTGTTTCCACTCTGAACACCAACCAACATCTCGTCTTACTTGGCTTCCTGCTCCAGCTGCTCCTCTAACTGCCCAATCTTAGCTTCCAGTGTGGAAATGGTTGCCTTGAATTTAGACTTCACAGATCCCTCCATCTCCTGTAGTTTGGCTTTCAGTTCCTTGTTCTGTCTCTCCAGCTGCTGGCGGGCATTTTCACTCTTCTGGGCAGCACTCCGTTCCCCAGCCAGCTCAGAGTTGAGCGTATCAACCTTTGGAAGGGCAAGAAGAGTCAGTCATCAGGCAACATTCAAAGTCTTCATTCACTTTAAAAAAAAATTTTTTTTAAATCATACAGTCAACTTAAAGGGAGCTAAAAGTGTCCAAAGTAGCACATGCCTGCAGCGTAGTCTTCCGAAAGCGGTCATTGAGGAGTTCCATATTGCTCTGTTCCTCTTCCAGCTCCTCCTCCAGCTGTGCAATGCGGGCTTCCAGACGGCGCTTCTCATCCAGCAACGCTGATCTGGAGGGTGAAAGAAAATGTGAGACATCACATGGCGCTGCCAATATCACAGCAATAACTCAGTCAACTCTCTCACGATGCTGAGGTGCCTAGGCCAGTAGCTCCCTTCATCAAGAGAACAGGGAACCAAGAGGTCAGTGCAGGACACGCACAGGTGCTAGTAGGAAAAGTCATTGCTGCTCATAAACAGCTGCTGCTGTGACAGTCCGCGTGATGACTCACTTTCCAGAAGCACTGCTTGCAATCTCATCAGCCAGCTCATCCCTCTCTTGCTCAGCATGGCGGCGAGCTCTTTCGGAGGCAGCAAGTTCCTGCAAGGGGTCACGAGAAGATTCGTTTGTTTATTAACATGCTGCTCTTCGAGAGCACTGGTGAGCTCAGAGCTTTGCAGACCTTAGCTCACCCCCAACACTCTTAGCAGGCAGAGAAGTTCTAGTATGTCCGACTTGCACGTGGTCAGACAATCAGTTAGCAAAGAAACCAGGAGGCCAGGCTTCCTCCCTTGTTCTAACCACTAGCTCACACTTCCAGTCTGTCCCTGCTGGCTTCTTCATGACTGCAGTGGCTTTACCTTCTCTATCCTAAAATGGAAAACTCTGGGAGCAAATTAGATAGATCTTGAACTGTGTCAATTGCATTCCATCTCTTGTTCCGTCTATGTCCGCTCTAGAATCCCTTTTATTCGTATTTATCCTGCATGAGTGGCTCTCTTCATGGAAAGAGCCTTAGTTTTGAAGCTCCGGGCAGGTGTTGGGAGTGGAGGACCTTTAGGAGGAGAGCGGATGTGGAGGGAGGCTGCTGAGTGGGGACGGAGCTGCACAGCTGCTTCTGTCTGCATTTGGAGCACTGCTCCTGGCAGCCACCACCCCACCCACTGCCAGGGCAGCAGTCCCCTGCCGCTGCAGGACACTCCCTGCGCTGCTGCAGCTCTGCAGGCTCCTGGAGGCAGTGGCTGCTTCTATGCTGCTGCCTGAGGATAATCCTGATGATTGGGGGGGGGGGGGGGGGCCCCCCCCCCCCCCCCCCGCGCGTGGGGGGGGAGAGGAAGAGCTCCTTTTAAAAAGTTTGAGAACTGCTGTTCTATTTGACCAAATATTGACACGCTGCACTTCCAACATCTTCCCCGAGAGAACGCCAGGGCACCCTGGAATCAATAGAGCCTCAGGAGGTAGGAACTTTTCCCTGTCACACATGTGGGAAACTGAGACACAGAATATAAATGACTCAGCTCAGGTCACACAAGGTACCTTGCTCACAGCAGAGCTAAAGGAGAAAGAACCCAGACCTTCTGGTTCCCAACCCGCACAGAACACTAACATCATACCACTTATAAAGGCAACTCTGAACGAAATCATACCTCTTGCAGCTGCAGTATTTCTGCTTCAAGGCCTTTCAGCTTCTTTTCATTCTCCTTGGACTGAGCAAAGATCTCATCTCTGGATGCACGGGCCTCTTCCAGCTCCCGCTGATAGTCTTTCATCTGAGCCTGGAATTTAAGAGAAGGAAAAACATCCTAGTAGAGGACAAGTACAGGGATTGGTTACAATCCTTCTGAGAGTTCAGCATCCAGTAAACTAGAGGATGGACACACAAAAGGGCTGAGTCTTATTGTTTGAGCTGCAGATCACTTTTCATTGTAACCCCAAAACACGCACATTTTGGTCCTATGTTCTTCTACTGGTTTCTATTAAAAATAAACATGGAAAATTGCAGCAGGTCCCTCACGACGCCCCTGGGCTCCCTCACCTGGGCAGCCCCCAGCCCCATTGCTGGGAGAGGTGGGGGGGAAGTCGCCTGGGGCCAGAGGGCGCTCCCACCTCACCCCACTTTGGCTAATCTGCCGGGAGGGGGTGCAGGAGGGCTCTCTGGCATACAGGGGCCTCTGACACAGGCCCTGGAAGGCTGCGGCAGACTGGAATGAGGTCGTGCTCCCAGGCAGAGAGAACAGGGGCTGGCCACCCTGCTCTCGCCCCAGAGATAATCCAGCCCTGGTCTTCAAGAAAAAAGCCGACTTAAGCTTGAATAAAAATTGGCATAAATTATACTGAGATTGCGTGTTTTTAAATGATGGGGAGGAGGGGGAATTTTGATTTACCTAAACTCACTGAAAAATTCTGCAATGAACATGTGAAACAGAAAATTCTCTTAAGTCTATAGATGCACACAAAGATCCATTAGTCTGAATGTGTCAAGTTCAGTTCACATAAGAGTACATTTTGCAATATTTAATGTTGTTAACATTACAGCTACTGATCATATTTCCACAAAATTGGTTGGACTGCAAATATCATTAGACCCCAGAAATCAAGTCAAACTTCAATTTCCTTTAAGAAAGACTGCACTAAGTTGTTTGAAAGTGATGGATGCAAGCCCAAATCTGCAAGCAATAGAACCACCTAGTTCATACTTAGCTGTACATGAAAGTATGGAACTGCACATTTGGCTTACCCTACTAAAAACACCAACTTGGACGCTATTGGGTTCCTGTTTGGTTTTGAAGTGACAGAGATATTAACTTCACAGATGTGGAGATCTAATCACTGAAACACCCATCTAAGAAAAGTTGTGTCTCAGTGCAAAACTTAAGTTGAACTTTATGTTTCCTCCATGTAGTGGAGTTATGCACAATACACAGACACTTGGACTCTACTGCTATATTAAAAACCAAAATGCATTAAAGAACATTAAGGTTGCAAGTCAATCACTCAGAATTGAGGATGTCTGACTCCTTATGCACATGACAGGGTGCATTAAAAATTAAGCTCCTTGCCCCCCTTTCCTTGCCCATACAGCCTCAGTTCCTCTTCCCAGCTCCTTACTCGATCTTTCTTCCTCACAGCCTCCATGCCCGCATTACTTGCTCCCAAAAGCTACCGCTCTCAGTTCCGGTGCTGGGTGAATTTTCACAGGGATGGAAAAAGCATACCCCTGACAAAAAAGCTAATTCCACCCTCCCTCCTCCAGATTTCAATGCCTGTTCCAAAGCATGAGGGTACTGGAGCTTCTTAAAGGTCATCAGAATTTTAAAAATGAAACAAAACAAAAAACCAACAATGGACAAAACTATGCATTTTCTCCTCGCCTCTGAACACAGCTGTTCTTACCTTCAGACTGCCAGAACACAATCAAAAGAAGCACTCTTAGGTGAAATAACCACACATTCATACAGGGACTGGCTTCACACACCTGAAGTTTGCGCAGCTGTTTGATTGCTTCATCTCGGGCCTTGTTCGCAGCTTCTATCTGAGCTTCAAGATCTTTCAAATCCATCTCCATTTTTTTCTTGGAAGCCACAGCAAGAGCCTTCTGCTTGCGCTCATCCTCCAGTTCTGCTTCAAGCTCCCGCACCTGTGGAGTTAGTTTGAGAGGCTCGGTTAGAGCAGTGGTTTTCAAACTTGGGGTTGGGACCCTTAGGCACTGAGTCGTGGTACCTCCTGCTGCCGCCACCGAAAGACTGGAATGCATTGCTCAAAGATGTAATAATTGTTGGGTGAGAGGCATAAATGGATTTTTTTCAACTGGGTCCGGAGTAAAAATGTCTGAAAACTGCTGGGTTAGAGAAATGGATGGAACAGGGACACTCAATGAGATCTCAGAATGGGTCTAAAAGGTAAGAACTAAGGAAGGCCTTCATAACAAAAGAGGGACATGAGAAGAGCTCAGCTCTTGATTATTGTCCAGTTGACAGTACTACAAAACAAAAAGTTTGAGGGAGAAAACAGTATACAGCTTATGGAAATCTGGGCAGCTTCTGCAGCAGGTTTGGCAATCGGAAGCAAAAAAGCAAGACCTCCAAGCAAATGCGACACCCAGGGAGTTTCTGAATTACTTCTGAAAATTCACATGCTAAACATCTTATGGACTAAATCAGTTTTACCCATTCCACTCTTTTATGATCAACTTTCTGCTAAGGGCTTATCTACCTTAAGTCATTGTTCCAGTGAAGAAACTAATATTTCAGCTTATTAAACTGCTCTTAGATGAAAAAAAGTAACTCCATATTTTTAATACTGAATTATAATTAAATGGTTACTTCAGGCACATCTATGTCACCGACACACACAGTAAGATATTGTATCCCAACCATAAATCTTCAAAGCAAAAATGAAGAGCAATTTAAGTAGTATCGAATATCTCAGCAACCAGCCAACATGAAGCCAAAACAGATTAACAGATTATGAAATAATGCTAAAACTGAGCCAGAAAACTTTGCCTGTTACACAAACAGAGCACGGAAACACGAACTACACAAAACCGACTATTAGATTGACCCAAATTTACCGCTTTGCATTAGAATGTCAAGAGCTCCAGCACAGAATTACCTTACCTGTCCTTGCTTACACATTCCCACAGGTGCTAGAAACTCAGGCCAGTGCTGCCAACTTCCACATTTTTATCATCGATTGGGGAAATTTGATGTTGACCCAGCTCCTTGAGTCATGTGACTGTTTTAACTTTAAAGCAAAGAAGCAAGTTTCTAGACCTCATGGTTTTGGAGAAAAGCTTGAAAATGGACTCAAAAGCCTCTAATATTAGAAGACACAAAAACCTGAAAAATTCTGTAAAAATCTCATGGTTTTTAAGTCATCTCAATTTTGTGAGGCAAGACAAGACTGTTAAATGCACAGGACAGGCAACTCTGTGATTTATTTCCCAAATGAAAATTGGAAAAAGGTTTATTTTGCTGATTTTTAGCACTTATACCAACAGCTATGTACAGTATCTGCCAGCAGGACTAATCTCTCTCTGAAGATCCAAGAACTACACTACATATTGTATAAAAACACTTGCAGTTATTCCCATATTAAAAAGGTAGTTCCAATTGAAACAGCCAAGTGGAAAGTGCCCCCTTATGAAATTCAAACTAACTCTATCTGTCACATGTAGTAGGGTTCTGTGCTAATCTATCATGCAGACTGTGTAAAAAGCAGTGCTTAGGAGCTCTGCAGGACAGAAACTTCACACAAATCTTGAAGGACACCCCAAATTTCAGGTAATGAGGAATCAATTAACCATGTTCTTTCTTTCTTTGCTACAACTGCTGTCAAAGGCATCTTAGTAGGGAATACCTGTTTAACCAGCATCCTCTTCTTCTCTTCATTCTGTTCATCTCTGGCCTGCAGGTCTCTCTCAAACTGGGCCTTCATAGCTTGCATGTTCACCTCCAGGCGAAGTTTGGCATCTTCTGTGGCCTGAAGCTCATCTTCCAGTTCTTCTAGCTGGGTCCTCATCTCTTCAACCTGCTGCTCTAAGGTTCGCTTGGATTTTTCCAATTCATGGACCTAGACCATAAGTATGAAGCAGAAACCATCTTTTTGTGATTCTGACAGTGGTAATGATATGACTGCAAAATAAGGGATTAAGGAAACTAGCTGCTGCACAGTCAGAGACTCAGAGCATCCCAAAGAAACAGTGCTTGTAAGGTAACAAGTTTTTAATCTAGCATACAGATAACAGTCAGCCACTTGGTCTGTGTCTCTGACTCACCAGGTCTTTGCGAATGTTGCAGACACGCCTGACACTGGTGAATGCCAATTAACCCTGAGAACATTCAAGTCTTCAGGCAGTTTATTGCAAGTTTTATTATCTAGTATTAGGCTTTTCTGTATTACCCCCTCATGCAATACAGCACAATCCTTACGTTTTTGCCCACATCATCTTTGGAGCTCATTAAATCCTCCATCTCTGCACGCAACTGCTTGTTCTGCCTCTCAAATTCTTCTTTAGCCTCCAGGGCTTCTTCTAAAGCTCGAGCCAGAGACAGTGCCTTAGTCTCTTTCTCTCTAGCCTCTGCCTCTGCCCGGTCCCGCTCCTCTGCATAGCGAGCAGAAATGTTCTTTTCTTCTGCCAGCATCTGAGAACGTCAATGCAAGTTTGAGAGAGAATCTATCAGAAGGACACTTACACACTGAAATTTCAATGAACAGGTTAATGCTCTCAAGTTACCTCACACCTTTTTATTCTGCCTTTCATGTCAACTCTTGGTCAAGGGGCTTTGGCATGAGATAGTCCCTGTTTTATAACCCAAAACTTAAGTCTGAAAATAAAGGAAGCTTTTATCCAAGCTCTAGGTACTGACTCAGAGCCTCAATTTTACATTCTTTCTTCTGGCTCCATGTTTCTTCTCAAAAACCCAAAAGGATCCCCCAAGACAGTTAAAGTGAAGTCAACCTCTAGCTTGGCTTTAAGCTTCTACTTAAAAGACATTTCACTTTTTCAGAGTTCTATCCAACCAGGATGTGAAGCATTAAGGTCCAAGCTTGGCTCACTGAAGCTATTGCAGAAGTTGTCCCTTGTGAAAAGTCAACTTTGCAACAGATGACTGAGTCCACACAAAATATTGTGGTTTTATGGGAGACTTCTAATTAGTCTCAAGAAGTGATTAACCTGACTGAGGCTTTACACACTACCATTTCTTTGCCCTGAGCTACACTACAGAGAGTTAGGGCAACACAAGGCAACTTCCATCGACCTAATTTTGTAAGTAAAATTTCACTCCCACCGATATAACCTGCCCACTACATTGACTTAACTTCACCCTCATAACAGGCGTAACATCAATGTAAATGTAGTTACATCAATACATTGTCAGGGTTGATGCCATGTTGCTTATGTTAACTGTTGCTGGCTTTCGGAGCCCCATCCCACAATGCCCCACACTAACAGTTGAATCCACACAAGCACTTCTGGTGAGGATGTTCACTGTCAAAACAAGGAGCAAAGTGTAGACATGCACAAGCGATATAATTACCACAGCAGCTGTGCGCTGATGTAACTTAGCTTGACATAATTTTTCATGTAGACATGGCCTTGGTGCCACAAGCAGAAGTGAGGTGACAGGAATTAGAGTACCTGATCAAACTTCTTCTGTTTTTTCTCCAAGTTGGAAACAATTTGGCGCTGATGATCCAAGTCCACCATCAGGTCATCCAGCTCCTGTTGCAGGCGATTCTTGGTCTTTTCCAGTTTATCATAAGCCATTGCCTTCTCCTCTAGACGTTGGCTCAGAGCCTCCATATCCTTCAGCAATTTCTTCTTATTTTCCTCCAAAACTTCAATAGTTCCCAAGTCATCATCTACTTTCTTCTTGGCATCAGCCAACTAAAGTTTTACAGAAGACAATAAATCAGTTTCTTAATTTCTTAGAGATCACAAGTTATTAACAGGATATAATTAAAATGCAGTTACACCTACATGATACAATGTTTAGGTATTACATTGGCAGAACCCACAGGAATAAAATCAGCTGTTACTGATTAAGCAATGTATAAACAAAGTGATACAACAATGTATTAAAAGGTATGAAGTCTCATGTGATGTGACAAATTACATCTACCCAAACTAACCCACATGCTGAAAACTCACTTAGTGCAAAATGTTTGCAATACTTCAGTAGAGAAAGATCAGTGAAAGGTTCTTCAACACAACTCATTCTAACTTTTGTCCCTGCTGAGAATGAAATATTGCCTGGAAGAAGTTGTAACACATTACATGATCGTCACACTGAATTTGTGGGCTGTGCTAAAATCCAACCATTTCGAATAGCATCATACCTGTGACTGCAAGGCAATGATCTGCTTCTCCAAGTTCTTCCTGGCCTCCTCCTCCTCTTCCTGCTGCTCCTGTAGATTGTTCTTCTCTTCCTCCAGCTGCCTAATCCTGCTGCTCAAGTTCAATTTCTGGCGGGTTTCCTCCTGAAGAAGCTCCTGTGACATGAAAACAATTAACCTTGAATATCACTCTTTGCTGATAGTATTTAAATTTGGCCTTATTTGCTCTCCAATATATGATTTAACAAACAATTCCTTTGTTTCCTGGGAGAAGATGGTGGTAGGAGCAGGACTAAGGCTTGAATAGGAAAATAAAGCTGATTTCAAATACTGAATGCTGTTTGGTTTGAAGGTATTCAATACCGCTATCATTTTCTAATATCTGCTGCATCACTCAGATCCCCAAGAAGTTAATTAAAAAACTAAAAGGTCATCTTAAATTGGTACAATTTAATAATACTTACTGGTATGCAGAACTAAGCCATCTTTCCAACAGGAAAGAAATAAATCCCACATATGAGATAAAAGGAGAATTGTTTTTAAATGGCCAGATCTGGTTATGCTGCTTAGCTGGAGCTACCCAGCACCTGCTAGAATATCATTACACCTGTACAAAATTTCCACCAGAACCCACTTTTATCCTTGTGGGGGAAGGTTTATTGCTGGTGTGCTCTCTTTTACTCCTTCTCTTCCAAATAAAAATGACAATTGTCTGAACAGGCTCTCAGCAGAAGAATGACACCTGCAAGGACAAGAACCTTGGGAAACAGAAATTGCTTGGTTGAGAGGGGTGGGAATCAACTTCAAAGTAATGAAAAAACTTCTAGATTATGTCTATGGAGCATGCATCAGACAGTAACAGTCTAGTGAAGCCACCTGCACTCTCACACATAATCTGACCTTCACAAGTCCCACGGGGAGGCCAGTAAGCGGCTAGGGCAGGAAAGCTTCAGATGGCCTTAATGTACGCATGGAGCTACTGGTTCACATTACTGGACTCTGTAGTCCTACATCTGTCAGTGGTCAGTGCCGGACACTTCAGAGGAAGGTGCAAAGAACTGCACAAGAGAGAGTTCTAGAGCAATATACCCGCACAAGAAGTTTCTTCCTAACCCCCACCAAACAGTGGAAGCCTAAGCACTTATATCACTGCCTTTAAAAATGCAATTGTAGGTATTTTCATTTCTATAAATCGTCACTTTTCATTTAAAATCCTACTGAAGCTAATATGGATGATGGCACCTTCTTATCTTGTTAAGTCTCCCTGAATTTTCTTCATTGTCTCTCATCTCGGCTAACACATGGTGTTATTGGCAATTTCTGTCGCTTCATTTCTGACCTTATCCAGATCACTTGAGTCGAATTCCTTATTAATAAGATTTACTGTAATTAAAATTGACCATTTCTATTTTCCGTCTCAACCAGTTTTTGATCTAGGACAGCACTTTGTCACACCTGGTCACCAAGGCCCACAATTTACGTTCATTGACAGCCTTTCATTAGTGACTTCTGACAAAAGTTTTTTGAAAGTTAAAGTTCTAAAGAGCATTTTCTTAATTGATTGTTTTGGAGAGAGATTCCGAATTCTAGAAGAGAAGCACAATTTTCCATTAGAGAGGCCTTCCTGTTTTGTCCTTTGAGTTCAAGGAATTATGACAATTTCCACCAGCTAAAGATTTGCACCAATAATTTGTCTGTCTGTGGGACAAGGGTAATGGGGCATAAGGGAGGAACAAGACTGGGGAGGCAGGAACGAAGGAAACAAAATCACAAATTTAAAGCAGTTGTCAGAACCGACTGTCGCTCTGTCGCCCCTTTCAGCTCAGCATTTCAAATCTAACTGCAGTCATTTAAATACAAATGTTGTAAGAATATTATCTGCTTTCCTCTATTCAGGAGAAAGTTAAATGCACACACTCTTTACTGACAATGGCCATAAAGAATGAACATCACCATTATGGTTTATTCGCACACACTAACCCAAAACAAACCCTAAGGCTGGGTAATTTTAAGATCTTAAGGTCCTGGAGCAGGGTGGGGCAGGAAGGAAGAGAAACACTCTCATTTATGCCTTACAGGTGCCCAAGAGCCTGGTTTTACATGAACTTTTTCCATACTGGCTCAGTAAAGCCCGTGAAATTATCCTTAGTGCATCATAAGAAACACCAAGTGAACCTTACCAAGAGGGTAAAGTCTAGTATGCGGCAATTCTTATCTGCTACAGTCAGAGTTTTGCATGGATTTCAAGGCCAGAGAGACCTTTGAGATCATCCAATCTGACCTCTGGCATAACACAAGCTGTAGAACTGCTCCACAATAATTCCTTTTGATCTGGAGAACTCTGTTGGAACCAGATCTCACGCTGCACCTGAACGTCAGCAACAGTGGCTCACTTGAGCTATAGAGTATTTAATTGATCAGACCAAGGATTTCTGGCCCCCAGAGAAACAAACTGTCACCGATGGGAGGGGAACAATAGGAGTGTGATAGCCATGTGTCACCCCACTGAAAAAGCTAAGCAAATGTGAATACTTAGGTTCCTCACAAACCCTTTGAGGGAGGTCTGAGCACAACTAGAAGAAGAGACTTCAAGACTTTGAGCATTTTCAGTTCCGTGGTTGAATATTTCTACCGACAAATACAAGTTCAGTGCTAAGAACCGGCTTCTTTCAGCCACAGCAAACACACCTGTGTATCTTGAAGCTGGGACTCCAGACCCGCCACATCCTTGGCCAGCTTAATACCCTTCTTCTCTGCTTCCTCCAGGAGGGTTGAGACATTGTCCAGCTCGTTCTGCAAAGCAAGCAATGGAAAGGTAACCCCAAGCAGCTGGTTTGCTATGGAAGCTGTAGCCTCCTTGGGAGCCATGGGCACAAAAGGCCACAATGCTCAAAAAACATCAAGCAGAAAGCTAAGGGAAAGGGTGCTCCAGGTACAAAGATGCCCCCATGCAATAATTTTAGCTAAGTTTCACATTTTTAGGTTGAACGTTAATTTTGACTTTAAAACAGTAAATTCTTTTTCAAATACAGGTTTATCTTCCATTGCTGTATGGGAACCAAATAACCAATATTTGTGTTGTACTTTACTTTTGATAGTACTGCGGTTAGAATTTTAACTAGAGTTTCCATTATTGGGCTGTGTTTCTGGGATCCACCACTGTCCATGGATTCTCAACTGACAGCAGGGCCCAGAAGCTGCAGCCTTTCTGGTCAGATGTGATCCCTGCCAATTGCCAACAACTGATGCTTCTAGAATGTGCTATTGTGATGCACGCTGCTTGGGGCCACGCAAGGACTGCTCGGAAATTCCGGCTTAAGATCTGAAATGGAGCCACCCACCTTTGAAAAAAATATAAGTTGTTTTAACAAAATAAAAGACCATGCATTGTACTGATTCTGAAACACTTCCTAACGCAATTCAAGACACTAGTTTTTGTACATAAAGCCCTAAATTTCTTGGAAGCATCTCTCTCGAAGACCATCTCTTCCCTTTGCCTATTTGATGGTTGTGATGAGCCAGACTTTAAAACCTAGCATCTGGGTCTCACTACAGACACATCTGCTTTGCACTTCGCTCTCTTGCCATCCAGCAGAGCCCAACTCTTTGAGGAAGATTTCTGTAAAGATGGATTAACAGATCAGCTGGTATTTACAGTCACAGTGCAAGGGAAAATAGAGTGGGGTGTAATGGGCAGTCGCTAGTGGTAGTGTGAATTCAGTAATCAACAAAACTAGCCAGATTTATATTGGTAAAACATTGCATATTTTTAACATCTAGGAAGAGCCTAAGTTTTTAAAACCATCTTCGGTTTGTCTTACAGTGGCGTACCAAGGGGGCCGCACAACATGCCCCCGCTGTCGGCCTGGGAGGAGGTGCGGGGTGGGCCCCCAGCAAACTCTGATTCCCTGGGTTGCTACTGCTGCCTGCCAGTCACAGGTGAGCTGAGTGTGAATCAGCAGGAGGTAAGAGCTGATCAGGATTCACTGGAACCAACTGCCTTCGATTGAGAGGGAGGAGGCTGCCCACCCCCACCTTCCCACCAAAGGTGCTGAGGCTGAAAAACCGCTGCCTCCAGCCTTGAAGGTGTCAGGAAGGGCAAGAGTGGGGGCTGAAATACAACCCCCGCCTCCTCAAGCTGCACATAAGGGGCTCTAGCCCAGCCGCTGCAGCCAGGGCTTCCAAGTTCCCTGACTTACCTGGCTGGGATGGAGGATTCCCTTAGCATTGCAATGTGGTAAGAAAGGGAAGCAGGGTGGGAGCCAGGGGGACCCCTAGAGCTTGACGGGTTGGGGAGGGTGTCGCTAAGGGCTAGATGGAACCCGTTCGGGTGGGGTTTCCCCCCCAGATCTCCTCCTGCAGAGTTTGAAGCTGAAAAAGCTGGGGGTGGCGCCTGATCTCCCCACTCTCCTGCAGCTGACATGATTTTGCATCTTAAAAAAACCAACAAATAAAAGCAAGGCAAGCATATACTTGGCCAGTAGGAACTCTCTTTATTAACACCACCTCCCCTGCAAAAATACAGAACAAAGCTGGCCCAGCAAAGCTCACCTGCTTGGGCAATGGGTAAATCCTGGGAGGGGAGGGGGAGAGCAGTGGCTCCCCCAAGCATCGTCCCCTGGCAGATACAGGCCCCCCACCCTGGGCAGCTGGGGGAGGAGGTTGCAAATGTAGGCTTGGTCTATGGACACGCCACTATTACCCTATTTTTATGTAAATTTCTCTTGTATTCCGTGGAAAAATTTAACACATTTTTCATACGTTTCCATTTTACTGCAGTCAGTTTTATTAAGAGACATTCCATGTCTGGATAAAAAAAGGAAAGAAAAAAGACCAGTTTCAAAGTTTTGTAAACTCTATTTGCAGTGTCAATAGCACCTGTGAATAAGTGGGATTGCCTTCCGAGTTTATTTGTAGATTCAGATTTCATCCAGGCCATATACCATGCAGCCACATCTCAGTCAGTCACTGTGTGTGTGTGTTTTTGCAGAGTCCTTTGATTTTAGCACCTAAAGCAAGGCTAAAATGTAATGGGGCATTTTGAAAGTTTTCTTATGTAGCCCAGTCATGTCTCCCGATGCTTGACGTTTTTAATTCCTTGCTCACTTTCCAATTAAGAGTTTAGGATTTTGTTGTTATAAGAGGGAAGAGTTCAATTTCAATCTTACCTGCAGTTTGTTAGCCTTTTCTGCAAGTTCCACCCTCATCCTCTCTCCTTCTGTGACTTTGGCATGTAGTTCCTGTACCTGAGCATCTAGCTTCTTCCTCTTGTGCTCAGACTCTGCTTTGACTTGCTGCAATACCTTCACCTCACACGCTAGCTCCTTGTTGTCAGTCTCGAGGCCTTGCTTGTTCTTCTCAAGATTTGCTTTGAACTAGGAAACAATAAAATAAGAGTTCATCAATAATTACAGCCCTTCACATTAGTCTCCATCAGCCACTTTCTTACAAGAGATCTGACCTAAAAAATGTTTTTAAAATCCCAAGTGGTAACTGAGCCCCATGGCGAGATGGCAACTTCTCAGGAGCACAAGGCCCTTGTGTAAAAAGGCTGCAGGCTATTTACCCATCCTTTACATTTGCTTAGCCGAAGAGGTTTAAATGAATGAGTTGTTTATGTCTTGCATAGATATTAAGCGTTTAAGCTGTTCAGGTGGATAAACTTCATTTCCACCAACCTTAACCAATGCTATCGTTCCCATTAGCAAGAATGTTCCCTTTCCAAAGAGAAATTGCTGTAGTATTTTCCTTGTTTAACACAGAAAAAAATGCAGTAATGTTAATTATTTGCAAAGGCATAAGTGAATCATGACTAATTAAAGAGACTTTGGCATACTGTATTTAGCTGTTTGGAACAATTCCACTTTTAAACAAGATACTGTAGCTACTACTAGAAAACACTGCTATGCAAATACAATTTTCAAGAGTGCCTGCTCATCCTGGCTGCTAGGGTGATAGGTCCTATAAAAATGGTCAGAGTTAAAGGTAACCTCACTTGTATTCCCCATGTATAGTCCAACAAGGGCACCCACTGCAGACTTCTGGCTCCCAGTTGTTAGCTCTCTTGGATGAAGTAGTAAGTCTCTCTCCCATCTGACCCGGGCATTGCCAGGCTGAACAGTTCCCTATCTATACTATGATCTCCTCCAGCAAAGACAGACTGCTTTTGCAGGCCTGCTTCACCTCTCTTCTCAGAGATGGGACACAGTATAATTTATGGTTCAGTTACCACAAAGCTCTTTCTAGCAAGCTCATTTATTTTTAATCTAAAAGCATTACAGGAGAACATACTAAACCAATAAAAAAATCCTACATGCATGCTAATAAAGTGATCCGAGATCATCTGCTCGCTCCTTCGACGGATTACTGTGTCGCCACATAGTGGCAAGTGTGTCGCAGAGAGCCAGGGAGATGGCTGGATTTGGCCGGGTGGGGGTAAGCTATACCACCAAGTATGTCGTGACCTGCAAAAGGTTGAGAACCACTGGTCTGGCCTGTTTCAAAACACAGTCATTTGAAGCATATGGCATGTCCTAGATTTGCATTCTCCTTAAAGAAGTTCTATACAATCCCATACCACACACCTGCATTTTTAATACAATGCGCTTGTAAAATACTTACCTAATTCAATAATATTGAGTCACAACTCAAGTACATTGTCAGAACTGTCTGGGGAAGCTCATGCAGTACCTCAATTTAGCCAATACATTTTTACACTCTTACGCTCAACATTCTGAGAAGTGCTTCTCACCAAGTGAGCCTGCAGACTGCTGTACAAAGCAAGCAGCTAATAATTCCTGGTACAATACTTTGTCTGTAGATGCATTATTTCCAAATCTACCAGGGAGATTTCAGATAGATCTTGGGAATGTCCAATAGTAACAGGTTGGTATACGAGCTAGAATTCTAGCTTGTTGGCTATTTTGTAGAGGATATATACAATCAAAGAAGATGCATTAGCTCCATGAGCAAGTATGAGAAAGGAGCAAGGCTAGTCATGTTCTTTGGCAGAAGCATATAAAATCCCAAAGCAAGAAAATTTCACATGAAGTCGCTTGTAATTTCCACTCACCCTTTTGGCCTGTTCAAGTTGTTCAGAGAGCTCCTCCAGGGCAGTAGCATGCCTTTGCCTGATTTCCTGTATTTGAGCTTCATGGTTCTTGGTTTCTTCTTCAATAGCTTTCTTCAGTTCAGCCACTTCCTGCTCCCGTTTTGTCCTTGAGAAAGGATCACAAGAGATGGGACCAATATGATCATCTACTCTGACTTCCTGCACAACGCAGGCCACAGAACCTCACTCATCCCCTCCTGTAATAAATCTCTAACCAAAACTGAGTTATTAAAGTCCTCAAATCATAGTTTAAACACTTTAAGGTATGGAGAATCCACCAGCAAGTGAGCTGTGCCCCACCCTACAGAAGAAAGCAACCCCCCCCCCCCGAGCCTTTACCCTAGGGGAAAATTCCTTCCCGACCCCAAATATGAGCATGTGGGCAAGACTCAGTCAGACCCCCAAGAAAGAGTTCTTTGTAGTCCTTCAGAACTCACCTCATCAGTCATCCCATCAGTGTATCTACCACCAGGAGCCAAAGATCAGTCAAGTCCAAACTAGACGTCCCATTGTAGTGACCCCTCCATGAGTTTATCAAGCTCACTTTTGAAAGCAGATAGATTTTTTTGCCCCCACCCCTGAAGGCTATTCCAGAAATTTACTCCTCTGATGGATAGAAACCCCCATCTAATTTCAAGTCTAAATTTCCTGATGGACAGTTTATATATATTAGTTCTTTAGTCTCTTGCTGTTTATATGAAGTATTAAGACTTGTTTCCATGCTAGCATAATGCAGCAGTGTTCACAACCACATCTGAGGTGGGGATCGGGGGTGGGGGGCAGAGGGAGGGAGGGCAGGAGTTGCTAAAAAATGGTCTTGCAATTAATGATCTGCAGTTCTACCAACTCCATTTTACTCCCAGCTCTACCAGGCTCCACATAGGACTGTAGCAAGTCACTTCACCTCAGTTTCCCTATCTGTAAGTTTGCAATTAATATTGTCCTTCTTCAAAGGGCACTGAGGCTTAATCTCTAATTTTGGTGAAGCGCTTTGCAATTGTCAGCTGGAGAAAGCTATATGGGAAAACTATTCTAAAAGCCAAAAATTGACTGAAAATGGTTTCAAGCTAAAATTACATAAAACATCTTTACATTAAACTTCAATTTTAAATTGTGCCAACTTAAATACAAGGTCAACCCACCTCAATTCTTGCTGTGCTGCAGTGGTATCTAAGGTGTCTTCCAGCTCAGTCTTCAGTGCCTCCAGCTCCTCACTTAGGTCTCTTTTCTGCTTTTCAGCCTTGTTGCGCGACGCCTTCTCAGATTCAAGGTCCTCCTGGAGCTCTGCAATCTGAGCTTGCAACTCTCGTATTAGTTTCAATGCATTGTTCTTCTGAACTGCTTCTTCATCACCTCTGTTAAATATGGACACAGGATAAGGAATGGTCAAAAATAAGAAATGAATCTCAAAAAGAGGAATAAGACTTATTCCCTACCAGTTCTCATTACAGAATTTGAGAACAGATTTTACTTAAAACTTTAACAAACAAAACGAACCTTTAAACAAACATACGTTTTTAGTATATTGAGACAAGCACCTCAGTTATTAAGAGACACAATGGTTAGGGATGTTGGCATTGAAATTCTCACCTCCTGTCTTCCAATATTCTAACTCTTACATATTATTTTCTGCACAAAATTCATGTCTGATCTGTACACTAAGACTTCTAAATCATGAGTCATTACAGTTGATATGTCTTCTGCAATTCTGTCTCTATTCCACACTCTACTTTTAATAGTATGACTAAGTTGTGGATTTTTTGCCAGAAATGCCAGTATAGGAGCAAGACTCTAAGTCAGTGGTTCTCAACTGCTGTGTCATGACACATGGCTGAGTGTGCCACTGCAACTCGCCCCGCTGCCGAAACAAACCCAGTCCCCCTCGCAGGGTTTTCTTCTGGCGGCATGGCATTCCTTCTAGCAGCAGAGTGAGTTGTGCCAGACCTCCCAATGATGCTGACTCCCCCCCCCCGAGAATGGGGGTGTGGAGTGGTGGTCAAGGTTTGTGCCGCTGGTGGTGGTTTTTCTCATCAGCAGGGGGCACTTGTGTCGCACTGCCAACTGTCTCACCACAGGAAAAGGTTGAGAACCCCTCTTCTGAATAGTGACCTCATGCAAGACAGTGTAATGAGCCAGCAAGGAGCTGATTTTTAACGTCCAAGGGCCATGAAGAGAACAATCTGATTGCCGTTTTTAATAGGGTAGATAACTGCCCAAGTAGAGCAATTGTTTTAAAAAGATTGTTTTACAGCAAACAAAAACGTAACTAAACTGTTTGGTGCTGCCAAAGCCATACCAAAAACCAGCGACGGAGTTTAAAATAGAGACATGTCACCCCCAGACCAGGGTTATTTGAAACACATGGTCCAATTTCTTAATGTGCAGAATTTTGTGTGGTTGGTGTTGGAGCCAAAATGCAATTTTTTGCATGTTTCTTAAGGAAGGGCAAAGACACTGACTTGAGATTAAGTGGTTTCGCTCTCTCAGTGCTAACTGAAATCATTTTAACAGGTGAAGTGGGTATAGTGCTCTTTGCAGAGTAACACTATCATATAAATGGGAACCCTCTTCCTTTTAGCAGCTTTGTAGTAAAAACAAACTCACTGATGTGGCTAGATTCCCATTGATGCCAAGCAGTCTAGAGGTGCCTTGGGTACGTCTACCCAGCCCATGGCAGTGAACAGAGGATGACAAATTTGGGGTTGTGGGGCCAGTTTTAATGTAGATGGATCTTTGAAGTTGCAGCTTGAGCCAGATCTTGGGCTCTGAGGCTCACCCCTGAGCAGCAGCCTCACAGGGCAGTCTACACAGACATTTTTAGAGTGCTAGAGCAAACCTTGCCAGCTCAGGGTCTGTCAGATAAGGCTGTGAGAGTGGTTCTTATTTACTCCCAGGATGTGTCTACACAGCCTACAGCTGTGAGCCCTCCAGCCCTAATATGCTCCTGGCTTTGCAGTTTGTCTGCAACATAGGAGCACCTTACTCAGATAGGTTCCAAAGGGGTAGCTGTATTAGTCTAGATCATCAAAAACAAACAAGTAGCCCTGCGGCACTTTTAAAGTTTAAAAATTATTTATCGCATAAGCTTTCGTGGGAGAAAATCCCACTTCGTCAGATGCTTTATAAGACGCCGTTAGTCTTTAAAAGTGCCACAGGACTCCTTGTTTGTTTTACTCAGATAGGAGACCTCAGGACTCCCAAACTAAAAAGCAGCAGTAAGTGCTGCATTAGTTTCCCCTCCTTCCAACTCTGAACAGTTCAGTCTTGCAGATGGATTACAGTTAAATCTGAAATAAGATCTCTAAGTTTATCTAACCACAAATGCCACCAGTCTCTGACCTGGCAAGAGCAGCCTGCAATTCCTCTTCTTTCTTAGCTAGTTGGATCTTTAGCTCTTCAATCTGGGCTTGCAGCTCAGCTATTTGGTCCTGTAGGTCTGTTGTTTCTCCATCAAGTTTTCTTTTAGCCTTTTCTAGTTCTTGACGGGTCTTCTCTTCCTTTTTCAAACGCTCTTTAGAAGGATGAGATGATATTCAATACAACTTTCTCAGTACATTTTACAAAAAGAATGGCAAAAATCCTGCACTTACCAATTTTATTGGTTGTGAACAACCGAATGACAAACTACCAATTCTTTCTAATATCAGTAGGGGATTGTTTTAATCCTCTTTTCCTGAAAGTCTACTTTGCACAGCTAGGTCAAGATAGAGCACCTGGGTTTCCCCTGTTCCCCGAGAACAATCAGACAAAGTGTTTTGGTGCCTCGCCTCTTCCCAATTTCATTCCTTCAAATTAGAAATATAGCCAGTTAGACTAGCTTGTCTCCTTAGTTTGGAATAAAAATACATCTTTTCAATCCAGTTAAGTTCCTCTAGGCTAGCAGTGTCTGTCCTATTTTAACCCTTTTACTAAGAGCAATTTTTCAGTTAAGTATGATTAAAATTTGTCCTTTTATGATGTCTATTAGAACAGATTGTCTGGTTCCTGATGGCAGTACTTCAGGAAACTCTTTAAAGGACAAAAGCAGACATGTACCTCAGGACCTAGTAATCAGTCACACGCTGGGGTGGGGAGGAGAGAAATCTTTCCTCCTTTTTCTGAATTTCCAGAGAAAGCTCCTTGATAGAAGTATTGTCCCAAAGACAGAAGTCAAAAGCTGAATCAGCTAAAACCTGCCCTGGGTGGTTAGCCTATATTTACTTAAACGAATGTATGGCAAATGCTATATGCACAGGGCTTAGCCACTGCTGATGCTTCTTCCCTCTCTACTGATAATATGAAGATTGCGATGGGCTTTGATTCCAACTAGGTAAGAGATCTCTCCTATTGTGTGCTTCCTGAATGCAAGCTTGGATCCATTTTCCAAAAGTTTGAAGGTCATTTGAACATGGTAAATAGGGTTTACATACCACGTGGCGCTGATTTTTACAAGTAGTGTTTCAAAGCCCTTCTGAAGTCTAACTTATGCCATATTGTTTGATTCCCAGCCTGTAGCTGGGGGAACAGAAGCATGAAAGAGCTATAGTTTAAAAGGACAGGCAGAAGGACTTCGTTTCTTTCCTGGATCATAACAAAAGGTCATCCTGCCCTGATGGAATACCAGGGATTGGATCAGATGCAAGATGACTGCAATTTCCCCTGCCCTGCTGGAAAAGGGATCAACAAAATACATCTAAGGTTCAGGAAATGAAGATCAGGGGAGGGAAGAGAAGGGGTTGTTAAAAGATGGCTGTGTTGCTTTCAGAAGCCTAGGCAAAAGCTCTGTTGGAGAAAGATGCGCTTTAAGAAACCTGAGGTAGTTTTCACCATGAGCATCTATGTCACTTCAGAGCCCAGTCAGTGACTTAGTCACTTTTTAAAATTTTGCCCCAGAAACCTGCAGAGCTGATCCCATGATCCTCCCATCAACAAACACCTCAAAATCATGAGCAATGAGGTTTGGTCCTTAAGTGCAAGCCAACCTATATTTTCTCCAAAAGGGGTTGACTATGATATTCGCTCTTCTAATTGAGATCTTCTTGCCCTGAACCACGCTGTGAAAACTGTATTAGTTAATAGTAATAGGCAAAGAGGGTGCTTTTGCAAGAGTGTAGAGTTTATGCTACCTTGAAGGAGATACTTAACCTAGTGTTCTGTCACAAACCAGGCAGAGAGTTTGGATGTGTTGAGCATGGATGTACTACTAAACCTTGTTGTAGAACAGGATCGAGGGGGAATATATAAGGCGAGACTCTCATTACATAGGGAACAGTATAAGCTGGAGCTTCCAGCTTTGGGCACTTGCTGCAGAACTGGTAATGCTTTTCTCTGGCATGACAGTTCCACAGTTGGTAGGCCACACAAAGTAGGATCAGGTAGAAAGACTCTTCTCCCCTTAAGGAATTATTTTTTCCAGTGGCATCTGGATTTGCTGAGCCACAAGCTTGCAGGTTCAGCCCGTCTAATGTGCAGTCATCCTGTTCAGATGGGCCCAGAGTTCAAGAGCCTTGGATCTTGGGTACCTGCTGGTTGGCTTCCATACATTAACTAAAATGTCTTGATAACTGCTGTGGAGTGGCTTGTCATTACCTTGCAGAAGGCTATTCTGACTGCATTTTTGAGAAGAGTGTTTCCTTGGATACTCCATGAGCTAACTGGAAACTGTGTGTATTCTTCACACTGCATGGCTAGTGGCATTGATCATGACTTGCAGCCTACTCTGAACTTGTAGTACCATGAATTTCTGCAGGTTGCACTAGTCCTTCAGTACTGCAGGAAGAATTATACTTTGTGAGAAATACGTTTACTTCCAGAGGGTCTCAAGGAGAGCACAGATTTCAAAGAGGCAGAAAAAAAATCTCCTCTTCCATGCCTCCTTGCCCTAGAGTGCCATTCTGCCCACTGAAGCAGACGGTAGCAAGATAACATTGAACCGGGAGTAATAAGACTACTTTCAAGCTGCTAGGTGTAAGCTGTAGAATGATTGAGCACCTCAAGGCTTTCCAACCAAGATGCCTTGCTTAGTGTGTCTACGCATCCAGATGAGTTAGTGCTTGTCAAAGACTCTCGCTCTCTAGTCTGACAATCAGGTCTCACTCTCAGATGCTGCCCTCAAATCATTACCAAGCCATCTTCTTACCTCCTGCAGAAAGGTCAACTGTACCGTCACCTTTTTTCTTATAGATGCCTTATTTTTTGCCCATACAGGAGATCCCTCTGTGGACACACAGGATCCCACAGGGATTGGCTTTTCTTGGGCAGCGCGTGACTGAATCCACCCAAAGAGACAGATGGCCCTTATCATTAAAGCCATTTGATAGTTTAACTTTCTGAGTAGCCTTGAAAATCCAGCTTTACTATCAGCAGATGAGCAAGCTGTCTCTACGAGCTTTCTGCGGTGAAGGGGAAACAGAGAAACCTCTCCTAGGAATAAGTGAAGATCACTGGAGCCCACCATTTCCTGAGGATTTTTGAACTTCCTTGCTGTGAAGGCATTCCTGGTAAGAATCCCAATCCTCCTGGAACATCAATGTAGCATATGCAAGAGACAATATATGGTTACAAGTGAGAGGAAATATTCCACTTCCAGACAAGCTATAAATCAACAAAAAGGAGGCAAATAGAGCCTAAGTGAGTTTGGCAAGTCCTGAACCTCACTTTTATGTCTTGGGAATGGATCTGATTGCTGTGGCCAAGTTACCTGGAAGTGACAGATGCAGAATAAGATGAAGCCCCCAGAGACTGCTTCAGGAATATCTTGGGGCGGGGTGAGGGGTCCTTGACTTCTTTTATCATCTGGGCTTCCAAGATTTGGTTAATTCACTTGAGTAACCCAGCAGATAGGACAGGGCCTAGAGACTGAAAAATCTTTCCCTTACAAAGCTCACAGTCATTATCTCCCCACGCTTTACCTTTACACTTTCCTGGATGACGGACCTTTCCTTATACTGATTACCAGCTGAGTGGGCTGGTTCCATGTGCTGGATTATCTGAACTGGTCTTAGTTTACATCAGATCCCCTCCACCCATTGTCTGGCCCAATGACAGAGGCAGGAAGAGGTCACAGCATGAGCAGAATGCACGGAGTGCAGCAGCTTACAAACCTCTGTGACAAGAAGCATAGTGTCTAAGTATTTTCTATTTGGGACAATCTATCAGGCTGTGATTTCGCATTCAGAGTCTTGGGTGTCCTCAAGTTCCTTTCCTGCTGTTGACTTCTTGAGAAGCAGGACTCAGACTAAGGAATCATCCCTGAAGGACACCAAAGTCTTTAAACAAAATTGTTCATTGGCTTAGTAATTCACATAGAAAGGAGAACTTCCTTGTCTCTGCCACAGCAGAGTCAATCGTTACATTACAAATAATGGAAATGGACTCGGACCAAAGTGTTTAAGTGAGCCCCATTTTGTGATTAGGGAACCTAAATGGAGTCATCTAGATTATATTAGACTTCTTAAACCACCTGCAGTATTGCTCTAATAAATATAGACTACGGGCTATTTACTAACACTATTTGAGCAGAAATACTTCGTTTGCGCAGGAGTGCATACTGCATATAAACTTCAACTTTCTACTTTATAAGTGGTCCTGGCAGTGCCTCACAAGACCCATCAGTTTGCTGAGGCAAATCAGCAACGTGAAAGCTGATTTAGTCCTATGTTTAAACAAGCATTCTTTTCCAGTGAGTAATGAAGTCCATTTATATCCATCCTAAGGCATCTGAGTATATCAAAACTGGTACAAAAGTCAGCTGCTCCCCATATTAGTTCAATTTCTACCCAACTGGAGAAGATTCAAACATTGCAATTCTTCCACAATCAAGTCAGTTGAAAAATATGCATCAAAAACTGTCCATAGCGCAGAAGATGAGAAATTATTTTCAAAGTGTGGTACAAGGAGCAACACAGACTTTAAATTTTGCACAACACTAACTAACTGACAAATCAGAGTTAAACAACACTTAGACATTTTACAGCCAGAAGCCATTTTAAATAATCAAATATAAGTGGAGATTACACAGGAAGTGGCTGCTTAAAAAACATTGCATGGTATTTCTCATAAGAACATGCAATACAAAACAAGTGTCAACAGCAGAAATGAAACCATGTTAGATAAACAGAGCAAAGTTAATTAAAATTAGTTATTTATGAATGATTTCTGGTAGCTAAAACAGTTAACTTCTAACACATTTTCAAAAAATATCATTTTAATATTTTTATCATATAAAGCTGCAATTACGATCTGGAAAAAGCAAGCATCTTTTGCTTTATTACTAAAAGATGCATCTACCACTCTGAATTTTTAAAGTAAAGATTGTAAATTAAAAAGTGTTTCCAAAAGTGAGTAACAGCAAAGACCAACAAGAAGTTCGTGTGGTCATCACATCCTACACCAAAACTGACATGGCCAAATGCTGTACCAAAATAGCAGGAGTCTAACGCAAGTGGAACCCACAGCTGATGAAAGGGCTGGATGGATAGTAAATAATAGCTATTGAAGTATTCAAGTCCTCCTAAAAGTGGCACATTTTGGGACATTTGTCATACTTCAGACTCAGTCATGATTCCTTAATTTTACAAACCATCTGATGAATAACTAAGGGCTCTGGGAGATTTTTGCCTTCCTTTGTGGCATAGTCACGACTCACTTGCTAGCAGATTCTCTGTATTTTAACGTCTTTAAACCACAATTTGAGGACTTCAATAGCTCAATCATAGGTTAGAGCTTTATTACAGGAATGGGTGGGTGAGGTTTGTGGCCTGCATTGTGCAGAAGTTCAGAAGAAACGGTTACCTACCTGTAACTGGTGTTCTTCGAGATGTGTTGCTCATGTACATTCCAACTCAGGTGTGTGCACGCCGCGTGCGCGGATCGCCGGAAAGTTTTCCCCTAGTCTACGCGCAGGGTCAGCTGCGGCCACCAGGGGGCGCCCACCAGCCCCTACATATATAGCCCAGCCGCCCCTGCTTCCCTCCAGTTCCTTCTTGCAGAATTCCCTCTGAGGGGAGGAGGGCGGGTGTTGGAATGGACATGAGCAACACATCTGGAAGAACACCAGTTACAGGTAAGTAACCGTTTCTTCTTCTTCGAGTGATTGCTCATGTCATTCCAACTCAGGTGATTCCCCAGCCTTACCTTGGAGAAGGGATGGAATTCTTATAATTTGGCTGACTCCAGCACGGCTCTGCCGACCGCTGCGTCGTCCCTCGCCTGCTGGGTGAGCGCATAGTGGGTCAAGAAGGTGTGCACGGACGACCACGTTGCTGCCTTACAGATGTCCACGATGGGGACATGCGCCAAGAATGCCGCCGACGAGGCCTGCGCACGCATGGAATGGGCTGTCAGCTTTGGGGGCGGCACCTCTGCCAGCAGGTAGCACTGCTTGATCCATGCTGTGATCCAGGACGACAGGCGCTGGGTTGATACCGGTTCCCCTTTCATCCTATCTGCCACCGCTATAAAGAGCTGCGATGATTTCCTAAAAAGGGTTTTGTGCGCTCTATGTAGAAAGCTAGCGCCCTTCTAACGTCCAGGGTACGGAGGCGCCTTTCCCCTTCTGACGCGTGCGGCTTGGGATAAAAAAACCAGGAGGAAGATGTCCTGTGTGGTATGAAAGGGGGACACTACTTTCGGCAAAAAGGCTGGGTGCGGCCGCAGTTGCACCTTGCCTTTAAAGAAGAATGTGTATGGGAGTTCGGACATTAACGCTTGTATCTCTGACACTCTTCTGGCCGATGTAATTGCCACTAAGAAAGCTGTCTTCTAGGAAAGGTATAGCAGGGAGCAGGACGCTAGAGGCCCAAAGGGGGCTCCCGACAGCCTGGAAAGGACCAGGTTCAAATCCCATTGAGCCGGCGGGGGTCTGACACACAGGAAGGCTCTGTCCACACCCTTTAAGAACCGCTTCACTATTGGATCTGAGAACAACGACCCCTGAGGGTGCCTTCCGTAGAAGGCTGAGATAGCGGCTAGGTGCACTTTTACTGTTGAGTTTGCCAGGCCCGATTGTTTCAGGGACAGACTCATAGACTTTAAGGTCAGAAGGGACCAGTACGATCATCTAGTCTGACCTCCTGCAAAATGCAGGCCTCAAGACCTCACCCACCCACTCCTGCAATAGGCCACCAACCTATGACTGAGTTATTTACCTCCTTAAATCATGATTTAAGGACTTTAAGATACAGTGAATTCACCGGTAGGTGAACCATGCCCTGTGCTACAGAGGAAGGCGAAAAACCCCCAGAGCCCAGGCCAATCAGCCCTGGGGGAAAATTCCTTCCCGACCCCAAATATGGCGATCAGTTAAACCCTGAGCACGTGGGCAAGTCTCAACAGCCAGTTATCCAAGAAACAATTCTCTGTAATAACTCAGGACAGGATATAGTCCAATATCACTGGGACCGTGGCCGAGTCTGCCTGCACCTTGTTCGCCCTTGCCCACTCTGAGAATCTCCTCCACTTCGCCTGATAGGTGAGCCCTTGTAGAGGGCTTCCTACTACCTAGTAATATATCTTGCACCTGTACCGAGCACTGCAACTCCACTGCAACTCTTCAGCCACTGAGCAGCCATGCCCCGAGATGCAGCACCTCTGGATTGGGCTGCCTCAGGGTTCCCTGGTTCTGTGATATCAGGTCCGGGAAGAGGGGCAACGAGACAGGGGCTTCTATCGATAGGTTCCTTAGCATTGAGAACCAGTGTTGGCGAGGCCACTCCGGCGCTATGAGAATGACCTTCGCCTAGTCCTGCTTCAATTTGAGTAATACCCTGTGGATGAGGGGTGTCGGCGGGAACGCGTAATACAGGTGGTATGACCAGCTGATCGCGAACGCATCTGCTTGTGACCCTGGGTCGCGGTTCCAGAAGGAGCAGAAGGTGCCGCATTTCTTGTTGATCGCAGAGGTGAACAAGTCTATCTGGAGAACTCCCCACTTGCGGAAAATGCTCCTCGCCACGTCCTCTCAGAGCGACCACTCGTGTGTCATGAAATGCCTGCTGAGGTTGTCCGCAATCAAGTTCTGATGACCAGACAGGTACGCTGCCACCAGATAGATCGAGTGTTCTATACAGAAGTCCCATAGAACGGGAGCCTCCTTGCACAGGGGAGAGGAGCGAGCTCCAACCTGTTTGTTCATGGCGACGGTATTGTCCGTCTGCACCATCACTGTCTTGCCTTTCAGTTCGTCTTGGAAGGCCTGGCAGGCAAGGCGTACGGCTCTCAACTCTTTCAGGTTGATGTGTAGGCGGACCTCTGACCGATCCCATCTTCCTTGGGTCTCGAGCCCGCCCAGGTGGGCTCCCCACCCCAGGTCCGAGGCGTCTGTGACCAGAGTCGCCCAAGGAACTGGTTCCTGGAAGAGGAGACCCTCTCCTACGTTGCTCCGGGTGCACCACCACTGGAGTATATCCCGGACGTGCTGGGGCACGTATACCATGGAATCCAGCGAGTCTTTTGCTGGCCGGTAAACCTGGGCCAGCCACGCCTGCAGTGGCCTCATCCGAAGGCGGGCGTACCTTACCACATACATGCATGAGGCCATATGACCTAGGAGCCTCAAGCAGGCCCTGACCGGGGTCATGGGGTGGTTGATCAGGTCCCCGACTAGTTCCCTTATTTTTTGGGATCTGGTCCGTGGAAGGAAGCCTCGAGCCTTCCTCGAGTCCAACACTGCTCCAATAAAAACTCTATACGCTGAGTTGGGACCAGCGTGGATTTCTTTTTGTTGACCAGGAGACCGAGGCTGCTGAAAGTTGAGCTGACCACTTCGAGGTGCGACCTGATATCTTGTGGGGAATGGCCTTTTAGGAGCCATTCGTCCAAGTAAGGAAATACCTGGACGTTCCATCTCCTCAGATGGGCCGCCACTACCGCCAGGCACTTTGTAAATACCCGGGGAGCTGCCTCTAAGCCGAAAGGGGAGGACCGTAAACTGGAAATGGCCGTGCCCCACCATGAACCGGGGGAAGCGTCTGTGTCTTGGCAGGATTGCAATGTGAAAGTACGCATCCTTTAAAATCGAGGGCGGCGTACCAATCACCCGGATCCAGGGATGGGATTATGGAGGCTAGCGAGGTCATCCGGAGTTTCTTCTTTAGAAGAAACTTGTTGAGACCACACAGGTCTAGGATGGGGTGAAGACCCCCTTTTGATTTAGGGATTAGGAAATATCGGGAGTAAAACCCTTTCCCTTTTCTGTCTCTCAGAACCTCCTCTACCGCGCCTGATGCCAGCAGCGATTCTACCTTGGCATTGAGGAGGTGTTCGTGAGAGGGGTCCCCGAAGGGCGGCCGGGGTGGGTGGTATAACTGAAAACTGGAGCAAATAACCATGCTTGACCATGCGCAGGAGCCATTGGTCTGATGTGATGTTGGACCATGCACAGTAGAACCGGACTAGTCTGGCACCAAAGAGTGGAAGGGGGGGAGGATCCGGTGTATGAAAATTACGTCGCCCCCGGGCGCATCTTCAAAAGTTCTTTCTAGGACCCGGTCGGTTACGGGAGCGGTTCCTAGACTGGTCTGAGGACCTTTGGGCTGACCGGCGGCTGTTGCGTCCCCCACGCCTGGTCGAATCCCCCCTAGCTTGGAAGGGTCTTTGGGGGGGGGGGGGGGTTGCGGGCGGAACGGACGCCGTTGAGTGGCTGGGGTGTGCAGGCCTAAGGATTTCAGCATGGCCCGTGAATCTTAGGGTCTGCAGTCTGGCGTCCATTTGGGACGAAAAGAGGTCCTGTCCCTCAAACGGGAGGTCCTGGATGGTCATTTGGACCTCATAGGGTAGCCCAGACGCTTGGAGCCAGGCACTGCGCCTCATTGTGACGCCTGACGCCACTGCCCTAGTCGCCGCATCTGCGGCGTCCAGGGCCGATTGGAGGAGGGCTCTGGAGACTACCTTTCCCTCCTTAACCATTGCCGAGAGGTCCGCCTTTGAATCTTGGGGCACCACTGCTGAAAATTTTTCCAAGGCTGACCAGGAGTTGAATGTGTAACGACTAAGGATAGCCTGCTGGTTTGCTATCCTTAGCTGCAGGCCTCCTGTTGAGTAGATCTTCTTCCCGAAAAGATCTAGTTTTTTTGTGTCCCTTGACTTGGGGGGTGGGCCCTGGTGCCCTTGGCGCTCCTTCTCGTTGGCTGCTGCCACAACCAACGAGTCCGGCGATGGGTGGGTGTAAAAATGTTCGTACCCTTCGGCGGGGACGAAATATTTCCGTTCCACTCTTTTGGCAGTAGGCGGGATTGAGGCCGGGGTCTGCCACAGGGTCCTCGTGGTATTTCTTACAGTTTTGATCAGAGGCAGGGCCACTCTGGAGGGGCCCTCTGGCGTTAGAATGTCTACCATGGGGTCCGCCTCTTCTGTCACTTCCTCTGCTTGTATCCCCATGTTCCTAGCCACTCTCCTGAGGAGCTCCAGGTGGGTCCTGCTATCGTCCGGGGGCGACGCTGGGGTGGTACCTGCTACCGCCTCGTCTAGTGGGGAGGAGGAGGAGAATTCCCCTTGGGTTTCCTCTGGTGACCGGCGCTCAGCTATGGACTCCTGGGCGCCCTCTATGATACGGCTCTCTGTTCTTACTGATTCTGCATCAGAATCCCCCCTTAGGTCTGGAGGAGCACTTGCTGTTTGCCACGGCAAGACCTGGGGGTCCTTAGAATGAGAGCGGCCTGACCATGAGCCTTGTGACTGGTGGTAGGCCTATGGGGTCCAGAAAGGCCACTGAGGGGGCATCTGCCATTGAGGCCACTGATGGAAGGAGCGTCTCTGCCGCTTACTAGTGCCCAATTCCTCCTCAGACCCTGAGGAGAAGCGGCTTCGGGGAGACCACGGTGGGGCGGAATCGGTCGGTGCCGGGGAGCGGTGCCATGTCCTGTCTGGCACTGGGCATTTTATGCCCACCCCCGATGGCTCCTGGTGCCGCAGGGATCGGTACCGCGGGGCTCCCGCTGCTGCCATGACCATCGGCGGTACCGGGGAGCGGTGCGGTGAAGCCCCGAATCGTGGCGGGGGCCGGCCCTTGGGGGACCGCGGTCCTTGTTTTGCTGGTGCCGACACCGGTGCCGGTGAGCGGTGCTGCGCCTGGGAACGATACTGGGCCGGAGAGCAATGCCGGGCCGGAGAGCGGTACCGTGGAAGGGGAATCAAGGGTGTTGGTTTCCCCCTTGAGGAGACCGAGGATCTCGGCGAGAGTGCCGGTGCCGGCTTCGAGCTGGAGGGTGGCGTCGGTGTCTTGTGCTCTATCAACTCCCTTGCTGCCTCAAAGGTCTCTGGGGTGGAGGGGAGCTGGAGGTCCTCCTCCAGGATGTCTCGCGTCGGGGAGGGCTCAGATACCGGACTCAACGGTCCCCGCTCCCAGGCCGGAGTCGATGGTGCCGCTGTGCGTGGTGCCTGGGCTGAGTGCCCCACCTCAGGCCGCACTTTTGGTCCTGTCTTGGCCGACTTGAGCGACGGCGAGGGATCCCCTTCTCCTTTTCTTCTTTTTGCCGGTACCGGGGAGCACGACCGGTGCTGGCGGTGCCCTGCTACCGGAACCGATGGTGCCACGGGGTGGCGGTGCCGGGGCTCTTTGTCGGAGTCCTTGCTCTTTGCCACCATGGGGGTACTGTGCGACGACTCGACCCTACCAGTACTGGAGTCCCCGGCTTCCGTCGGGCGGAATGCTTCCTCCATCATAAGAAGCTTCAGTCTCTGCTCCCTTTCTTTTTGAGTCCGGGACTTGAAGCTTTTGCAAATCCTGCACTTGTCTCTCAAATGGGACACCCTAGGCACCTCAAACACGAGGAGTGCGGGTCGTCCTTGGGCATAAACTTGCTACATGAGAGGCAGGCCTTGAAGCCATGCATGCCCCGGTACAGGGCCCTAGGCCCGGGTAACTTCTACTTCTTATCCTACTGTAACTTTTCTAACTAACTAAGGAACTACATACACTAACTGACTAAGGGGAGAGCTGCTGCACGAGCTAGCAAGTTGTTCCAGCGACCGTCAGGATGGTAAGAAGGAACTGGAGGGAAGCAGGGATGGCTGGGCTATATATGTAGGGGCTGGTGGGCGCCCCCTGCTGGCCGCAGCCGACCCTGAAGGTAGACTAGGGGAAAACTTTCCGGCGATCCGTGCACGCAGCGCGCGCACACCTGAGTTGGAATTGACATGAGCAATCACTCGAAGAAGAACTAGATGATCGTATTGGTCCCTTCTGACCTTAGAGTCTATGACACTATAAATCATACAAACTATTTTTCACCACTGACGAAAATTAAGAAAGTTATGTTGATAAAGAACAAGTTGACATTTATTCACATTCCAATGCCTTCAATACATGGGACATCAAACTGCAGTGGGTTTGAAGAAAGATCAAGTATGCCATGCTGAGTCTTATGAACTGTATCCACTCTAATTTTGAGATGCTCAATTGTATGAACTTTAATTTTATGAACTCCTCACTCCCTAATTAGCACATAAAACCAGGATTCTACTGCACTCACAGTTTACTTTAAGTGACCTCTTACTTTCTATCACAAAAGTCATGTCAGAAGTCCTAATCAAAAAGATCTCTAACCTTCCAAATCCGTGATCATCATTTCCTGTTTGTTCTTGAGTTTGGCCAAGTTTTTGGCCTTTTCTTCTTCTTCAGCCAACTCAGAGGTGCACTCAGCAATTCTTTCCTCCATTAGCTTCTTTTCCTAGTTGATAGAAAAAATTGACTGTTAGGAGTAGATTAAAATGTCCTAAGGCGCTAATAAAGACTCAGACTCATAGACTTTAAGGTCGGAAGGGACCAGTACGATCATCTAGTCTGACCTCCTGCAAAATGCAGGCCGCAAGACCTCACCCACCCACTCCTGCAATAGGCCACCAACCTATGACTGAGTTATTTACCTCCTTAAATCATGATTTAAGGACTTTAAGATAAATGAGTGAATGTAGGAATGCTATATATAAATCTTATACCTTAGTACAAGCTTTATTGCAACTGACTGCAAGTTAGTATTACTAACCAGTTTGACTAACTACCAAATAATGAAAGTTCTCATTTTTAACAGTGATTTTGGATGCCAAACCTGAGATGCCACAAAGGCTCAGTTTTTAGATGGTGCATACTCAGTACTACTCTGAAAATGCAGAGAAAAGACGGTTGCTTACCTGTAACTGTCTTCAGGAGGTGTGCTCATATCCATTCAGATATGATGTATGCACGGCCACTGGAATCCTTTTCCCCCCTAGCAGTACCTGTAGGGCCAGCTTTGGCGCCCCGTGGAGTCCCGCATTCTTAGAGTGGTATATATCAGGCGCTGTCAACCCTGAGTCCACCAGTCCCTTCTTTCTGCTAACTCCGAAAATGGGGATGGTGGGCAGGTTTGGAATGGACATGAGCACACCTCTCAAAGAACGACCATTACAAGTAAGCAACCGTCTTTTCTTCTTCAAGTGCTGCTCATGTCCATTCAGATACAGGTGAATACTAAGGTGTACCTTGGATGGTGGGTGGAGTTACCGTCGTGCCTTCTGCAACACTGTTCTTCCGAAGGCTGCATCATCTCGGACCGGTTGGACTACGGTGTAATGTGAAGTGAAGGTATGAACTGATGACCAGGAAGCTGCTCTGCATGTGTCAGCGATGGGAACCTGGGCCAGGAATGCCGCAGTTGACGCCTGCGCCCTGGTTGAGTGGGCCGTCGCAACACCCGGGAGTGGAACTTTCGCGAGGGTATAGCAGTGTCGAATGCATGCGGAGATCCACAAAGACATACATTGTGTGGAGACGGGTAATCCCTTCATTCTATCCGCCAAAAAGAGCTGCGTAGACCGATGGAATGGACGTGTGTGCTCAGTGTAAAAGTATAAGGCCCCGCACACAACCGAAGTGTGTAGACACCATTCTTCATCAGAGTGGTGCGGCTTTGGATAGAAAATGGGAAGGAAGATGTCCTAATTATACTACCTTGGGGAGAAAGGCAGGGGAGGCCTCAGCTGGACCTTGTCTTTAAAGAACACAGTATAGGGTGGTTCTGAAGTAAGTGCCTTCAGCTCAGAAACCCTCCGGGCCAAGGTGATGGCCATTAGGAAAGCTACCTTCCAGGACAGAACCAGGAGGGAACAGGACAGCATTGGCTCAAAGGGGGAGGAGGTCCCGTTAGTTGCTGCAGAACCAAGCTGAGGTACTGGGGAGCCACTGGGTTGTGGATTTACAGGTACAACCTCTAAATCCCCTTTAGGAAGGGAATCCCGTTTAGGAAGTGGACTGAGATGGGATGGGAGAAAACCATCTGACCCTAGAGAGTGGATGATGGAAAGCAGAGATGGCTGCCAGATGTATGCTCTAAGAGGCCAAAATGAGACCCTGCTGCTTCAAGTGAAGTAAGTTTTCCAGTATTGCCTGGATCGGCGTGCTTACTGGCAGAATGTCCTGGGACTGGGTTCATGAGGAGAAGCAAATTCACTTGACCTCGTAGGAAGTCTGAGTGGACTGCTTCCTGCTCTCCAGTAGGACCCTCCAAACCTGATCTGAACAGGACTGTTCGTCATTCAGCCACGGAGCCTCCACACTGTGGGATGGAGGAAGGCCAAGTCTGGGTGTAGCAGATGCCCCAAGTCCTGTGAGAGCAGGTCTGGATGACGAGGGAGCTCCCACAGGGGAGCAATTGAAAGATCTAGCAGCACTGAGTGCCAGCACTGGTGAGCCCATGCTGGGTCGATTAGAATGATGTTCTCCTTGTCTCTTGATTTTTATAGCAACCTGGAGCAGCAGTGGGATTGTTGGGAAGATGTACATCAGGACCCCAGACCAAGAGATAAAAAAGGCATCTGACAGCACCCCCACCTTCATGTTCCTGAGGGAACAGAACTGGGCACATGTCCTGTCAAATGGGAGGTGAAAAGGTCCACTTGGGGAAGCCCCCACCTCCAGAAAAATCATATCAGCCATGTCCTGGTGAACAGAGCAGTCATGGAGAAGCAAGACTCGTCTGCTGAGGCGATCTGCCTCTTTGTTCCACACTCTGGGAAGGTGGGAAGTGATGAGGCAAAAATCATATTCCACAGCTAGATTCCACAAGTGAATGGCCCCCTTGCACGGTATCAAAGATCACCTCCTCCCCCCGTTTGTTTATGTGATACATGGCCCTGATGTTGTCCATAGGGACATGTACCTCTTGTCTGGATATGAGATGGAGAAACACCCCGCACACTAGATGTAATGCACCAAGTTCCCTGACGTTGATATGGAGACCCTTGTCCACCAAAGAGCTTGAGTCTTGACTCCTGTACTGAGATGGGGGCCCCATCCCAGGTCTGACGCATCCTGAAAGGGAACACTTACCAGGACTGAGTGGGTTTCTCCATGAATTCAGTTCCATTACGACCCTGGGTGGAACTGTGACTACTTTGTCCAAGGAATGTCTGGTGGGGACATATACTGTTGCCAACCACAATTGGAGTGGTCCAAGTTTTAGTCAGGCTAGTCACACCACGTATGTGCATGCAGCCATGTGCCCAAGGAGGCTGAAGCACTGCTTGACTGTGGTGATTGGGCAATGGCAAAGCTGTTCTATTATCCCCTGCATCGTATCAAAATGCTGTATGGGAAGGGAGACCCTGGCCTCTATTGAATCTACAGTGGCCACAATAAAGTCTATCCACTGAACCAGAATTAACTTCAATTTTTGCTTGTTTACTAGCAGGCTCAGTATGACGAGAACTGGATGGAGTATCCCCAAGAGATAGTACTCAAGATCCATCTGTCAGTGGTGGTCCACTCCTTCAGAAAGGGGGCAAACAATTCAGGAAGGATCTGGTAGGATCCTGACTGCAGAGCAGAAGGTTGTTCGAGTGTACCCTCAAAAAGGGCAGCGGTGGTTGGTGGAACACCGCGAACGTGCCTGGTGTAGGCCCGAGTTCAAGCTGGAGGTGGGTCAGCACCTGTTTGATGTTCTGTTTCTATCTCTATGCCTGTAAGGGGAGTAGCGCTGGGGCCTAAACTGGGGCTGCTGCGTTGACAGAGGAGGGCAGAAAGGGTGCCTTGTTGGCTGTGGCATGTAGAGGCCTGGGGACCATAGCATGACCCTAGAATCTTTCAGATCACGGAGTTTAGTATCTGCTCGGTCTGAAAATGGGATCAGGCCATTGAATGGCAGATCCTGGATGGCCTGTTGCATCTCCTGGGAGAGACCGGACACCTGCAGCCACAAACAATGGCACATGTAGACTGCTGAAGCCACTGCCCCTCTTGCCGAGGTGGCAGGATTGTAAGCTGTTTGCAAGGCTGCCTGGAAATCTATGGTTTGATCCTCGAGAAGAGCATACTTAAAACAGCTCAGCAAGTCACACAGGTTATAGTTGTACTTGCCCAACAATTGTTGGTGGCTGGAGATGCAAAATTGGAAGCTTACTGTCAAATAAACCATCTTCCCAAAGAGATCTAACTTTTCGCTGTCTTTGTTTTTAGAGGTAGACCCCGGTTGCCCTCATCTGTCCCTCTGGTTGGCGGCATCAACTACCAGAGTCCCTGGGGTGGAGTGGTTGAAAAGGCATTCAAACTTGGTGCCCTGTTCCAGCATCTCAGCAAGAAGCCCCCGTGGGAACCCTCCCCACACCCCCAGTTCCCCTTAGAGCCCCCCACCTGAGTCCTGTCCCAGCCTGGGCAGTGAAGCCAGATGCTCCCCGACCTCCCGTTCCCGCTCCCCGCTGGCCAGCTGAGCTCCCCAACCCTCCTGTTCCTGCCTGCCAGCCAGCTGAGCTCCCCAACCTCCCCCATCCACACCCCCACCCCTTACCTGGCTGGAGCTGCAGAGGGGCCTGCCAAGTCGCTCCCTTGCCAGGCCTCTCCCACCCTGAGTCATGCTGTCTCAGCGTCCTCACTCAGGGCAGGAGATTTGAAAAGTCCCTGCTGGCCGCTGGCTACTCCTGCAATGAGTCTCAGGTGACATGCATTCCCCCCGATTTTTCTGGGCCCCAGAACGCTGGTCTCACAAAATTGTGGGTGTTCCAGCATACTTTAACCTCTGCTCTCTGGTGAGGATTCGCTGCGAGAACCCCTACGGTCTCTGTGGCACCGGTGCCAGGATCTGTGGCCCTGTGTAGAACGATGGGCCAAAGAGCTCACTGAGGACGAGCTGCGTCAGTGACGAGCATGGCGCCGGCCCTCACGGGTGGAGTCCAAGGAGTTAGACTGAGCTGAGCAGTATCAGAGCATCAAAGACTTCTGGGCGTGTTTGCCTGAGGCTGCTGTTACCTTCTCCGGTGACTGGGTTCTGCGTCTCCGTGCGAGAGGCGAACTCGTCGGTACTGGTGAGGCAGAGCAGTGACTGTGTTCGGTCGATGCAGAGCTCCCTAAGGCAGATCTGTAGTGTTGTCTGCTCTCCCGAGTAGACGACCGTGACCAGCTGGCAGCGGGGGGGGTCCATGGTCCTGTGGTGCCAGTACACTCTGGTCCCTCTGTTGGCTGCCACCTGAGAGGCATCCTGGAGCAACTCTCTTCCCAGAGAGCACTGTGTCGAGGGTCCCAATAGCCATAAAGGGGGTCCCACAGCTGGCTTCCCTGGTGGGGCCAGTGCTGAAGGTAAAGTTCCTTGAACGAGGCGGAGAAGGCAAAGTCATCAGAGCCTGTACAGCCTGAAAAGCCTCCTGGGATGACGGGACCAGGAGGCAGAGAGGTGCCTTCACGCTCCTGGGAGTCAGGGGCAAGTCCCTCTGTGAGGACATCTTGTGCTTCTAGAACAGAGCTCAACCCCTGCTTCTCCTGAGCCTTGGGGGAGCAATTTGGTCCCCAATGGTGCTTTTTCTTCTTCTCCTTTCCCCTCAGTGGGGAGAAGCGGCACCAGATAGGAGCCGGTGCCGACTGTGAGCTCTGCACCGAGGATGCAATCAGTGCCGATGTTGGTCTCGGAGGTTCAGACACCAGGCGCAGCGCTGACTCCATTAGTAAAGCCTTTAAGCGGATTTCTCTCTCTTTTTGAGTTCTAGGTTTAAAATCTTATATTTGCATTTACAGTGGGATTCTCCCAAGCACTTTAAGTAGCTGTCATGAGGACTGCTGAGGGGAAAGGCCACGCAGCAGGCAGCACATGGCTTGAATCCAGGAGATCTTGGCATGATGCTGAGAACAAGAGTCCCTTCTGGGTCTATTTCCTAACAAAACTAATCTTAACTATCCTACTCTAAGAGAACAATACAACGGATACTTAGGCAAATCTAAAACTATTAACTCAGAACAACCAGGGAAGGTAGTTAGTTAACTATTGCTTACAGGAGCAAGAGAGGAATTCCAGTAGCTGTCACAGGCGGAAAGAAGGAACTGGTGGACACAGAGCCAGCACCACCAGGGGGCGCCAAAGCCGGCCCTACAGGTATTGCTAGGGGGGAAATATTCCGGTAGCCGTGCATGGAGGCGTGCACACACCTATATCTGAATGGACAGGAGCAGCACTCAAAGAAGAACAAATCTTCTGAAAGTGGAGCCTCCATAAAGTGTTTTAAGTTGGACACTCAAAAATCGGGGCACTCCAAATCATTAGCCACTTTTAACAATTTAGGCCTAAGACTATATATTGGATTTGCTGTTGAGCATTGCATCACAGCAAGTGTGATAAATACTCTCAAAGATTCTTAACAAAACTTTGCATTTTATGTTTAGTCTGTGGGAAGTCAGAAGTAGCGCAGGTCTGCCCCTCCCCCAGTAAGATCAGTTAATGTACAGATAGTTTTTGAAAGACTGACAAAACACTGAAAGACACACTGACAGTATAAGAAAGCCTGAAGCATGCACTGAAATCCCCCACATTTTCTTCTAACGTGAGATGTTTTATTTGCATCACATACAGGTTTCTCACCTTCAAAAATTTGGAATTTTGGTCCTCTAAGAGTAGGATCTCTTCTTCCATCTTTTTTATTTTAGCTTCAGCAGTTACTTTCTCGAGCTGCAATTTCTGTCGAGCTCCTTCTTCCTCATCAAGTTGCTCTTCTAGGTCCTAAGAACGAAAGCACATTTTCACCATGTTCTCCATATTTCCCATCTGTTCCCAGTCAACAGAAGTACAACGCTTCTCATTTTATTTCTGAAGAGGCCCCTCACTTTCCAGAGCAAAAGCAGTAACACTGAAAAGTAGCTTCAATTGTAGGAGCCTTAACCTAGTATAATGCAACTTTATACTAGGCAGTCATGATCTACTACATAAATGCAAAAGTGTATTTATAAATCTCATTTATAGTACAAGTCAGGAAGTGTATGATT
Source organism: Pelusios castaneus (assembly GCA_007922175.1). Taxonomy (NCBI): domain Eukaryota; kingdom Metazoa; phylum Chordata; order Testudines; family Pelomedusidae; genus Pelusios; species Pelusios castaneus. The sequence continues at coordinate 10,591,549 of ML685815.1, forward strand.
TCCAAAGCAGCTAGCACAGCCATGCTGCACTCCTATTTTGTACTGCTGTACCATACATTAACTTGAATAGGTGTACACTCAATGTGTAAGAGTATATGGCTCCCTGAAGGAACACAAGCCACTTGAACTGTGAAATGTGAGCTATAACATTGCACTGTTTTTTCCCCACATTACATTTCCTTTTACAGCTCCCATTGTATTAGGCCATGCTTTACATCAAAACTTACCCAGAGGGCACAGCAGAAAGGCCTCTTCATAGACATTTAAAGGCAGGTGTGGGTGTGATGGGCAAAGAGGAATAGGGGGAACGAGGAGGGGGATACAGAGAAAGGAGCTTGCTTGACCACAAAAGGCATGGCAATCTAGATATACACATCAAAGCAAGCTCAGACTCAGATTTTAAGGTCAGAAGGGACCAGTACGATCATCTGGCCTGACCTCCTGCAAAATGCAGGCCTCATGACCTCATCCACCCACTCCAGCAATAGGCCACCAACTGATGACTGCGTTATTTACCTCCTTAAATCATGATTTAAGGACTTTAAGATACAGAGAATTCACTGGTAGGTGAGCCATGCCCTGTGCTACAGAGGATGGTGAAAAACCCCCAGAGCCCTGGCCAAATCAGTCCTGGGGGAAAATTCCTTCCCGACCCCAAATATCGCAATCAGTTAAACCTTGAGCATATGGGCAAGTCTCAACAGCCAGTTACCCAAGAAACAATTCTCTGTAATAACTCAGAACCCACCCCATGTACTCTCCCCTCTTAGGCCACTTGTATATCCACCACCCGTGGCCAAAGATCAGTCAATTTCCTAAACAGGCTAATCATACCATCCCCTCCATAAATTTATCAAGCTCAGTTTTGAAAGCAGTTATGGTTTTTGCTCCCACAACTCCCCTTGGAAGGCTATTCCAGCACTTTACTCCTCTAATGGTTAGAAACCTGCATCTAATTTCAAGCCTAAATTTCTTGGACAATTTATAACCATTTGTTCTGGTGTCCACATTGGTGCTGTACTCAAATAATTCCTCTCCCTCCCTGATATTAATCCCTCTCATGTATTTATAGAGAGAAATCATATCCCCCCTTCATGTATTTATAGAGAGAAATCATATTCCCCCCTTCAACCTTCTTTTGGTTAGGCTAAACAAGCCAAGCTTCTTGAGTCTCCACTCATAGGGCAGGTTTTCCACTCCACAGACCATCCTTGTAGCCCTTCTCTGCACCTGTTCCAATTTGAATTCATCCTTTTTAAACATGTGGGACCAGAACTGCACACAGTATTCCAGATGGGGTCTCACCAGTGCCTTGTACAGCGGCACTAACACCTCCCTGTCTCTACTGGAAATACCTCTCCTGATACATCCTAGAACCACATTAGCTTTTTTCATGGCCACATCACATTGGCAGGTCATAGTCATCCTATGATCAACCAGTACTCCCAGATCCTTCTCCTCCTCAGTCCGTTCCAACTGATGCTGATACTAATAGCACTTTTTGACATGTCAATTGTAGCCATGGTAATATTGCTCTGCCATTTCCCATTCATTTACAGTTGTTTCCTGACCAGTTTCACCCACAAAACTTACAAGACATCCTGAGTTCTTAAGGAAGAACATGAACGATTTTCAAGTTTATTTCCTGGCTTTCAGGTGGCTATGTTCCTTTACTCCTTAACATTTTGAAAGTCTCCCCCAGTTCAAGTCTGAAATAGATCTAAACCACACAAGGTGCAGCCATGATTGTGCAAAAGGAAAACTGAGCAATTTGAAGTGGACAAAACAGTCTTTGCATGCGTTGGTAAAACTTGGTGAATGGATGCATCTCTGGTCACAAAAAAGTATAAAATATTTTACTTCCACCTATGAGGAAATCACATGGATCTTAGTTTCCATATGAAAGCACGTAGGCCCTGTGCAATATATTCCCAGTTCGCACCCTACTTCAAAAGGAGTTCTAATACCATAAACGGCCACGCTATTATCAACTCTCCACCTGCATATGGTGAATTCCCAAAAGAGCCTTTTTATTCTAATGAATCTGCATATACCGTGCTTGTTTTGAGAAGGGTGATGTTGCAAATATTACCTACCCCTTTATCTTTTCACTGGGAATTCATCCCTATGAAGAGCACAGAATTTGTACAAGAGAGAACCAAGACACTGGATTCCCTCTTTTCATTGCCTTAAAGGAGCAATTGTGTCCATTCCTTTCATTCCCTTCAGGAGAAGTTATTGGAGGGGAAAATATTGCTCATTATTTTAGAGTTCTAATCATATGTTCTACCAGTTACAGTCTACTAAGAGAAATACCTGAATGTGCGCCTGCATCTTTTTCTTTTCATTCTGTAAGACCTGGTTCCTTTCCTCTTCCTCCTCAACCCTGGATTCCAGATCATGCAGAATTTCTTCTAATTCTTGTTTCTTGGCGGCCAGGCGGGCTCTCATCTCTTCAGCTTCAGCAAACAGCTCTGTCTCAGCCTGCAGCTGCTCCGCGAGAATGTTCTTTTCTTCTATAATCTGCAAATGTTAGACAAGAGAACAAGTGAACCCTCCAGCTTCGACTGTTATGTTGCCAAAATGCCTCAATTATGAGAGCACAGTTTTCAACTTCTGTAATCATCATAACTTCTATCCTTTTTCAGTAAGTCACAGAAATGAAAAGTGCAATACTACTCTTTAGCTGGACCACCTTCTTGCCTCACACCCCTACTGTCCCCTATAGGGTAGAGTTCAGTTCCGTTTTAAGTTATTCATGGGATGGGGCTTCTCACTACACTTCCCTGGAGGAGACTACTCTTGGTCTACCAGAAAGAAATTATCTAACCAAGAATGATTAGTCAGACCATTTACTCTACTCTTGAAATTCAGCTCAATACATCTAGTTATTCCCTCCTATATCAGTTTAAATAATTGCTTTCCTTCCTTGGAATTTAAATCCTTTGAATACAGTCTGACCGAAGTCACTGTTTAGCCAAATTACCCAGATTTAGTCCTTTTGATAAGTTTCTGCAACTAGTCTGTTCAGCTCCTTGTCATTTGTTGCTCCTCTCTGAATTTGTTCTCATTTATCTAAGAACAGTGTAGTTCTTTCCTACTCTCTTTTTATAATTGTGGTCACCACCTAATACGTGTTCCTTATTTTGGGCACTTCAACACCATGGATGAGGTCTCAGGGCCATATGAAAAAGAACTTTCCCTTCTATGATGGTTCCTCTGCTTTTGCAATTTTTGCTGCTTAATCAAAAAACAAGCTCACATCTAATTTGATATCTACTGTTTCCTCTGGACTTCTTGGAATTACTGCTCTTATCGGGTTTTGGATTATTTTCCTTAGATTGCAATTAATTTTATTTCCTGATCTAAAGACTGCAATATAAACTCCTGACTTCACAGATCAAAAATCAATTAAGATTTTAAATGACTGGACTGAATACTAATAATTATGACATCATACAACATTTCTGCTTGATATGACACACTTACATTCATCCTTACTCTAATCCAGTTTCAGTTTGTGTAAAAACTTTGTTTCTGTTCCCCCACACTGGTAATATACAACATAGGAGAGCAACAAAGTTTCCTGGCCTGAAAATTACTGCTATTGATTTTTTTTTTTTTTTTTAAATTAAATAGACTGTCAAAATACCTGTCCCTCTGTTCTGAAATGAGATTATTGAACAGGTTTGCGCCCCTAGGTAAATGAGTGAAATCAACTAGTGGTCTTATCTCAGAGAGTTAGTTACTTGCTGTATATACCTGTTATCCACAGAGCTCCCCAGTGATGTCAAGAGTTCTTCACACAAGGATCTAGATCAGTACTTGGTCACTGAAGACAATCTCAACAAATCTGCCCAATACCTAGGGGACAGCCCAAAGACTGAAGTGCCCGGAGGTGTGCAGCAGAGAAGGGGCCCCTCACTGCCACTTCTTCTGGTGCTAGTGCAGAGCACACAGCGGCCCCTCACCACCAAAAAACCTCTGTGTCCATGAACGCTTTCGGCGACAGCTACGCAGCGTGCAAGATGGCAGGATTAAAAGAGTCAGTGTTACTGCGTCTTTTTTAGGTGCCAGGGGGCATTCACCTCTCTGGCTTGTAGGTGCTGCTAGGTGTCGGGGCAGAATCCTGAGCTCCATGGCAATGTAGTCCCCAGGATTTGTCGAGCCCTGCTCTAGCACAACAAACCTGTTGATGTTTCCTCTCCATCTCCTCAAGTTCTGCCTCCACTTTTGTCTGTTTTTCCTTCACCTTCAGCAGTTCTTCATCCTTGGCCTGAAGTTCTTCTTCTTGTCGCGTAACCTGCAGAAGAGGCTTCACCTACAAATGCATTAGAAAGTGAGATGTGTGTATGGAGAAGAACTTGTAGCAGCACTCTGTGCACAAACTGAAAAGTGACAGAAAACAGCCAACCTTTGTGAAGACTCTCCACCACTGCCAGTGCCTTAGTTTTAGATATGCCGCACAATTCCTTTGCAGGACTTTTAATGCACTTAACTGCTGCTGTTTCTTTGCAAAGGCCCTGATGGCAGAAATACAAAAAAAAGTGTTCACACTCAGTGAGAGCAAGCATCTTGCAGATTTGCATTTGTAACATGATCCATTCTGGAACACTCTAAAACCATAAAAAGGCCATGTTTAAGTGCCGTGACTAGCCCAATTTATGGGCAACAATTCTAGAGTGATCATTCCTCATCCAGGGCTCAAGACAGACCTGAATTCACCATTCATAGTACATAACAATGAGCCTTTGGTACAGCTGACCCTCTGTGCTAAATGTCCCATAAAGACTGGACCCTCCCTTGACTCCTAGAAGTGACCCTCCATGTTAGGTTTGAGACATATTGGTCGGACAGAAGCAGAGCTTTCACTTCCCCTACCCATGCTGTTAATAAAAAATAATTGCATCTTTTTAAGCCATCAATACACCACCACCAATAAGCAGTAATTAAGACATTCAATGGCATTGAAAATAAAATTGCCTATTTCATACAAATCACACAACCAACTTTGGGGTTGGGCATTTGACTGGTCCTAAAATAACCAGTCAACTGACTAGTCAAATATTGATCCAATATTTTAAAACCACTAATTTATTAGTACAGTAACAGTAAGAAAAAGGAATAAAAATTAGGCTCTCCGATGGGCTTAGCCATAGCTAGATACTTGGGCCTCATTACAAATAAACCCACAATTCACCTGAGTCATTTGAACTCAGAAAAATGTGAAACAATGTTATGAAGTTCTAAAAAAAAAAAAAAAATGAAAGACTGGCACCATTATGCAGCCAAAAAGGTAGACCACCACCTGTATCAAGAAAGCCTTTCTGGAATATCTGAGTGTTGTAATCGCATGATCTTCAGTAATAGTCAGTTCAAGCTTGAAAGCTTGTCAACAGACATTATTTGACCAGCTTGTCAAAACTAAGGCCAGCTATTCTGGAAGATCATGCAAATTACAATGAACACACTTCTCTGGGTTAAGCCAAGTCTTTCAGGAAGGAAGTGTGCATTAGAACTCTAAAAGGATTATGTTTAGACTATAAAAAAGTTGGAAGATGGCCAGCTAAGGAGCCCTCACTCACTCACTTTCTCGCCAGATATCCTCTGCAGACTGCCTGGAAGAAAATAATGATGTCTGTGATCTTCAGATCCCGTTCTTCTTCTAGATGTGCCAAGACACCAGCTCGAAAAAAGATCTTGCTCTGTCCAATCCTGTACAAGTTGGGATCCAGCTCCAATGCTCTAATCTAAGTGGGAGGCAAATAGTTATTTACACAAAGAGCACCAACAATGTATTCTTGTCTGCAAATGTTAAACGACTTGCATCTAAATATTACTAAATGCTTACCATTCGTTCACAAGCCTGCTTGCCATCCATAAAACCCTTCGGGATTGCATTAGGAGTAAGAATTTCATACCTATAAGTCAAGTAAAGAATAAACTATTAGAGCCAGTAATGAACCACCACCAGCACAAACCTACTAGCGAACTGGCACTGATTTTCTAAACTAACTGCTAAACTAACCCTGAGATTTTCCTCTCAAAAAAGACAGAAAAATGAACTGGTAGCCTTAATTTTTTTCACCATCAGTGTGTGACAAGAACCATCACCACCATGCGCACAAACTTGAGAGGAGATATTATTTGGAAGAGGAAAGGTTAAGTGTCTAGAAGCCAGCGCAAGGAAATTTGATATTTAGGCACTTCATTCCTATACCTGTGAATACCCAGTAAGCATTTCAGAACTGACATACGAATACACTAAGGTGGGAAGTCTCTAGTTACAAATAAGAGAAGTGTTTTTGAAGTATTTTTTGGAAGAAAAATGAAAATAGGCTGTTTATGAAATTCTGAATATTCAAACCCACTGAGGACTGGAACTGGGGATGACTTTTAGAAGAGTTCTATGAGCTTCTCTAGGAAGGGTTTCAAATGGTGCATTTAGGGAGTGCCTGTGCCACTGAAAAAGAAAGCTACACCCAAGGCAAGTATACACCGCCCACTGCCCCCCAAACTTTTATGTTCCATTTTCAGAGTTAGCTTTGGCACCAAAATGTCCAAGACACTTTTGAAAAATGAGATTCTGATGTGTTTCACGATTTTGTCATGAAAAGGACAAGACGTGCTCATGCTAGAATTCAAGTTACTCTGGCCCTAAAATTCAGGAAAGCCGACTGATATATGGATTACATAACAGCTACCTAAGGTGAAGAGCCTTTGCACCCACACATGGCGAGTAACAGCATAAGAACATAAGAAAGGCCGTACTGGGTCAGACCAGAGGTCCATCTAGCCCAGTATCTGTCTACCGACAGTGGCCAGTGCCCAGGTGCCCCAGAGGGAGTGAACCTAACAGGCAATGATCAAGTGATCACTCTCCTGCCATCCGTCTCCATCCTCCGATAAACAGAGGCTAGGGACACCATTCTTAACCCCTTTCTGGCTAATAGCCATTTATGGACTTAGCCACCATGAACTTATCCAGTTCCCTTTTAAATATTGTTATAGTCCCAGCCTTCACAACCTCCTCAGGTAAGGAGTTCCACAAGTTGACTGTGCGTTGTGTGAAGAAGAACTTCCTTTTATTTGTTTTGAACCTGCTACCTATCAGTTTCATTTGGTGACCCCTGGTTCTTGTATTATGGGAGTATTTAAACAACTTTTCCTTGTCCACTTTTTCCACATCAGTCATAATTTTATATACTTCTATCATGTCCCCCCTCAGTCTCCTCTTTTCCAAGCTGAAGAGGCCCAGCCTTTTCAATCGTTCCTCATACGAGGCACTCTCCAAACCCCTAATCATTTTAGTTGCCCTTTTCTGAACCTTTTCTAGTGCTAGAATATCTTTTTTGAGATGAGGAGACCACATCTGTACACAGTATTCGAGATGTGGGCGTACCATGGATTTATATAAGGGCAATAATACATTTGCAGTCTTATTTTCTATCCCCTTTTTAATGATCCCTAACATCCTGTTTGCTTTTTTGACCGCCTCCGCACACTGTACTGTGTACGCAGTACACAAAGTCACAAAAATGTGACCAACCCTTGTTCACCTTCCTATTCTAAAACCAAGGAAGACAGGAAAGAAAACATTTTCCCCAATGAGTCCTGAATGACACTACTTTGGCTTACTTTAAATGTAATCAACATCTAAAGCAGTTTCAGAAATAACAGTGTGTTTACTTTTCTTTTGCAATTCTGAAATCTAGGTGCCTGTGCGGGAAATGGCTTGGAGCCACGTGGGAAGAGGCCTGAGATGTAAAAAGAAAAGTGTGTGGTGTGGGGAAATGGGAAAAAAAGTACCACAAAAACACAACGCCCTCAACACTTCAGCCTCAAACCACTTCCAGATCTCTTGCACGAGTTTTTTGGTTTGTTTGTTTAGTTAGTTTAAAATGTTTTAAATAAAAAAGTTATAAACTGTGCATACTAAAAATTATGAATATCGCATACTGGTACCTCTGTCTGAATTCCTGGAATACTATCCTGTTTGGAAATCCCTGACGACAAATCCTTATTCCTTCCAAGACACCATTACAGCGAAGCTGATCTAATACCAAGTGTGGATCCAGTTTCCCAGCCTGGACATGTGGACAAAAGGATACCTTTATATTCTGAACCCATATCAAGGAAAGACAATTATAGTTTTTCACAACTTTGTCTATATTCCATGTACATATGAACACGGAAGGTATTTTCTGCCTGAATGAACACCAGTGTGTCCCTGCCTGTGCCCCAAGGGGCTTTCGAAATGGCCTGCCACTCCCCTCCCATTGGCAGCAGAACGGAACCACTGCTTAAAGACCCAGGGAGAGCGCACTTCTGTGGGGTAAAAGACCTGTCCCGGCTACTTTCGCAGCCAAGGTGACAGGAGTTCAGTGCTCCCTCTTGCTGGCTGTAGCAGGAAGCACACCAGCACAGGATAAGGCTCTGCCTGGCTCCCAGGTGTTGAGGTCCTTGCAGAAGCCAGAAGGAGGGGAGTACTGATCTGCTGTCCCCCTAGCTGCAGAAGGGAGCCACTGCTTAAGGAACCAGGCAGGGCACGTTTCCACAGGGCTAAAAGAACAGTGCAGGCTCCTTGCTGCAGCCAAGGGATGGAAGATCAACTGCTCCCCTCCCGCTGGCTGTAGCAGAGAGTGTGGCAAGGCACTCGGCTTGGGTCTCTAGGCACTTGAGTCCTTGCTGGAGCCAGAGGGAGGGGAAATTAGCTCTTTCCACCCCCAACTCCAGCAGAAAGCAAAGTGCTCTGCCTGAGTCCCTTAGGGCTAGGGTCCTTGCTGGAGCCGGAGGGAGGGGAGCACTCATCTCCCTTCCCCCGGCTGCAGAAGGGAGCCACTGCCTAGGGACCCAAGTGGAGTGTGTGGGGCCACACAATGCCGCAGCTTCACTTCTGCAGCCAGAGGGATGGGAGATCTGCAAAGATGGAGGAAGGCTCCTCAATGAGCTCTTTCTGTCCGGCTGCAGTTGGGGGTCACTGGGGGGGGAGGGGGGGACAGAGCTCCTTAGTGGAGATTGGTGGCCCTTCAGGGTTGTAAAACTGCTATCAGTTGCCCTCGAGTCAAAAAGGTTGAGAATGACTGTCTTAAATACTCTCCCTATTTTAAAAGGAGGCTTCATTTAGGTGGTCTCCATGCAGAACACAGACAGTGATTTTCACGCAAACATTGTTCGAAGTATAACACTGACACTCTGCACATACCCTCTTCTCGTGGTTTGGAATGATGCAGCGAACAAAGTTGGGATTAGTATTCCGGAGAGTTGCCATCAGTTTGGTGAGAGATTCCTTGTATAGTTGCCCAACAGTACGAAACATGCCCTTCTTGGTCTTGTATGCAGAGCCAAAAGCAGTCTCTGTCATACCAGTGACTTGATCCAGGCCCACAATACGGTCCACTGGGAATGACAAGAAAATAAAATTAAGCAGACCTTAAGATTAGTCAGATATAAAGATGAGCAGTACACAGGAGTGACAGTGAAGCAGCAAAAGCTTTGTGGAACAAATGGTAGAAGATGCCATCTGTAGACAAGGCACGTGTTAGGGACACTGTGCAGAAGCAGTGGAATTGAAAGCCACAAACTTATATGGCAGAATACTGTAGCTTTGATAACTATATACAGAAACATCCAGCTCTTTATTTTAAGTTCTAAATGCACCACCAAAGCTATTCTCTATTTTACGTGAACTCTTTACTGATGAGCAACAGTTACTTGGAAACTGCTTGTTACAAATGATGTGGGGAAAAAAGCTTATAAATAAAGGTAAAATAATTCGACGCTGAAAATTTGAAGCTTTGAACGGCACAAACTCTGCACATCTTCTTAAATGAGACTAATTGCATATATATTCTATACAGATTAATATAATTCAATAACAGCCCTGATGCCTATTGGAGACTGGTTGAAGAGACATATCCGTATAGACCTTCTAGTGAGGGTTATGCTTTCCATGAAAGAAAGAGGCGATGTGAATTTGCCAGAGTTTTGCAAGGCCTATGTTATTTTAGCAGCTTACATCGAACTGTCAAACAGACTTCCTTAGCCAAAAGTGCAATAGGTTTAAAGCATAAAAGACTTCACAACTGAATTTCAAATGTTCCAAAGCTGCAACAAAACCCCCTTTTAGGGGGTCAAAACCATTCCAACTTAACTTTCTATTAGGTCTCTCTTCATTCTTGACCTTCATGAAGCACAAGAGTCTGAAGGCAACTCAAAAGCCATATTTCCAAAGTGAACTAACTCGAGAAACCCTTTCTAATTTTTCATTTCTCATCCAAAAAGGCAGTTCAATACCTTGAAGCTGAGAGCTGGCGTTTCTTAGAATTGAACTCTTATACAGTATGCACTGGTATTTCAAGAAGTCAAAGTTAACCAGTGAGAAACAACAGTTAAAGTGGGGTTAAAACCTCCAAGTCTATTTTTAAAATAAATTCATTCAATCATACAAGTGCTTTCAGAATTGGTTCTGTATACTTTTCATAACTGTCAATGTTTTCTTTTTCAAATTGGAACCTCCTCCTCCTATCATAATTCATCAATTAGGTTCCAAAGTCAGAAGGGGACCACTGTGATCATCTAGTCTGACTTCCCGTCTACCACAAGATACAGAACTTCCCCCAAACAATTTCTAGAACACATCTTTTTAAAAAGCATCCAATCTTGACGTTGAGAAACTGCCAATGATGGAGAATCCATCATGATCCCTGGTAAACTGTTCCAAAGGTTAATTGCGTTCTGTTTTAAAATATATGACTTCTTTTCAGTCTCAATTTGCCTAGCTTCAACTTCCAGCCATTGGGCCTTCTTATACCTTTCTCTGCTATACGGAAGAGTCCAATATAAAAAATTTATTCCCCCATGCAGGTACTTGTAGCCTTGTAAATCAAGTTACCCCTTAAACCTTCTCTGTGTTCAGCTAAATATAGTGATAGACTGCAGAAGGTCTCTCTCTGTAAGGCAGCTTTTCTAAAAAAATTTTTTTAAAAGACATTCTTGTGGTTCTTCCCTAAACCCTCTCGAATTTATCCATGTTCTTCTTGAATTGTGGACACCAGAACTGGACACTGGATTCCAGCAGCATTTGCACTAGTGCAAAATACAAAAGGTAAAATAACCTCTCTGCTCCTATCTATACATCTCAAGATTGTATTAAACATTTCAGCTACAGTGTAACACTGCAAACTCGCATTCAGCTGATTATCCTGGGAACCACCGATAAAGTTCCCCATCCTACAAACATGTTTTACATAATTCTGTTGATGAAGCTGAGATTAGAATCTGAATGATGTAACAGAGTTTGGATCGTATAGTCAACCTTTAGTACGTGTTGCTGAGATCAAGTGAACAAACCACATGCTTAATTTTAAGCAGCTGAGTAGTTCCACTAGAGTCAATGGAACTACTCTTACATATTCACTAAAGTGTTTATAGGGTCATGCCCTAAACATTTCACTGAAAACAGAATTCAACTCTACACCAGAAGTAGGATTCAACAATATCTTTAGCTAGGCTACAGAGTATGCAAGAAACCAGCAGTTTTTAGAATATTCAAAAGATACTGTGTACACAGACAACACCAACACCACATACACACGCTTGCATTTTGATCACTGAAAGATTAAACTAAGTGGGTTATACACACATTAGTTTCACATATAGTTTATACCCAAAAACAACAAATAAAAACTTTCTCTTTGAACTAATCAAAAAAACCATTCAGGTAAACAACAATGTAAGCTTTTCCTTAAAGGGGGCAATGAAACAGTGAAAACTATTTTCAGTTGCCTTGGATAACTGTACAAGGTAACTTCAGTATTTATTTTAGGAAATTAATAAGAATACTGCTAGTTTATAGAAGTATAGGGAATGCTGAAAATAAAGAGAGCTCAACTAAGGTTTTCCTTTATGTTAAGAGTGCTCATTATAAGTTTTTGGTTTTTTACACTTTCACAAATTCTTGGGAGTAAGTAGTAGTATTTAAATGCTCCGGACAAAGAAGGAGCAATTGCAAATATTCATGTAATTCTTCATAAAAAAATATCATGGGAGAGTTTGAAGGAAGAAAACAACAGTAAAGAGCTCTTAAATAAAAGCACAGTTCACAGGAGTTTGAAACAAGCTCCTTCCAATCACACCTGTACCACTTACATACACAAGTCAAAGTAGCTGCTTTTCAAAAAACACGTATGTGTTCTTAAACCACTTTAATGGTTTTCTTAAAGTTGTGCTGTGAACAGACGATGAGAATATTGAACAGCCTAAACATGACTTCAAATACCACTACCAGAGTATTGTTTCTACTGGAGAAGCAATTTGGCATCTCAAAATAGAGGTTGGAGGCAGTAATAAACCTTTTAATCTGTAATGCTTTAAGTGCAGCGCATAAAATATAAGATGCTATGTGTATGCAGTAGCAATTGAACAAGTATGCACTCAAAGTCACTTGCCTTGTGGAGATATCTAAATTTAGCATGAAATGAACAGTTCGTGCAAGCCTATAAGCAAAAACGGTTTTCCTGTAGGTACAATCCTGTCTTTAGGAGACCCTGGGATTTTATATACATTCACCTGGTGCATCATGAAGACCAGTAATATTGTCATAGAAAGAGGCTCTCTGAATATTCTGAATCTCTAAAGCAGAGAAACAGCAAAAACAAAGACAGAAGAGCAGATACACAAGACACTTCAGTTAGTATACAAAACACGTTTTAACAATTGCAAGCAAACTTTTAATTGTGCTACAATAGCAATTAGACCACACATATTCCATGCACAACAGTAATCCTTAGATTCAGATTTTGTGTATTCAAACTGATATCTTTGTAGGGGAAAGTGGATTTACTTGAAAGGAAAAAAGTTATTTTTAAATGACAGATTTCAGATTAATAACATACGCTTCACACAACTGTTCTCTGTAGCTGAGCAACAAGTGTTCTTCAGCCTATAAATAAAAGGGAAACTAAATACTAAGTATATTGCTTAGGATGAGTCTTCTGTATCATAAATCAGACAATGGTTTGCTCCCAAATATGAAAATGTAGCATAACACATCAAGTGTAAAAATCAAAATCACAGTTCTTGCTAAGAGTTTAATATAGTTAACTGTGCTTCTTTAATTATTTTAGTGGGAGTTATATGAAAGATGATACCTTTAGCTAATTATCGGCACATCGGCTAATGGCAATGTCAAATCCATCAACATAATACGGCTTTAAAATGTTTAGTATGCTAATTAATTTTAATTTATTTAGAAGAGAGATATATTGCATACCATTACATACATGAAGCCGAACAACATTTTTCTTCATGAAAACAGCATTGTGAAGCAGCAGTGGCACCACCCTCTGCTGCTATTTATATTCAATCTGAAACTAACTTTCAGACAAGACTCTAGAAGTAATAGTCTACAGATGGCAGTGAGCTGTACAAGCTGTAAATGAACATAAGCGTTCAAGGCATAAAAAGCAGCTAATCAGAGATGGTACATGCGCAAGAAACTGAATTCACGGTCTAGGAAACAAACCAGCTCCCTCTGCTTATAATTGTGACTGTGAATGTTTGGCTAGTCTATAAGGATTAAGCTCCTATTATTTTCAACTATAGGCCAAGAAGGAATGTAATAAAAACACACTGAAATAAGATTACATCTTATATTAGGATGAAATCTACACTTAGAGACACACTGTTCTCTTACCATCCTTCCAAAGCTCTGCAACAAATTTGTCAGAAGATTGGTGCAAAAGGGTAGCCACATTGTCATTCAGAGGGTCCATGTTCTTCATCAGCCACTCATCTGCCTTGTAGTCTACCTGTAAAGAAACAAGCAAAAGTTACACATGGTAATTTACTGGGACATTGATATCAGTTTTGTTTTGTTATAAATTAGTGTTTTCAAAAAGCTATTTCCCCAAGAAAACACCCCTTAAATGGTATTTTGTGAATTTTCCTCTTCAATTCTTTCAAGAAAATGTTAAACTATTTTTCTTCTATTTATGTTTATGTGGCTGAAAGTTAGTCTATTTTCTTCTTCATTAATATACAGTGCTAACCAATGCAGTTTTAAACTTTCATTTCACAAAACCCAAGTTTGGCTTTTTCCCTTTTTATTAATCTTATTTGCCAGCGAGAGAGACAAGGTGGGCAGGATACTATCCTTCACTGGTGAAAAAGAAGCTTTGCTGCTTGTAAGAGTGGATGGTAAAACATTTTCAGACAAGTTATTTTCAAGCAGAGACTTTACTGTAGAAATGTCAAAACAACTCATGTGAAATAAGGTGGTTTTAATTACTGCAGCTAAATTACAAAGGAGTGAATTAAGGGTCTGTTGCAAATAATTGTTACTTTTAGATGTGGATGACTATTGCAATTAGACAACAAATTGTTATTTAACAATGCTGAAAATAAACAAAGCTTTCATCTTGGTAGTCTTATATAACAGTATTGGGTTCATATCAGAAGTAGCGCTCAGCAGTTGAATTACCTGTTTTCAAGTTCTCAGATTTTTGATAATCATGCGGATGGTAAGTGTAAACTCAGAGTTCTCAAGCTTTCTATAGGGTGCATACCATATTTTAATTCAGAGGGGTTTTTTTAGTGGTCCATCCCATCCCATTCATGATCATTTAACATCACTGTGGGTGAACTACAAGAACAGCCAATATTGATTAATTGCCATTAATATAACTTTGTATCTACAAACAAGGGACAGCCAGCACACACGTGAGCAACCAACCCTCAGAAGAGCACACAACACAATTTGGAAACCTCCGGCCTAACTGACAATAGACAGCAAGTCAAGTTAACAGAAACTAACAGTAGGGCTGTACTGAAAACATTTTGTGAAAGATTTTGAGCTTTGTTCTTTCAATTTGGAATGGAACCTGAAAGTTTTGAGATTATCCAAAAATAAAAAATTGTATATCACTCAAAATGTTTTGACAAAAATTAAGAAGTTTCAACTTTTTATGCGTTTAATATATAACACAAAAACAAAACAAGTTTCAAATTGAAGTCTTCTTAAAAAGAAAAAGTATTTTTTCCATGGACAGTGAAATAGGACATTGGCAACGTCTGACTTTTTCCCCTTTTCCTCCAAAATGAAATTTTGCTGAAATAGACGATTTCCAAAATGTTTCAATTTTGAAGGAAGTGCATGACAAAAAACCCCTCAGAACAAAAACAAAAACATCCCCACCCCCTACTTTATCTGATAGCTCTGTCAGAAAAAAATTGCACAACACAGCACCAGCATTACAAAAGTGACCCATCTAGTCTAATTCGGATTGTTCTTCTCAACAAGGCAAGCAGACAACTCCTCAAGGCAAGAAACAGTGGACTGCCTCCAGTCACAGAGGTAGACATGAAATTATTCAGATTTCTCTATTTATGTTTCAAACAAACAAATTTTTTTTTGGGGGGGCGATGTCTGGGGGGTGTCTTTCTTATACTGGCCCTCCTGCTGGTAAGCATCAATAAATATCAGTTCTGAGGCACACCATTCAGTTGTGGGGACTGTGAAACAGGGATAGGCGTTAGTCTTTCTAACTTACCAATTTGGAATTTCCCTTTATATCCTAAATAATAAAATGTTTGTTCATCTACACAAGGTAGCAATACTTCAGTTTTCCATTAAGAGTATGGAAATGCACTGATTTTTTTACAACTTTGTTTTGAGGCACAATTCTATTGGAAGGCAGTTTTTGAAGTGAAGCAGAGTGGAAAGATGGTATCTGATCCTGTGTCCAGCTCAGATCCACTTCCCGGGACATTTACTAGTCCATAATATCAAACAGAGTACGTTATTTAAACTTTCCTGTCAAAATGAGCTAGGACTTTCAGAGGGAAAATAT
The DNA here is from genome assembly GCA_007922175.1 of Pelusios castaneus. Taxonomy (NCBI): domain Eukaryota; kingdom Metazoa; phylum Chordata; order Testudines; family Pelomedusidae; genus Pelusios; species Pelusios castaneus. The sequence continues at coordinate 10,607,400 of ML685815.1, forward strand.
GAATGTAAAATCCAACCAGTGGTTGATCGTAGTTACTGTGTGCACCACACATATCAGAGTAACTATAAAAATAGTTCAATCACTGGTCATGATAATGATAAACCAGTCAAGAGAGCATAAATTACAGAAAAGGAATGCTTTTATCTAGCCCTAGGTGGCCAAATTCAGAAGCAGCAAGAATTCCAGAACAGTTAGGTATGAACAGAAAAATTCAATGGCACTGATAGTAATAAGTAATAGACACCAGTGCAAAGAGCAACTAGACAACTGCCCACATCACAACCAGACCAGTCCATCTCACTAGGGGAAGCAAAGATGGAATAAGTAACGTTGACTGAAATACATTCTTAGCCCGAAAAAATAGGAGTAGAACAATGGAGCAAGCTGGAGGAAGCTCGTATTTCCATTGCCTTGCTGAACTTATTCTGAAGTAGAGGGCTGATTCAAGAGCTGTCAAATTTGGAACCTTTTAAGACTGCCACTTTGAAAAATTAAATTTTTTTAATCAGAAACCCTTTTAAAAAAATCCCCTTACTATGTAATCAGTTTTATGGAAATGAAACAATCATAAGTTGTTTCTGAACCAAAACCTTTTTTATTCTATTATTTGGAAAGCTTAAATCTCTTCAACTCGGTGCGTTTAATATTGTCTTACAGCTCCACCTCTGTAGATTCTGATCCAGCAATAGGGATTTCAATAAAGCACTCAAATTTTTTTTTTTGCGGGGGGGAGGGGGGAGTTAAAAATGCACACTAAACTGTTATGTTTACTGTTCTCATGCACGTAGATGAATACCACTACAAAAGTTTTAGCAGATTTTCCTAAAACTAGTCTATTTGCAACACAGTTGTATTTTTTTTTTTAAAACAAGTTGTTCAACATACAGCCCTTACCTTCCCTGCGTAATGAATAATGCAGAAGTCAGCCTTGTCCTTCAGCTGTCTTGGTTTTTGGAACTTGGAGTGGGTTCCTTGTTCTTGGACCAATTTTTCCACAAATGTTTTGTCAGTAGCTTTAGGGAACCAACATTCTTCATCCAGCAAAGCTAGAACACCAGGAGGATTTGCCTAATAAAATAAACTTATATCAATATCTGGTTTCATGTTTTTAATTAAGTCATCTTAAAAAAAAAAAAAAAAATCTTATACACCAACCCATCACACTCCGGAAAAGAAGTTTCTGGAGAAAAAGTGTAAAGTTTTGAGATTTCATTTCCTCAAATCTCATTTAAATAGAGAACTTTGGTGAAAAGACTTCACCAATGACAAATAGAAGACATGGACAATAGTGAGTTCAAGGAAGTTCATTACATTTTAGACTATGTATACATAGTCTACATCTGGAAAAACATCCTCAGGTCTACAGTAAACTCATTTTTTCTTTACAACTGAATAGCAGAGTTACTGAATTCGAATGCTTTTCAATAAAAGTCTTAAGGGAACTGAAAAGTTTTATTTCGTTACCAGAGGTTTGTATGTCCCTCTTACCACAGTATCTGAATATATCAATGTTCAGAGTGTTTATCCTCAACATCCATATGAGGAAGCAGAGAACAACTATTATACACATTTTATAGGTGAGTATCTGTTTGAGTGTTATCTTTCCCAGGAAAACAGATTACTACATGCAAGTCTTTTTTTAAAAAATGCAAACAGTAGAGGAATTGATTTGTAACAATTTACACTTTACAACAATTAACTGTGAATTCGCAAGTCTCCTCATTTCACAGGATAGGGCTGTATGAGGCAATTCCATGACATGTGCCCATGCAACTCTATTTACAGGAAGACTGAGGAGGTGCCAGTATTTGGCTCTTAAACCCACAGATGTGAGAAGTGTTAGAATATTTCACATCAAGTATTCTGTATAGTAAAAACATGCACATTTCTTCCCTCATACTTTTCAGCAGGCAAAGCTATTTATTCCAAGAAGGTAGAATTACAGTCTTCTTTCTGGATCTGCACATTTTAAGTACAGATCATTGCTAAGATTTCCCTCCCTGAAAACTAACTTTTAAAGCAAGAACTGGTTTCCTAAGTGTTTGCTGCTCTAGATGCAAGTATAGCATTACATGAGACAAATATTCAAAGACTATAACTGCACAACAATTATGGCTCACATTTGGAAAAATATAGGAAAACTGACAGATGAAAATGCTGATTATTATTATGCTACCGATTTTGGTTTTTGTGCATCTGTCATAGCCTGCAAAACTGGGTTCTGGGGCAAAAGAAATATTTCCTTAAGCTGAGGGGTGGAACCCCTTAACTCTTTTGCATTTCCTGTACATGATGGTACTGTAACACAAAACAAGCCTATGTTGTGACTCCTTAATTATCTGTCCTATAGACAGAAGACTTCAAGATAAGCTTCAGCCCAGTAGGGATGGAATAGCTACTCAAGACCAGTGCTCTTTTCCTGGACTCTTAGGCTGCTCCCCATCCTGGCCCCGGAGACTGGGCAACAGACAGGATTCTTTAGCCAAGTGCAATGAGAAAACAGTTTCTCGCGGGCTGCCATCTTAGAAGATCCTCTCATAAACATAAGGTAGATTCCCAGGGTGAAATCCCAAGTTCTATTAGAATTGAAGGGAATTTTGCCACTGACTTCAAAAGAGGCCAGGATTTCACCCTATGTCTTCAAGGGGGGGGGGGGGGGGGGTCTGGTTGAGCCATCACATTAAGCACACAATACCACTGCACTGTTAAACTTTAAGATGAGAGCGGTGAGGACTTTGTTAGTACAAAAAGCAAAATAAATAGTAAGCCAAAGTACTTAGTCCAATATAACTAAAATAATGCACTAATACCCTCACACACAAATGAACACAGGATTACTTCACAGTAGACATAAGATGCTCAGAATAAAGTTAATATAAAAATAATGGGATGCAGTCCTCAGAAGTCATGTACTCAAGTTAATCCAATGCAGGGATTGCATCCGGTCTAGAAATCCACAAGAAAGGAAAGAAAAAACTTACAGGCCTTTCTATTAAATCAATGCAAGGTTGCAGATCCAGTCCAAAATCAATGAAGTTCCATTCTATGCCCTCCCGCTGGTATTCTTCTTGTTCCAGGATAAACATGGTATGGTTGAACAACTGCTGCAACTTCTCATTGGTGTAGTTGATACAAAGTTGTTCAAAAGAGTTCAGCTGCAAAATATTTAGTGAATTAGAAGAAAACATTTTATAACATTATAAATTATTAATCTGCTGCATTTGCAAGAAGTATTTTCTAGGTAGAATAACTGATTTTATTAAGGGATAATTTGCTAATATCCAATAAACGGAAGACATGTTTTGTCTAAAATTGGAATGTAAAACTTAAGTTCAATTCACACCCAAGATATTGTTCTTTTCTGAACTATACTCAACTGCTATGTTACAAGAGAAATCCACAACTGCAGAATGAATGGTCATGCATGCTTGAACAACTCATGTTACAAGAGAGACTGGGACTGTAAACGTTTTGGGTTGTAATTTAGGATAACCAGAGCTTCTATACATTGCAAACTAAACAAATGCTTCATATAATCTTTAATGCATTCTTGCAAATAATTGCTTTACAGTACTTTACATTTTGGGATTGTTAGCAATAAGGTCTACTTACACAGTGATAGACGGAAAATTAAATTTAAAGTTGTATATATATTTCCATAATTGGCTCTTTAGCATACCTCAAAGATTTCAAATCCAGCGATATCCAGAATACCAATGAAAGAAGCTCCCTGTCGTTTGGTCCTATCCAGAGCTTTATTAATGCGGTGAACAAGCCAGCGGAAGAGGCGTTCATAGGTAGCTTTTGCCAATGCTTCCACTGCAAAGTCTGCCTGAAAAATCAAAACATAGCAAACAATTATTTACTCTGGAGGAGTGCTTTAAAGAGCAAGATGCTATCACAAGTAACTACTAAGAGACCTGTAGAAGTTTAATGCAGCTAATACTACTGAGGAAAGAAAATGAGCAGCAGAAATACTACATGATTTGATTAAAAGTTATAACTGAATTTAACTTCTTGTCAACAAAAATTAAACTGCTTTGGTACATTTGATATGTCAAACAACTTTAGACTCAAGTTCAGATGAAGGTCAAGGAAAGGGAAAAAGTTCTACTCACTATGCATTTTTGGGTTTTGCCATGCAAGAAAATTCAAAAACACAACCAATTACGATGTAACGAAGAACAGAGAGATTTAAATGGGAACTAGCATTTGCTGAAAGCTGCTGAAATGTTAAATTTGGCTGAATTATAGGTTCACTTTATATCAGAACTTACTTGTTCTTTGGTCTGGGCTTTCTGAACGTAGTCTCTACCAACTTTAATGCGTGGTGTCAGTATAGCTCGAGTAAATTCCATTACATTCATTCCCAGTAGATGGCAGAGTTTCTGTGCAACTGAAGTTGAAAGGATAATCACTTTAAAACCAGAACTCTCCACAGCAACTAGCCAGAACATTAAGGAAACAGGCTCCTGAGAAGTTGTGTCAATAGCATCCTCAATGATTTTTAGCAACTACTCAATTGAGAAATAGCAGCACTCAATCTCATGAGAAATAAAATAAAGCAATTATCAATAAATAGTGTTGGTAAGGAATCCTTTAGCCTGCTGTAACATTTATATAAACACATTATTGAAACCCTGTTAATGCACAAGACACCAGATTGGATCAGGAAATTACTAAGAAGCACTGGAGCGCAATAGTGTTGGTTAACAAAGAAAGCTCATTCATTCTTTTGATACAGTATCCAGATGCTATGAAGAGTATGTCTATACTACAGCTAGGAACATGTACCCAGTTCGGACAGACACACACATGCTTGAATACAAACTTGCCCACACCCGAGTACACACTTCAATGGCCGGCTCAAACTGCCACCCATACTACCCTTGGCTACCCTTCTATTTTTAGTGCACTAGCTTTAGCAAAGCTAGAATGCATCAACCTCCTGCCCAAACTAGGAAGCACGCCCCAGGCTGTAATGCAGAGATACAGCTGCTTAGAGAAATTCGTATGCTTCAATGTAGACATGCACACCAACGTACTGCTATCTATGGGATTTTGCTCCTTAGCCACATCACAGCAGTAACCGAAACCATTTCAGAGTGCTTTCTCCTAAAGCAACTGGTATAAAGATGCTGGAGGCAAAATAATCAAACTGAATGGACAACTGACCTTTCCTGGTTTGGCAACATCTACAATACATTATTTTCTTTCACTACCAATCCTCTTTCCTATATGTATTTTCTATTAATAGGTTGGGGATTTTTGTCACTTAAGATTTCTAAAAATGAATCTCACACCCGTTCGATTTCCTCAGCTCTGGAGCCAAGTGATTTCAAGTGCCCAGTCCAAGCTTCTAACTTTCTCAGTAGGATATCCAGCAAATGAATAATTCAACTTTATAATATGATGATGTGGCATTCCCCTTGATTTACTCTTAAAAAGGGGGGGGGGGGAAGACCCTCTGTCTGGAGCAGTTTTGGAAAGGCAACATTAATATCAGTTCCAATTCATATACCTTTTGCTTCCATTTCCTTTGCTAGTATTGAAGATATTGTATTCCCACCCCCAAAAGCCCTGGATTCTGTGCTTAGTCATGTACTCTCCACACAAGTTCATTACAGTATGCAATCAGTAAAACAATGGTAACATCAAAAACTCAGCATTACTCCATTGTAACAAAAAGAGGAAATGAACTTTGAGTACAACATATATAGCAATCATTAGAAAACACAAGTTTGACACAAAATCCATATTCAGACATTTGAAGGACACAGCCTGCTCTTCAAGACTGAGTAGCCAGAACCCCCTTTGGCTTGGTATTTTTATGGTACAAAAGTCACGCAAACTTTAAAATACAAATGAAATAAAATTAGCATGTAAAAGAATAAGATTTATAGTTCATACATTTCCTGCCAGTATCTCACACTTCTCTCATGTAACAATTGATTTCCCTAAGCAAAGGACTAGCTATAGGCCTCAGTAATTTGCATCTTACCACATGTTCAAAGGGTGGCTTATTAAAAAAAAAAAAAAAAAAAAAAAAAAAAGTGTTGGACTCTTCCACCCCTCCCCGCTTATTTCTCATTTTGCAGATATCAAGAATTAGCAGTGGCAACATTCCCCTCTAGAAGTCTAAATGTTCTCTTCACTTTTCAAGGGTGTACTTGGCTTTTTTTCCCTCTCCCATCTTCCCATCTGCTCCATTCATCTCCAAAATACCTAAAACTTGCTTTTTTAGTTGTCTCAAGCTATCTTATTTTATTACAAGTTAGACTGTGTGATGAGTAACCAACAGTAAGTTAACACTAGAACCATGAACAGCTTGGATTCTGAAGAGAGGTTACTCTCAATATTCTGGAGGATTTGGGAGAGAGGAATTTCTGAGAGGCTGTACGTACCAACACCACAAGGAAGAAACTTTAGATTAAGCTTGATGAATAGATTCTTGTCCATTGACAGGACTGTTTACCATATTTTCAGCCTGATTCACTCTGACAAAAGAAAATGCAGCCATCTTGTTTGCTAAAGGAATTTTATCCTTTGTTAAGAGATTTCGGTCAGGACATGTGGGGGTGGGAAAAGAGTTTTAAAACATACCACAATACTTGTCCTGAACAATATGCCTTCCTGTAAATAATCAAGATTTGTTTGTTTTTCTCTTTTGTCTTATTTCAAGAATTCTTTTAATCCTGTATGATTCCCTCCTAAGCAGGAACATATCCCTGCAACAGACCACGCTGCCCACTTTGTCCTCATATCTACACTGAAGATACTATCACAGGATCAAATCAAGCCACCTCCTGCATCAAGGGCTCATTCACCTGCTCATCCACCAATGTGATTTATGCCATCATGTGCTGGAAATGCCCCTCTGCCTTATATATTGGACAAACAGGACAGTCTCTGCACAAAAGAATAAATGGACACAAATCTGACATCAGAAATCGCAACTCCAAAAAACCAAAAGGGGAATACTTCAATCTCTCTGCTCACTCCATTGACAACTTGCTAATAGCTGTGTTGAAACAGATGAAAAACAAATCACAGCTTTAAAGAGAAACTGCAGAATTCAAATTTATATGCAAAGTTGCCTTGGGGTTAAACAAGGACTATGGATTTTTCTCTCATAACAGGTGATTTGACCTCACCTTCCTGTATGTGCTGTTCCCCAGTGTTTGAATCCTAACACCTGTTTTGATTTGCTGTTACAGCCTGACCTGATCCTATGTCATACACTCCCCTGCATTTAATTTCCTCCCACTCTGTAACTTTCCTATCTTCAAAGCGTCTGACGAAGTGGGATTTTCTCCCACGAAAGCTTATGCAATAAATAAATCTGTTAGTCTTTAAAAGTGCCACAGGACTCTGTTGTTTATTTGAGAAGAAAGCATCTCAGATTGAATTGGGGGGTTCTGGTTTAATGATGTTCAGCCTATCCTGATCTAGTTTGTTCTGTATCAGTAAGTTGTTTTTTTTTCCCAGTTGAGAATGCAGCCACCTCAGTTTTCTTCCTTCTCCTGCTTCATCTCCCAAGTACCTACCAAAGTATTCACAACTTGTCCTCAATGCGTTGCACAGGTGCAACTCATTGCAGCCAAATAGAAGGTTCTGTTGGAAAAGATTCAGACAAAGGAACAGAATCCTTCTTAGCTTCACAGAGCCAGGGCCATACAGCCATTTGTTGCTAAAACAAACAGCTATGACCAATTTTACAAGACACAGCCACTATTCAGGACAGTCCTGCATTCTCAATTGGCTGGAAGAGTCTGTCAACAAAAGCCATCAATTTTTTCCACTTACACAGACTGAAGCTTTTCAGGATTTAAAGCCTCTGCTAGCACCTAACAGCAAAAGTATGGGACTAAGAAAGTTTGACTTACCCATACAGCAGTGCCTACCACTAGCCATTGGACCACCAAGCTACTAGACCTAGTTATCAAAGGGGGACAGTAAACAGGACTTTTTTTCCAGTTTCTGGAAACTACAAAGTAATTTGGCTTTTGGCCACTAAGAAAAAGTGCACTAGATTGAGGAGCACAAACGTGGAAATGGATCTTGCTCACCACCCTCCCATTTAAAAAAAAATCTCCCGCTCTGTTCAGGAGCAAAACCAGACCTTTTTGTTTGGAATCTTATCCTCCCAAGTGCCCCTCTGGGGGAGCCAATATGATGCAATTCTATTTTACCTGCAAGATATTTGAGATGCTGGAGAGAAAAGTAGGTTTGTCTCCAGAGTTTGATTGTTTTATATATTGCATCGGCTTATGGTTGTTTTCTTTGAGTGTTTAATTGTATTTTGCTTGCATTTTTATAATCTATTGGTGATTATTAATGTAGAACTGCCACATTTTTGTGGTGCATAACTTAGAGATACAAGAACGTAATTTCTAGTGTACAATAATTGTGTCTTCACTGCAGAAGTTACCTGGCTTCCTCTTAATGTAATTCTTACTTTAATAGCCAAATAAAAATCATAACACAGCTACTTTAGTTTTTTCCCTTTTAACTAACAAATTGTCAAACATATATAGCACTGGTTTAATCTTCATCCTCAAATTCTTAGGACAGAGATCTTAGCTGTCTCAATACATCTCATTGCAATTATAACAACTCAGAAGTTATTAGACTTCCTGAACAAAAAACCTGTTAACTGTCAGTGACTGAGGCCTGATCTACACTAAGACATTAGTTCAATATAACTACATTGGTCAGGGATGTGAAAAGTCCATTATCTCTACCAATGCAGTTAAACCATTCTAGCTCCCAGCACAGGCAGCACTAGCAACAGGAAAATGCTCCCAACTGACCTAACTTCTGCCCCTCAGGGAAGTGGAGTCCCCCAATTGGGGTAGGACTTTTCTGAACTGAAGTGTTTCAGCTATGCAACTGCAGTATTTTAAGTGTAGACAAGGCTAAGAGACATCCTGAAATTTCTGGATACGATTTTATTGTTTTATGTCATCACATAAGTCAGTCATTAATACCCTTCATATACAGATTCATTTGTTCTTCAGTGCCTCTGAAGTTCTCAGCAAATGTCAGAACTCTCACACCTCCATCTTCCCTCTCAATGAACATAAAATTGATAAAAAGCAGGAAATACAAGGAACAGTAGTAAGATGCTCAAGCTTTGATACAAATTTTTAATCCGAGTCAGCCTTTCTGCAACATTTGTTTTATCATTCAAAACTTCTGATCTCCAGAAAGTGGAGAGGTGGTACAGATAAAAGTCATATGGATATAACAACAAACCCCATCATGACTTATACAAGGAACAGTAGTTCCTTTGTGTCTTGCTAAATGTTTTATAGAAATCAAAGCTAACTTTTGGCTATAAAAACAGCCAAAACACTTTGCAGTTAACCAAAGCTGAATTTTAAACTATTTTAAAAGAGTTTACTTTCCAAGACAGGGTTTAGTGATAGAATACTGGTAACAAACTAGAAGTCAGAAAATCCTTAGAAGTGCCTAAGGGACTGTCTACTTTTTTCAAGCAAGTCTACCAAACACTGACTGCATTCTGAAGTATTAAAATGGAGGGAAAAAAAGAAGAAAAAAAAAAAAAAAAAAACAGTCCCATCATCCTGTCATTTCAGAAATCAGACTGTTTAAATACAGTGCTTTTAAAATTCTTTCATTTCACTAAGGCAGTTGTGCTTGGCTCCAGGGTTCTTTTCATTGGCAATGTAACTACTGTCAAGAACCAAAAAAAAAAAATGAACAGATTTAAGAACTCTTCCTCACCCCATCACCCTTTCTGGTGTTTAAGTCTTTGCTGAGAAGCAATTAATGAGGCTACAGCTGAGATACTTGTTCAAAGTTTAGGAGTAGTATAAACAGCTTCAATAATTTATGGAATTCCATAGACAGCCGTTTAAATGTCTGTGTAGAAGAGAGCATAAGATGATGGAAGATGAGAGAGCTTTAATAGTTGCATGCTGGCTGTTACTGTGACAAATTATGGCCTCTCTCTGGCAGAGAACTTTATAGAAGAAGCTCATATAAAAAGAGACTTTCTGACTTTACAGAATTCATGTTCAACATGTTATAATCAGAAAAGTGCAAATAATGTCATTAAAGGCCACATGGTGTGACCGATTTACCTGTATTTTCTGGCATAGAGGCCTGATCGGTGTTTCTTTCCTTCTTGAAAGAAATGTTACCAAACTGGAGTACAGAAGACACCACTTTCAGCATTGCTGTTTTAACAGAAAGATAAACATTTTTTTCCTCAAATGAGTGTCATAACAAAACCCAGCCCCTCCCCAATCTTAAGCATGCATTCAAGCCATGCTCAAAATAAGGAGTTAGTTATTATTGCACTATGCTGTGTAGCAGTCTCTCTTGCTACCAGGTCAATTTTAGCTTAAATCTGAGTACTTTCTATTCTTGAAGTGATGCAATGCTTGCCACAGGTTTCAATGCACTAAAACTATATTAGATTGAAGTTTGATTGTCAACATTTGTTTCATTTAGTTTTTGTAATTTTATACAAAAAACAAAAATCAAGTACACTGCAGAAATCAAAAACAACTTACACAAGATTTCCTCATGAGAAAAGCCCATGATATGCATGGCTTCCATAGTCTCCTGAAAGTTATCCTTGTCCTGCTGTCCAGGAATGGGGATATAGCCATTAGACAAAAATCTGTAATTGTTAAATCCTTCAAGCAGCAAGTCAGCTGTAGTGGAGGGGAAAATATAAAGAAAAATCTTGGTGCACAAGTCTAAATTTAAAAAGACTTAACAAATAAATGGAGTGCCAGTTATACCAGAATTTAAATTAATTTGATTACAAGCAGTAGCCCCAGGTGAATTCATTCTTCTGTAACTTCATCATGTTTCTAGAGAGGAAGTGCAGAAGCCAGTCTTCCACTATCTTTAATACAAGGCCCAGTTACCAACAGCTTCAAGCTGGCTTTGCAAAAAGCTAGATTCATTCCTTGCACAGGGTATGACCCAGACATTGATCTGCATAGGGCACAGCATTACCATTAAGATGCTGTAGATGAGCTACAGACACAAACGTTCCTTTAATAAATGTCTGGAGGCTGTCCAAGTAGAATTTTATATACATTTAAAGTGATGAGATAGCCACAGAGTCCTAATCACACAGATTCCTATTTAACACTAAAGGGAAACAAATACAAAAGCAGATTTTCAAGTGTGTATATTCCCATGTAGTTAGGCATATCCAACTGAGCTCCTTGGAGTATTTGTGCACTTCAGGTGAGTTTACGCTAAACTGCATACCCATGTGACTGAAAATTTGGCCCATCTCATATATTATCTTGACTGGGAACCAATTGCCTGTTTTGGAATAGCCACAGCCAGGGAGTGTTAAAGTGTATGGTTTAAGTAGTAGTCACACTAGATACTAACAGTCAGGGCCACATTATCAAAGAGGCTTATGCCCCAGGCCCTAGCCAAAAGGGGGTTCTGGCCTCCAGCCCCTAAACCCCCTTTGATGATCCTGAGACACCTGGTGCCCTAGGGTGGAAGGGGGTGGGGCCCGGGAGCCAAAGAAGGGGGGCTCTATGCCCTCACTTTGCCCCTGGGCCCGCTGGTCTGTCCCCGGGGGAAGGGTGGGCCAAAGCCTGCTCACTCCGCCTGGGGCGTGGAGCCAGCTGGCACAGCCTGCACTCCGGGCTCGGCCTGGTGTGCAGCTCTCCAGGGCCTGTGGCCCTGGGGGGCTGTCATGCTGTGTGCCCAATGACCTTCCCCCTGACCCCCTGCCCAGCAGATTGGCAGAGTAGGGCAGTGGCAGGCGTGTCCTTGGGCCCCAGATCCTCCACCCAAAGTGACAGGAGGACTGGGGGCCAAGCCCCTGTGGTAAGGGGCCCATGCTGGAGGCCCTGCGATAGGGGGGAGAGGTCCCTGGGGGGGGCAGTTAATCTGGGCCTACTAGCAGTTCTTTGTTTCAAAGAACCTGACTAAGGATGAAGCTATCCAATATAACCACATTCTTATAGTGCAAACATTTGCGTAAATATATGGAAGGTCACATCAACTATACAGAGAGGAGGCAGGGCTCCACTCTTAGAAGTAATCAGTATTCACCAAGGAACTATAAACATTACATTGAAACCGTTTTCTTCAGGCTTTTATTGTGTATTGATTTGGTCTGAGTGCATGGTCTGGTATGGATGCGGCAGTTGCTACAACATGCTCTGTGACTTGCTGAAACCGAAGTGCTGCCAGCCAGAGACTCAATTAAGGGACTACAAAACCCTTGGTGTGCACAGCTCCAGAGTTTGTGGTCTGGAAGTCATTCACTTGAAATTCTGGGGCCCTGGTTATGCAACAGTTGCTGGACCAAGAAGTCTTCTAAAGTATGAAGAGTATTTCAGAATAAAGCGGACAGTTGTATTTCATAGCTCTGAACTCTAGTCATTAACTACCCTTTCAAGCCCAGGAAGTAATGAAACTTCACTGCTCAAAGCACTAAAATTGGCAAATTCAGAATACATGAAAACTCAACTGGGTGATAAGATTAGGTTTGTAACTTACACTTCAGGTGTTCTCCTGCCCCAGATAGCAGCTGATAGAAGATATGAAATGTTCGTTCATCTTTGGCCTGACGAACTGCGCGAGACTTTTCCAACAAATCTGATCAAGAACAGTCAAGGATCTTAAATGGCATTGTGCATATTTTCATGAAAGAGTCAAACACATGATTGCACACCAAAGTGGGCTACAGTAGCCAACAGCAAAATTATCACAGAGATAAGTTTGGTGCTTGTTGTGTTAGATCTACATCAAGAAGTGAAACAATTACAATTCTTTTAAGACTTGTAACATTAGATTCCTCTCTTGCTGGTCAGTTTTTGCAGGAGACATTTGAAAGCCTATTGCGAAGATCTGATAAGGATTTTAGGAAGCTATTTTAAGTTACCCCATGTGTTAGTTTAGTAGTTAATTGGGGTTTGAGACACTCCACTGCCAGATATTGGTCTTTGTTTGTTGCACATCAAACAAGCAATGTTTTAACATTACTCATGCATACATAAAAGGAAAACTCTGGGCAGGTCTACACCATGGAGGGATTTCAGCAGCAGTCGAAGGGAGATATGCAAAGTACTTAAAATATCTTGCGCATCTCCCTTCGACTCCCTACCGCCTACTTACGCAGTGTCCTCAGTGTGCTGAGTCAGAGAGAAATGCCCTTCCTTCAACTCAGCACTACTCCAACTTACTGGGCTGGTCTTCAGCGATTGAAGCCTTGGGAGATTGGGAGCCTCCACCAACCCCCCAGTACTCCTGACTCCTCTGCCAGCCCCCATCAAGTTCCTGCTGGCCAGCACCCCGGCTCCCCCACCAGACCTGCTGGGGCCCCCACTGGCCTCCCTGAGATGGCTAGGGATGAGTGGTGGGAGGGGTGGTTGGGGAAGGGAGGCAGTGGGACAGCTGACCCCTTCTCCCTGTGCTGGGAGCTGGCTGCAGATCTCCAACCTGCCCAGTTGCAGGAGGCAGCTGCTGCTCTTTTGGCTCCCAGGGGCTGCTGTAGGTGGCTTCTCCTGCTGCCATGGCAATGGAGCCATGCTTGCCTCTGTGCTGGCAGGCAGGTAGAGGCGCAGGCTACATGGATTCAGGGACCAGCCAGGTGAGTTTGGCCTTCAGTGGGGTGGGGGTGGGGGGGTGCTGCCGCTTCCCCCCAGTCCTCACCAGGGCCTCCGGCCATTGTTTCCCTGCTGTGGCCTCCCCACCCACCCTTGGCTACTGGCTGCCGCTTGCTGTGGCTCAGCCACTCCTGCCCTGGCTGCTGGGACATTTAAAGCTGCCGTGCACTGTCCACCTGCTAAAACCACCTATGAGTTTAAATCCACACAGTTAAAATAATTGTTGGATTCTGTTTTTAATCTCTCACCAATACTACATAACAGGTTTCAAAACACAGTCAAACTGAAAACTTGAATTTGTAATTCCAGCAATTTAACTTCTTTGGAGCTGGATAGCTTTCCCAAATATTAAACCAACCACCACCTTCAATGGACAAGTTGGGCTCCTACAGCAAATAAACCATGACTTCACCCAGTCTTTCAAAAAAGGGCACAGTTGAATCCTCAAATGCCACAAAAAAAAATAAAACCAGAGTGCAGTCTGAATATTCAGACTTGAAAATTCTGTACATAGTGTACAGTTGTCATTTCACAAATGTTTTTAAAAGTTAGTTCTACATGTTCTCTCACTTCAGTGAGTTTAACAGTATTTAAACTGTTTCTAAATTTCCAAGTTTTGTCCAAGTGGACAGGTTGCTTAATATATTGAAATGAAATGCAATGAAGCTTTGTTTTATGAAAGGTAATCTATCAAAGTAACCAAGTAATGTGTACAGTCTCTCTCTCACACACACACACACACACACACACACACACACACACACACACTTTTCATTAAGCTAAACAAAGTAATTCCTCCAAACTTCTTAGACAATAAGGCCTAGATTTTTTACAGATACTTAGGCATTTTTCCACTCAGGGTTTTAACATCTAACTTGTTTAGGAGCTATACTGATTTAGGCACTTGAGCCTTAATTCTTTTCCTCTAGACTAGGGAGCATATTCAACTCTGAGACTAACATCGTGAATTTTCATTAGAGGGCAATAAAAGGAACTTAACAAAAACAGAATACTACAGCCAACTATTCATGTGGAAGTATGGAAGAAACAGGGATCAAAATCTTAGCCAAAACTGAATCATTAGACATGACAAATAAAAATGGGAGATAAGTTGGCCTTGCACAGTTTCAACTTCAACAAGTCTGTCAGTGCCTCTGGAGGAGTAAAATGCAGTTCTCTCCCAGGCTGCTGTGTATGCAACCAAAATGAAACTAAAATCATGGTTGTCACAATGGACAATGAGTACATACAGGACACAGATTAAGGTGGTGCCATTTTTACTGCATCACTTGAGTAACAGATTACCTTAAATGGTTTTTCTAACAAATAGCATACAGTCAGAACAGTCAAAGTCTATCAGATCTGAAAGTATTATGTTTTGTAAAAAGTATTATGAAAGTTTTCAGACTTCTTCATAGTGTGATAAACTGTTTTGAAACAAAGGGAAGATTGTGAGTCAAAGAAAGCATTTTTGTCATGATACCTTATGTGTCACTAGGTTTACCAAAATGTTATTTCCTGCAAATATGTTAATTACATGCTGTACACAATGAATTCTAAGCAATACTCTGCCTTTTGTGTCTCCAATTTTGTGAGAGTCACTTCATATTTTAATCAATATTATACTTCTGAAGTAGGATACAGGTCTCAATGTTGGCCCCAACAATGTAACCCGTAACATCAAAATTAATTCGAATGAACTTGCCCTGGGGGGGAGGGGAAAAAGAAAATTTTTAGTAAAAACTAAGCAGTGTATGTTAAAACATTTTCACCGTTTAAAAAGGCACATTAGGTAACATTTGTATTAGTCTTAATAGGTGTTAAGTATTTGACAAAAATTATAGTGACAAGATATTCATTCACACCATTGGTATATATTCAGTTGTATTCTATTAAAATGCTACAAGCTATTATAAAGGTAAGATGTACTGTAAAAAACCAACAGTTTTTCAGAGGCTCAAAATAAGGTCTATGTTTAACCAGCGAGGTATCTTTTATATTGTTATGAAAGAAAGCTTTTCCTAAAAGGTTATTTAATTTGAATGCTGATGAAAGATGCTGAGTTGGCAGTTGGCAACAGCACTATAAACTTTTTCCTGAATGTATCTCCATCCTGATTTGAAGGCACTCCCATTCAAGTCACTCTGACAAGGTCTTGTCTACATCAGGGGAAAAGGTGAGGTTTTAAAACAAGATGGATTTTCATAAAGCCCTAGGTTAGACAAAGGATAGTCTAATTTCTGTGCAGCTATTCAAGATGGAACCATCACTTGCCTTGTCTATGCTAGTTTTACAAGAAGATGTGCCATCTTGTTATCAATAAAACTCATTGTCCTAACATAAGAACACATCTACAATACACCAGTGGAGGGTACCAAGTGCAATAGAGAAGTTCTACATAGCAACTCAACTGAGGTGACCAAGGCCTTTGATATCACATCTACCATTCATATAGCACATGCCACACGTGAATCAGTCTTTTAGAGATGAAAAACTGTGTCTGTCAGAGTGATCCAGTACTCCTAACATTACAGATTATTCAGAAGAGTCCGAAGTACACAGACTGACATGCTTATGTGAGGAGTTATCTTATGCTCTACTGTACAATTTAAGTGGTTAGAGGAAAATTAACCAAATAATGCAACTCCAGTTAGTGACCTGATCAAACTGACTTCTTCAAATAGTCCCTAAATCTAGGTTTAGATATCTAATTCTTGGACACACATGCAAGAAAATTGGGCCTAGAAGTGCAACAAAAAAATGTCCTATCCATGTTTAAGTTTAGCTTACTTGACGGATCTCAAAGATATGCCACTGTGCTCTGTTACTCAAAGAAAAAGTTTTAAAGTTTTGCCCTGTAGGGGTAAAATGTATATTTATATCCTCTTACAAGGGATCTGAAAAGCCAGTAGCCCTGCACCATGTCCCAAGATGTAGTTCTGTACAAGGGATCCCCATATGAAAGTTTGCTTTTGGGATATGACAAAGAGTTAAGTATACAAAAAGAAAACTTATGGGCCCTTCATAGCCTCTCTGCACTCCCAATAACGGGGGCTCACCATGGGGTGCTCTGATTTTTAGGACACTAAGTGTGTCCACTGACCTCTGCTGTTTTTACAGGTTGTAGCCCTTCTAGTTCAAGGCAGCATTCAAAATATGAACTGACCGATTGTTGGGCTTGGAAGTTTGGCAGCCACCAACCCAATAAGGTAGTCAGTGCCCATTTCTTGCAGGCATCTCTGCACCCAGTCACCTGCTGAAACCCCGACTGGTTGAAGAACACCCAAAAAGAAGTTCTTATAATACACCCCCAAATCCTCATAGCTGTTGTGGTGTGGTGTGAGACTGGTGATACATAAATCTGTCTCAAATGGAGTTCCACTTTGTTTTGTGAATGTCTGGAGTCTGAAAAATGGGACATTTGAAATGAAAAGGCTGCATGGCTCAGAAGAGCGATCATGTAAATACCAAATCTTTTATTTCTAAACTACCAGGCCAAGTATAGCAAGAACAAAATCTGTTAGCCTCAAAGAGCTGTTGCTGGTGGTTATTACTCTCAACAGTACTGCAAATAGTGAGGTACCCACGTGACAGACTTCCAGCACCACAAGTCTTGGAAACAAAGTTAACAAACATGGAGCTGTTAATACTTCCTCACTCCCAGAGGTGGTCCCTTTAAGTATACCTGAAAAGAGGCAGGTGTGACAGTGAATGTGTGCCTGACTTGTTACTGCCCAAGACTACCTGTTCTGTAGTTAAACAGGAAGGACTCTGGCCTCCACCACTGTCAATCTTGCACTGAAGCTTATTTTAAAATGTAGGAAAGGTGTGTTAACTGTTAAGGACCAGATTTGGTCTCAGACTTATACCATATATCAGTGCACAGAAGATTAGAATATTCC
Organism: Pelusios castaneus; assembly: GCA_007922175.1. NCBI lineage: Eukaryota > Metazoa > Chordata > Testudines > Pelomedusidae > Pelusios > Pelusios castaneus. The sequence goes on from ML685815.1 coordinate 10,624,927, forward strand.
ATAAACTCACTTTGAAACAGATAAATGGCATGATGGATGGATGAACATATCTGTATTTCTTTCATTATGAAAATATATAACTTTCTGGAAATGTTAACAAAAAGAATAAAAGATGAATGAACTGACTTGTTTAATTCATGTCAAAATAGATTAGATAGTCTGTGCCAACACTACCATGTGACAGCTTTCTGAAATTTAAGAGTAGATTCCACACCATCTGCTATAAGAACGGAATATTCCAGATATCCCACTTAAATGTGATAACACAGAAATACTATGAATAGACTCAAATCACAGATATTTAAGCAATAGCTGAGGAGGCAGACTCTTCAAACCAGTGACTCGGTGACCCTCGGGTGCTTTACTAAATTTATCAAACCACCAATTAAGTGAACAAATAAGAGCTATTATAATGTCCCAATTTATTCAGTTTACAACATACATAAGCAAAAGAAGGCAAGAGCTCTGTTCTTTGGTGTCTACAATCCAAAATTAGATTAAAAAGACTATAATGGGTAAAAAGATACAGAAGTTGGGATTTTACTTCCTGTTATACTATACAACACAAGTTGTGTGCATTTTGTAGAAGTCTGAAACCAAACCTCATTATAGTACTGTGTGATATTAAATCATTACAGAAAATGGGAACTAATTAGCAACATATTGTACTTCAAATCTAGAGATAATGGAATTTTACCGCTTTTTTCCCCTTTATGAGGATTACTATTTCCTTTTATAAATTCAAAATTTTAAATCTATTACTGAAGACTGTTTCTATATAAAAATTAGGCACCATCTGGAGTACATATTTTTACTCCTTTATAAAAACAGTACCATAGCCACTCGAGTGACTACATTCTCAACAGCAATGCAGACTTAAAGGGGGAAAAAATGCAAAACAGATGCTTACATCTTTCATACAAAAAAAGTATCTTCGTTAAATTAACACAGTCTTCAAGGAATTCAAGAAACTAAATAAAATGGCATTATTTGGCAGCTGAAACCTGTTGAGATTACAAAGTTTATATCCAACATATTTGAATACCAACTATTAAATAATGTGGCTAAGAATTCTCAAACTTGCATTTTTGTGAAACCCTGTCTAGCTTTTTATTGAAGGGAACTATTTAAAGGATCTAGCCAAACAGTAAAAGCCATAAAGCTGTTCAAACTTCGTTCTTACTCATCTTCACCCCCTGGTTTTGTAAAACAGCTATAAAAATTCTATTTGCTCTAAGTTTTATTTCAAATCGTTAGTAAGAGCACAGCTACTTTCATTTATCTAATCCAGTTTTGAGTAATATTAAAGAGGGACATCATCTTGAAATGTAGTCAATTTAAAAGATAACTGTTGTCTTGAGCTGCCCTAACAGTTAGTAAAAGTGTAAAACCACAGAAAGCACTCTTCTTCTAGCCTATTGGTATTTTAAAGATCTTTTTTTTTTTTTTTTTTTTTAAATAGAAGAAGAAGAAGATGGTGATATAGGAAACGTTTTAAACTGACTATGCAAGTGCTTTGTTCATTTAACAAGACAACTCTACAATCTTTCAAACCTAATCTGAGATTTCACAGAAGTGTGATTTTTGTTGAAATGGATCTCTCTAAGATTGATCAAACCATAAAATTCTGAACCAAGCTGATCACGAGGCTGGCTATTTAGTCATAACTAATTGGTGTCATAGCTGTTTCTCTCCTTCTCTCACAACTTTAGTTAGTTGCTATGGGCTCTCAAATGGTGTTCAGATAGGTAATTCAATAACTACTGTGTACACAAGGTGCAGTTCAGGTCTGTTGTGTAATTACTAATTTGTGTCATGGTATACTGTGTCACCTGGGGAAAATTTACCACTATGCACCTTATTTAAGCCACACAATGGTCTATTAATGCACAGATGAACCTAGGAGTTTTGTATTAAAGTAAGTGTTTACCTAACTTCAGATCCTGACCAGAGTATCTCTAGCAAATTAAATATATTATGTACAATGTTGGAATAAGACTTTGAAGTTTCAATATACAAACGCCAGTTAAGCTCAAGAAGGTAGAACAAAGAAAAATTTCTAATATAAACAAGGCAGGGTCTCACAAATGAAGAAATAGCTTATGAGGAGGTAATGTGTATTTTTGCGCACAACCACTCAGGTTTTGGATTTAAAAACAAAAAATCCAAAAAACTTTCAACTTACAAAACGAGAAGAGTTGTCATTTTTCACAGTCTTTGCATTCCCAAAGGATTCCAGAATGGGATTCGCCTGCAGAAGCTGACGTTCCAACTCCCCCTAAAAAAACCCAAACAAACCACACAAACACAAAAGCAAACTTGTGTTAAACCCACGTGTATAGGACAGACTGCCCCAGATCTGCTTCCTTCCTGATCATTTAACCTCCAGCTGCCTGACAATATCTTCAAAACACAGGGGTCTCTTATTTGTTTGATTCTTGCTCTGTTGCCACTCTTCACTGGAATAGAGAAAATGGCATCTATTGTACACAAAAGTGCCTGAGCCTGGGTGGCTGTTAGAAACACTGAACATAAAAAGGTAAACTGAAGTTCAAGGTTAATGAATTAAGCACAGACTTCAGAGTAAAGCCCACATGTTATTTCTGCAGGGGAAAAAAAATTGACAAAGTAATGAATCCTCTTTGGATTTCTGTGCAAGATTATTCTGCAAATTAAATCTTTGGAGTATTAACTATCGATATCTAAATAGTATCATATAAAACAGCTTTAGCATACATTATCAGCCAGCAAGCTGTTGCTTCTCATAGATAGCTAGAGATTTTGGACAGAATTTGTGGCATTTCAATATATTTTGAGCTTAAGTGAACACACTAAGAAGCATGCCACAAATGGCTTAAATGAAGCGGACTAATGCCAAGTGGCAAGATTAATTATTTTCACATGCAAACAGCCAGTCAACATACACTGTACTATTATTTATGACACCCAACTTTTTCAAGCTTCCTGAAGTTTAAGATAGTGAATTTAGAATTCATGGGGAGCAAATACCTTATGGAACTACATTGAGAGCTTTTACAATTGCTGCCCATTAAAAGATATGGCTAGTGTAACAAGGTCTGTGCTGCATCCATAAGCCCATAAAAGTAGTAAGTGCGTGAGAAGATGCAATACTATTTCCTTGGCCTGAAGGATGGTAACAAAAAGTGGAATTGTGTCTCTGGAATGTAATCACAAAAATTAGTGTTCAGAAATCTGCTTTTTCCAATCATTTACCATTTATAGTACATGGAATAAAAAACTTTGGGACTGAATATATAAGAAAGGGAGACATCACACACACCTCTTTTAATCTTTATATAGGCCAGTGATTACACAATTTATTTTTTAAAACTCACTTTGATTAATTCCTGTTAGATGTTTTTATTGTTAGGTTGCAACATATACCAAGTTTGCTGAAAATTGATTCCTGCTCTTGACCTGTTACTTGAATTCATGTAGTCTGCTCAAAGTTTGAGCCATTTTAAAAACAGATTTCCTTTTGAGAGGTATATCCACTGAATTCTAGAGTTTCTGAAAAAATTCAGTGATTTCCCAACACAGACTAACAACTCAGCATTTACTACACAGGACGAACAGTTTCTGCTAGTGTTTGGGGGGTGGGGGGTGTTTAAAAGTGGTCCTCAGCACTGTACCAACACAACAGAAACCAAACATGGAAACATATTTAGCACCTAATAAGATACAAGAGTATTACAAGCACTTTACACTTTAACTTCTAAATAGCTTGTTCAGAATCTCTTATTCCTACAAGGCAGTGTACTGCATCTTGTTCATGTTTCTGCACATTCATCACTGGCAGCTGACAGGGACTGCTAAACAGAGAAGCCTGCTCACCATTCTGTACTCAATATGAAACAGACTAAACTAAAAGCGTGAAATAAAGTCAGCCAACACTTTTCACAAAAGGATGCACACAAGCATTCGTTGAAGCTCACCGATCATTTAGGTTCTATTTATCTCAGCCTGGAAACAGATATTGGTTTCAAAATAGCAAACATTATTACCACTAGAGCAGGTACTATTTCAAAATCTACCTAAGAGAAACCAAAGTAAAAATACTGGAAAAACACAAAAGTTGTTTGATCTGACAAGGGGAAATATTTGCAGCATATTATATACAATTTCCAGAATGATAAATGTAGTAGTCTCCAATTTGGTTTGGAAAGACTATATTGATATTATTTATTGAGCATTTTGTCTCCATGTAGGGGATTTTGAATATTTGAATTAAACATGTTAAGAGAACTGTGCACTGAAAAGCAGAATTAGAATTTATTTGTCACTGTTTTCTAAGCATCAGGATGGGAGTGATAAGGAAGGGTAAAGCTTGATTGCATGCTAACAAATAATAATGTTTTTTCTTAGTTGAGGTCTTTGGTATTCCTGATTAGGGAAGATCAAACTGGTCACAGATTACAAAACAACCCGTACTTAAGTAATCTCTTCAGTAAGTTTTAGAATAGTTTTAAATTGTAGACAACTATTATTTTATGAAATCAAAATTGAAAACAATTACCCCACTCAGACATTCCACAGGGATTTAGAATGAAGGTAAGATTGAGCTAGATTCCCCTACATATGCAATCAAGAACATCTTGGAAAAAGCAGCATCAAGATATTGAAAAATGAAGGCATGCAATAATTCATGCAGATCAAGAGAACAATGTTAGAGCAGGGGCAAGAGATACTGTTATCTCCATCTTAGAAAACCAGCATCCCAGTGATTTGGTTCATTGTGAAATCTGGGTGAGAGACAGGGAGCTACATGCTACTCACATACAATAGGGATCCACTCTGTAGTCAAAATGACATTAAACAAAATATTAATGGTTATGGTTTATGCAATATGCCAACACTTCTGGATTAGAATTTAAAATATTCCTACTGATACATTTAAAATAAAAACATCATTGGACAACATTTTTTAAATCCTGATGTGCACAGCTCCATTGGCATAATAAAGCGATCCACCTGAACATTATTAGTTAGTTTCTGGTTTTACAACAAACACTTGAGTACAAGATGTCAAGTAAAAAAGTTTCAGAGTTGATAATGAACCGTTGATTTTCAACGAGATTTAGGCACTTAAATATCTGTAAATTTTGAAAACAGGATGCAAGCATTTTTGAAAATGTCATCTTTCTCTAATGCTGGTGACTATGACAGACACTTACCTCCTGAAAGCAGTGAGTAGAGTGTATATTTTGTCTGGTGTGCTTTTCCTTCTGCATTAGGGAATCCTGATCCTATTCCCATCTCCCTATTTCTGCTAATTATAGCCATAGAGATCACAACACAGTCTGTAGATGGAGTCAACAGCCCCAATGACAGCTTAGCAGTGCTTCATGATGTCATAAGAATAGGGAGGTGTTAAAACTGAATAGTTATTGCTTCCCTATCCCCTCCTCCTGCGTCATGCAGCAGAGAGCACCATCCTCTTAACTCCAGCCATATCAAATCTGAGAAAAAGGAGTAGCTCAAGCATGGTCTGAAGCTTTCAGCCCATACAGAACTAAGTAGCCAACCAAGCTGTTAGGCCAGGTAATAGCCTAGCAAGTCAGGGAAGATTTTGCACTTTTGGTTTTCCCAAGCCCTACACTGTTTCAAAGAATATTGTATCAACGTGTAACCTGAACAGCTATAAGACATTCAAGCACCAAGCTTTTATTATTAATGCACTCTTAAGCTTCTGATCGATTAATTTAAGTAATTTCTTTAGCACGTCACTTAATGCCAAAATACTCAGCATTAAAATCTAAACAGTACATTGCACATGGTAAGATGGAGGATTTAAATAGGTAGTAAAGATGGAGCTTCTGCTGCAGGACAGAGAGATACCAGATTTTATTTTGGAACACTGCAAGCTAGCTTAATTCAAAGTCTGTTACTAGTAGTGGTTTTGTCCAAAACAAATACCTTTTGCCATGATTACTTAGCTGCATACCTGCACCAATTTGTTATCACTTCATGACGAACAGACCACATCATCAGTAGTATACAGATATTTAAATTGACCTCTCATCTCATCATACAGATAGTTGGCAATGGATGAATTAACCCATATAAAAACTTAGAAGCATAAAGAAAACCACTTGCCTGATGTTTCACGGGTTTAGGTGATTCGGGCTGTTCATTGCAAACAAACAAATGCAAGTGTTAGCAAGTCTGAGTTTTTCCAGCTGCAAGCTACACCCATATTAAGTGTTAGTTTAACCAGACACTCAGCTCATGGAAATGGCTTTACTCAGTTACTGTAGAAGCAGAGCTATAATTCATTTGTCATTTCATATGCAAGTTTCATAAACATATTCAAAGAATTAGCACCATATGAAGTACACTTGTCAGAGACAGTCTTCCTTCACACATGCTGGCATTTATGGCACAAAAAGGCTACTGCAGAGGCAAGCATTTAACAAGCTGCTGTATGAATATACTTTCTCAGTAATGTCTTACAAAAATACCTAAATTAAATTGAGTTCTCTCTCCGCAGGCTGCTGTTTGAATATACTTTCTCAGTAATGTCTTACAAAAATACCTAAAATAAATTGAGTTCTCTCTCCGCAGGCTTAGTCACTGAACATTGTCTTTGTTCAGCGGTATGGCACTCAGCATTTGTTGAAAGAAACTAACCTGGTCTGCAGAGACCAAAAGAAAGATGGTCTGAGTGCTTGCTTCCCACAGCCCCTGCCTCTGCCAAAAAAGATACTTTTGCTATATACATCTTGACCATTTTTAGAATTAAATGCACAACCTCCTGTCTTGGTCTCGCAGTACAAGTGCAGAGGTCTCAAGAGTGATAGGAGAATGAGTTTTGGAAGACATTTAAACAAACTTGGAAAATATGTTGATGTAGAGGTAAAATACAGTTTTAAAAAAATTCTACTAACAAAACTAGATTAATTCTCAGAGAAATTTTTGCAAAATAAATGAATAATTTTTTTTTTTTTAAAGCCAACTTTAGTACAAACTTTTTCACCTGAGGGCTGGAGAGAAACAGGGTAAGGGGTAGAGGACTGGGAGAGAGAAGCATCTGCCATGCTCCAGCTAGGACCCCACTGCTGCATCTGGTGGGAGAGGGGCAGCGTTGGGTGGGGGAATGGCTGCTGCACTCCAGCCAAGCCAAGCTGGAGGGCCTGCTGAAAGGTTCCCGCAGGCCATAGTTTGCCCACTTCTAATGCAAGGCCTCCCAATACCTTTACTTACACAAAGGGCTGCAGGTTCAGCCCCTTAAGTTATAAGGTTCAAGACCAAAAGAAATTTTAAATCTTATTGTAAAACAGAATTTGATTACAACAGAATTTAAAAACAAGAACATATCAAGTCAAATGCATACAAGGACATGTGTGACCAAAACTTCCAAAGCATTAAAGTTATTTCATAGCAAGGGGGAAAATATTTTCAAAGAGGTTCTTAAGCAAGCAAGCAAGCACACTGCTCATTCAGTTAAAGGTTTTATTCAACTTAATCAGAAATTGCTATTAGCTATTACATCATGGTGTAACAGCGACACTATACGCTGGTCTACACAAGAACTTGAACTAAAAAATACATTAATACCACTTCACAGTTACATAGTTCTTAAGAGATCTCAAAAGGAATTAAGCCACTTTAGTTATATAGCTGCAAATCTAAGTGGATAATTATTTTTAGAATAAAGGTGGCTAAAGTCTGTTTGTTACCAGCTTTACGACTTTTATTCTGAAGCTAGCAGCAAACTGACTTTAGCTAAATCAACTTTCACCACCTTTATTCCAAAGTGTCTTCTGACCTGCACCACAACATAGTATCAGCAAAAGAAATGGAGTTCAACCACTGCAAGCTGTTTGCAGACCAGCCTATGTTAAAAGCTTCAGACCCCTTTTTAAAAAGCAAAATAAGTTTGCATTTGGCAAAAACAAATTTTGCTAATTTCTTCTCATTAATGCTTCCCACTTGAATTAGATTCACTGAAAGATGATACTGTCTTTTTAAATACGACATTCTTGGATGTGAAAAACTTCTGCACCCCACCCCCTCAAAAGACTCCCTGGTTTGGTTAATTGTTGCAAGCTTATGTAGAGTCATGCCTCTAATTCTCTACCTGCACCACAGTCCACATTTGGTGGCACTGGCTGTTTTTTTCTTTCACTCACTCTCACACACACAATATTTGTTTTGTTTTCATTTTTTTGGAATTGCATACAAAAAGCTATATTAAGAAAATGTTAATGTTGCAAAATTAAGTCTTTAAAAAAGTTACCTGAAGTCTTGCATTCCCTATGTGTGCAATCTTTAGTTATATATGATCACTTACTTTCCCACAATACCTCTAGAGTTATTCAGTACACAGGATGGACCTGTGTACCTTCTGACCAGCTAGTCCCAGACCCCCCCACTCCCTTTCAACATCTCCTCACCCATCTCTTCTGCCCCCTTCTTCTAGCCTTCAGTTATTCCTTCTGCCAACTCCTAGTCCCCCAGACCCCTCATTTGCTGCTGGCATCTGCTCAATATGGAGAACAAAGGTGCCTGATTTAGAATCATGGACAGCACAAGACAGGCTCCCTGTTCTGAGTTCTGGCCCGGATATCATTTACAGGGAAAGTCCTGGTTTACCTCTAAAGTAGGCTGGAGCACACAATCACAAAAATACAGGGCATGAAAAGACCTTCAGAAATCATTTAGTTCAGCACCATCCTGTGCTGAAAAAGGATTAAGTATATCTAGAATCACATTGACAGCATTTAACTTGTTCTTAAATGCTATCAATGAAAAGGATTCTACTATCCCCTTAAATACCTGCTCCAGTGCTTAGCTGTTCTTTTAGAAGAAAACTTTAACTCTATCTAGCCCTAAATCGCCCCACTGCAAACTAATCAAATTACTCTTCTCTCCTACCTTTGGACATGGAGAACAACTGATCACTGACTCCTTTATAACATTTTAAAGACTTATGTTCCACCCCCTCACTCTCTGGCCTTCTTCTCTCCACACAATTCTTTTCATCTCTTTCTTTATAGGTTAGATTTCTGCCTTTTCTCATTTGTTTTGCTTGCCTCTGGCTTCTCCAATTTGTCCACATCTTTCTTAAAGTATAGGACCCAGAACGGGACACAGTAGTCTAAGCATCAAACAGAGGGGAACAGTTACTTCCCAGGTTAATTCAATATGATGCCCCATGACACTCATGTTAATACATCCCAGAGTGACATCTGTCTTCTATCACACCAGCAACACAATATTAACTCACTCAATTTGTGGCTCATTATGTCTCTCCAGGCCCTTCTGTGCAATCTGCTGTCTAACCAGCTACTCTCCATTTTGTATTTGTGCATTTGATTTTCCTGAAGTGCAGTACTTGTGTGCAATCAATAAAACGTAATTCAGTTCAGACAAATTCTCAACGTCGCTTTGAATTCTAATCCTCTACTTGCAATCCTTACCGGCATGCTCAGCTGCTCCGTGGGGATAGTGTACGAGCAGTCTGGTTACCACTACAAGTTGTGAGGAGCTGGAGCAGGCTTGAGAGCTTTTTGGAAGTCTCAAACTCTTTGAAAACAAAATCCGTTTCCAGATACTCAGTTGGAGCTTGTTAGAGCTTCACTGCTAAAATATCTGAAAAGTCTATTCACAATGACCAGGCTCCAGTCTCAGCTCCGACAAGCTACCGAACTGCACATGTGCCATCCCCACAGAGCAACTGAGCAGGCTGCAGGACCTGAGGACTTCCCCTATGCTGCAGTTCCTGGCGGCTGTGGGCCAGAGTAGAGTAGAGTAGGAGTAGGAGTAGAGTACCAAACACGGAGCAGGGAGTCTGCATAAGATGGACAGTGCATCCAGGAACAAGCAGCTGTTAAGTGTGAACCCCATACCTTATTTACTGCACGCTATTCAAACCCAGCTCTCTCTGCAGAATTATTAACTTCCTTATGCACTTTCCTATGGTCCAAATCCCTGTACTATTTAAGTGTTTCACAAAAGTGAACTAATTTATCTTCACAACACCTCTTTGAAGTGAGAGGGTATTATCCCAATTTTACAAAAAGGCAGCTGAGGCACAGAGAGAATAAAGGTATGAAGTTTCACAGGTTTTGGATGCCTAATCTGAGACACCTAGGACCTGAGTATTTAACATTATATAGCACTTTATATAAAAAAGCACGGCTCCCACTGACATCAGTTTACAGCTGAATGCTCAACATTTCTGCAAATCAGATCCAAGGTCTCAAGTTACACATCTGGAAAATGAGAAACACAATTAGTGACCACCTGTGAAGTGTCTCATTTATGCAACTTGACTAGCCTCACATAGGAACTCTGGCAGGGGCTAGAACACCACTCAATTCAGCATTGAACTACCTTAGCCATGAGACAGTACCTTCTCTTCCTAAAATGGCCTGACTCAGTCACCACATTCCCAGATTCCTTTAACAAGACAAAAGGCCTGCAAACAGCTTCCTTCGCTACTGTAGGGATTCATGGCCTGTGGTTCATGCAGAGACGGCACGTCCAGGCACACCTGGATGACCTCAATGCATGATCACAGGCTATTCACCTGTAAACATACTGGGCAGGGACAGCGTGGGAAACGGAGAGCGTGATAAATAAACACTGAGTATTTGACCTTGTTATGTTTTCTTATCCTGCTATGTTTTTGCACTGGAATGCTATTATGATTCTATGTAAGTTGTTTGCGCTGTATAATAAAAGGAGGTAGGAAGCTCAAAGAAGCAGCTTCTGCTCCTCCATGATTTGACACCCAGTGTCTGTCATCCCTTCAGCTATCTAACCCTAATTCCCCTTACTGTGGGTCCACCTTGTGCACTGAATAAGCATCTCTTGCGGAAAAATAGTATGCAGTCATGTAATTTTAAAAATGCATCATAATCCATACAAACAAGGCAAGCAAATTACAGTTGCAAATACAACCTTAATTCAGGCATATCCTAACCTAACCCATGTAGTGTTAGACTCTGGAATCTTAAGTATTCTTTTAATGCAGTTTGTGTGTGCATGCACAAGAAAAATATACAGAAAGAGGTGAATTCCCTTCCCTCACCTCTATCCTACATTTGTGTAGTGCAATGCATCTTCACTTCTGACACTCACCCTCCAGCTCAGCCTAACAGGGGGGAGAGTCAATTGATAAGGCATATTTTACATATACAGTAAAAGCCAGACTCTAGTAAAGTAGGAATCCCAATATTTTTAACATGGTTTAATTTTTTTTCACACAACTTTGAGTGCTTGACTTTGCAAACTTAATACCTTTAGACAGTATGTTGATTTACACAGTCTTGATTATGCTCCTTTCCCTTGTATGTATTAGGATATGGATTACATATTGCATCATCTTACGTTTTTTCCACAGGACCCCTCCCTCATCCACTGCTCACAATAGACTGTATCTGGTGAATAAGGTAGGTGTCTAAAATGTCTTTTAATCCTCATCCTTCAGTGTGTGTAACCCCATGCCCTTTTACTGCACACATGGGAATTCAGGCAAAAAGAGATTAAGACAACAATTCACAAAGTGCCCACTAACTTTTTAGTGATTAGGAATCTGTTTTTTAACCCTCGCACAAATACCCAACATCTTCAAAGCACTTCATAGACTAATCAATCAATCTTCACAATACCCCTGTGATGTGCGAGCAATTTCACAGATGGGAAACTGGGAAAGGAAATGCAACTTGCCTAAAGTCACACTGTACGTCAGTGGCAAAAGACAGGACTGTCCATCAGCAAAATATTTAAAATCAAGTAATTAAGTTTGGACAGGTCAGACAATTTCCCAGGTAAATCCTAAAAACAAGGAAATAAATCACATTCTCTCTCAGTCAGGCCCTGAATGTTCCCGTCATGTGAGAAGCCTTAAATTACCACAAGGAGTTTCCTTCTGCTTTTAACTGACAAAAACACAATACATAGCACATTAATCTTCTTATGCTGACATAAAAACTTTAATTACAATGTCATGGTCACACCATGAGAGCAAATAAGAATTCTGATGTGACTGGAATAACAGACTTGGTGGGTAACTCACATGACTGGAGCACTGTCATGGATGTGTATAAACTAACTGCTCAGAAAGGCAGGTGGGGAGAAAAGGTGGAGTAGCTGCCCTCGCTCTTTGAGAGCTTTACTGAGCTGTCAAACTCATTCAAGGTGAGAGGCAGCACTGGAGGGCAGGACACTTGATGAGGCCAAAGTGTGCCCCTGTGCCAATCAGCTTCTGCCCCTCCCCCCCAATGGGGGGGAGGGAGGAGAAGGAATGAGGGGGAGGAGACAGGAGACAAGCTGCACAGGCCCATGCTGCTCTGCTGGCAGCGGGCATGTAGTGCCAAAAACCATGTGCTGGAAGATTTTGTGACAGTGTCTGTTCCTGTCTGAGCAACCAAAGTACCGTATTTTTCGGACCATAAGACGCACCTGACCATAAGACGCACCCAGTTTTTAGAGCAGAAAAACAAGAAAAAAATATTCTGAACCAAATAGTACCAGTAAACTAAATAGAAGAGAAAAGGAAGGGAAGAGAAAGGAAGGCAAAGAAGAGAAAAGGAAGGGAAGAGAAAAAGAAAGAGAGAAGGAAAGAAGAGGAAAGAAGGAAGAGAAAGAAGAAAGAGGAAGGAAAGAAGAGAAAGAAAGAAAAAAGGAAAGAAAAAGGAAGACAAAGAAGGAAAAAGAGAAAGGAAGAGAAAGAGAGGAAGAAAGAAAAAAGGAAGGCAAAGAGCAAGAAGGAAAGAAAAAGGAAGCAAAGAAAGAAAGAAAGGAAGCAAAGAAAGAAAGAAAAGCCAAGGCCCCTGGTGGGGGAGGACCCTACTGCGGCTCTGGGAAGCCGCCGGTGCGGCGGAGAAGACCCCAGCCCCGGAGGCTGATCCCGGCCCCGTGCTGGGAGGCCGAGGCCCTGGATTAGCCTGGCCCCGGCCCCTGGACGCCTTTGCAGCTCTGGCCAGGTAAGGGGGATAGTTTAGGAAGCTGGCGGGGAGCCGGGTGGGGGGCCAAGCAGGGGCCCGAGCTGGGAGGC
>ML685815.1:10646504-10691392 GCA_007922175.1 Pelusios castaneus
GCTTAACGCCGCAGCTCCTGATAAGAGCTGGGGGATCGGGTGGCCACAGGAGCTCCGAGCTTTTTGATTATCCGGCTCACAGGCGCCGGTCATTAACCCGGATAATCGAGGTTCTACTGTATTTGAAAAAAGAAAAGGTTTTTTAAAAAAGGAATGCAAAGGAAGACTGGATGCCCATGAACAGGGTCAGCTTGTGGGCCCCAGCCAGCAGCACCAGCGCAGCCCAAGCAGCAGCCATGCCAGCCCATGGCCCTGCCCTGGTCCCCTGCAGCCACACCAGCCCATGGCCCTGCCCTCCCCCATATGCTTCACAGCCACACCAGCCCATGCTCCCCTCTGCCCCCCACTGCATGCTCCGCAGCTGTGCCAACCCGTGGGCCACCCAGGACACCCTGCAGCCGCACTGCACACACTTCAGCTAAGCCACCCACAGGCCCCCACAGCCCTGGAGCCTTTTACCCCACCCCCAATTCCTAAACCAGCCCAGGCAGGGACCGGAGAGGAGGTAAGCAACCGCAGACTAGCTCCCAGCTGCGATCTGGGACCGGGCGGCTGCAATCTGGCTCGGAGCCAGCAGCGTGGGCCATTTTAAAAAGCTCTGCAGGCCATTTTTGGCCCATGGGCCAGGGGTTGGGAACCCCTGACTTAGGTCATACAAGCTGTAGTACTACTGCAAAATATAAAAACACGCAAACCACAATACTTTTTGTAGGCAGCCACAAGCTTAGAGTCAAGCTAATAACGGATTCATTATGAGGGTTCAATTGATGTCCTGAAAGCCATTTATATACTTTTGGCTTCAAATGGCATAAAACCCTTAAATCCACCAATGTGCATGTCAAATTTTACTGAAGTCTAAAAGTAAATTTGAAAAATATGCACCAAGAGACCAAGTTAAAGCCAGTGAGTAAAGTTTTTTCCAATACCATGTCATATAAAGACAGAAAGGTATCAATCATAGCAGGACTCAGTTGTTTATTACCTTTCCCTAATTCTAGTTCTGACCACAGCAAAAGCATAGTTTATTATAAATTGTAATTTTCCACATTACTGTCACAGTTCAACAGTAAATTTGTTTTTAATTCTATTAACACAAGCTTTATTTTCCAAATTATTCATTTGTGCTGTTAGATAAAACACAATTAAATGATATCTTAGCTAAAAGCCATATTAATTGATATTTTTAATCTCTAAAAATTAGTTTTTAAAAATCAACCAATCCTTTTAGCAGTGGCAGCACTTTAGGGCATTAGATACAATAAAGCTTGAACTTGGAAAAGAGAGAATTGAAAATAAAGAAAAACTTACTGGAATATTATGGTCCTTTCTTCCTTTATGGGAGGAAGCAACGTGAGCAAGGTACTGAATAACTTTTTTGGTGTTTTCAGTCTTCCCGGCACCAGATTCACCTCTGCAAGACACATTCACACATTTTTCTGACAAAATTCAGATTTAACCACAATAATCACATTTTTATGGTAATTATCTAATTTCATTTCAGTCTCAGGTTTAGACACACAAACATTTTATTAACTGTTTGAAAGAAAACAAGCTAATGTTTAAGGATGTATGCAGTATAGCGAGCGGTAGAGGTCTTGGTCCGCGGATGTTAGAGAGACAAGGGGAGTGAGATAATATCTGACTGATACAAGAACCAAGCTTCTGAGCCACACACAACCCTTCATGTCTGGGAAAGAAATGCCAGCTTCTAAACAAAATGCATTTTCCTTTTCCAAACTTGAGAAAGAGCTCTGTGCGTCTCAAAGATCTGCCTCATATCCACAGAAGTTGGTCCAATAAGTGATAATTACCTCACCCATCCTGTCTCTCTCATGCTTGTCTGTTTAAAATGCTTACCTTATCCTAAATATCTCCCTAGCATATAGTTTAATTATTGCTAAGTGCCAAGTATACCTTTTATCTTAGTGCAAGCCCCCAGGTGGGTAACTGAAGAGTTGGAAGGGACAACTCTAACACTATCTACTAACTAAGGGTACTCAACTAATCTAATCTTAAACTATTAGCACAACAAGGCTGGGGTACTGGGAGAAAGTATTGCCTAAAGCAAAGCAGCTGCTCCAACAACCGTCACGGGCGGTAAGAAGGAAGTGGAGGGTTGGCCAGTTGGCAAGGCCTTTTGTGCGGTGCCACAAGGGCGCCACTCCAAGGGGCGCCTGTGCCAACCCAACAGGTACCGCTGGGGGTCTCCTTTGGAATCGGCATGAGGAAGCACTTGGAACTACCTTGTTTTGTCAATACAATAACACCACCTGTGCAAGAGGCACAGCGCCTTTTTCCACCACTGTTTTGTCACAAAAAATAGTGTGGCCACCGGTGCATTTTTCTGTCATGTAAAACAGCCTCCGGAAATGTCCCACAATGCCAATCTTAACTACTCTGGTCTTCCACTTGCACTCCACTGCTCTGCAGCAACAAGCTCCTCCCTCTTGTAAGTTGCAGGAATTTTTGAAGTTTCTTGGTTCCACTTCCTGTCATGGGTGTGGATAGAAAAGTGTTGGAGTACCTGTGTTTGCATGTGCTTTCCCATTCCCTTTTGCATCTAGGGATCACTGCTGAATAACACACTGATTCACGCAGCGATTTTGTGGGCATCCTCCACTGTGAGCTCAATGAAACTTTCCCGGAGGCACTGCCTGATTCTCTGCCTCAGATTCCTTGAGAGAACACGATGTTTCTTCCCCCCATATTAGGACACTTTCCCATGTCAAGTGTATACCACAGGAGCAGGGACCAAAGTGGCACACAGCCCTGCAGCACAGGGACCCAGTTTTGAACTGCTCGCATGGAGGATATGCATTCTAGCATCCCTGCTGACTCTAAGGATTGAGATATCGGCTTCTACAGCCCTTGCCTGTGGAGAAGAGGGTCAAAAATTTAATTTGATGATTTTCACATTGCACGTGCATTGATGCTCCAAGAGAACACCTTCCCAGCACCCGGAACCTCCCCCCCTTGAGTGATCTTTCCTCCTCTTCCCTAACTCACCATTTTCAGGCTCATCAGGGAGCTGCACTCTGGGCTGCAGGACAGCGAGAATACGGTGTGTTCCCCAGTATTACATGTATACTATAAAGGCACCAATTCATTGTTTCTTGTTCTTAGACAGATGTGACCCTCGCAGGCAGAAGTCCCATACCTACAGACCACCTATGGCAAATAAGGAAGCAGCCCCACAGAAGCAAGGAGATCACGTTCCAAGAACTGCTCCAATTCACAGA
Source organism: Pelusios castaneus (assembly GCA_007922175.1). Classification (NCBI taxonomy): domain Eukaryota; kingdom Metazoa; phylum Chordata; order Testudines; family Pelomedusidae; genus Pelusios; species Pelusios castaneus. The sequence continues at coordinate 10,649,744 of ML685815.1, forward strand.
CGTTCAGAAGAGAAAAAAGGGCTTAGAGAGAAGCAATGTCAGAGGAACAGAGGCAAGAGAGTGTGGGAGAAAGGAGAACCGCCAACGAAATCACTAATCTTGTCTCTTCCATCACACAAATGAGCCTCAATAATAGTAGACAAAAAGGTTTATTATTGTTTAACAATAGACAACGTCTTTCCAGACACAGCTGCTGCAGGTTCTCCTCCGCCACTACAGTCACAGCAGAACTTCTTTCCCTGCTCACCACCAACTCTCACAAAGCAATCCTACGAATGTTAGAGACCACCCCACTACAATCTTTCTTACACCCCTACAGATAGCTACAGGAATGCCTGCTGGATGTACACGCAGTTTTAATAGTTGACATCGCCCCTTCCACTCTCCTCCACATGCTTATTTTTCATTGACTTGTTTGTTATTTACTAATAAAAGTCAGTGTCTCAAACATGTAAGAACTGTTTATTCAAGTGTTCACAAAACATCTTCCCCTCCAGCTGCAGTAAACTCCAGGTGTTCAGCAGGGCAATGTCACAAAGATGTTTCAGTTATGGGTTCTCATTGTAAAAATGCTCCGAGTGCCTCTCTTATGTGGGTGGCTCCCCTTTGTGCCTTCACCCGCACCTCTCCAATACACCTAGCATCTTGCTGTTCATATACACATGCAAGGTGATCTGCTTCAGCATCTACAGAAGGGCAAACTTCTCACTCTTAAATTAATCGAGATTATGGAAGACACAGCAGGCGGCTATATCCACAGGAATATTGTCCTCATTTAAGCCCAGTCTGCCATAAAGGCACCTCCAATGAGCTTTGAGTCTGACAAAGACACATTCAACCGTCATTCAGCACCTACTCAGCCTGTTATTGAAGCGCTCTTTGCAGATATCCAGGTTGCCTGTGTAAGGATTCATAAGCCATGGCATCAGTGGGTAGGCTGGATCTCCCAGGATCACTATGGGCATCTCAATACCCCCATTTTAATCTGGGAAAAAGGTCCCTGCTTGCAGCTTCTGGTACAGCTCTGGGCTCCTATAGATACACGCATCATGTAACTTTCTTAACCAACCAGCAATAATAGCAGTGAAATGGCCCTGGTGATTCATAAGTGCCTGTAGTACCACAGAGAAACTGCCCTGTCTATTGATGTACTCAGTCACAAGATGCTCCAGAGCCAGAATTGGGATGTCCATGTCATCTATTTTCCCGCCCCAGTTAGGGAATCCCATCACTGCAAATCCATCCACTACTTTATACACATTGCCCAGAGTCACTGTCCTTTGCAGAATGTGATTAATGGCCCTCTACACTTATGATAATGCAGCCCCAATAGTGGGCTTGCTAACTCCAAACTGATTAATGATCAACCATTAGTCCTCTGGAGTTGCCAGCTTCCACACAGTGATTGCAACGAGCTTCTTCAGCAAGAGGGCATGTCTCATTCGGGTGTCCTTGCACTGCAGGGCAGGGGCTAGCTCTGTACAGAGTCCCATGAAGGTGGCTTTGCACATCCAAAAGTTCTGTAGCCACTGCTCGTTATCCCACACCCACCACTCAGGACTTATTTCCCACAGTGCTGTTTGTCTGCATGTCACTCAGCATGTCAGTCTTCTCAGATTCTTGTTCTGATTCAGAGCTCATGGTATATTGTGCGATCAGCTGCATTGTGTTCAGATTACTACAAGCATCATTGGAGACTAGCACAGGATCCTTTTTTTGAGATTCTGACTGTGGACATGCAGGAAATCATAGGGAACTGTGGAAAAAGGCTGCAAGTTGCTTTGAGCAACTCAATGATCGACAGCAAGCAAATGCAATGGACCATGGGACATTGAAATAGCACCCAAGGTGCTCTATGCTCCTTTTCTTCATCCCAGAAGTCCTAGCCACAGAAGCTGATGAGTGGCATGGTGGGATAGCTGCCCACACTGCACTGCTCTCATTTGCGATAATGCAAAGCACAGTATGGACACTCTCGTGATACAAGGTGTGTTATGTGGATGCACGTGAGCACTATGCTTTTTAACTGCCAGTATAACTAATATAGAAAAAAACTCTCTAGTGTAGACATGGTCAAAGTTTCCTATTTAGCTTCTACCAGAGAAATTATTGGGTGGATCCTTCACCTACTAGAAACAATTGGAGAATTCAGAAAGCAAGGGCTGTAATGACATCATAACTATCTGAGTACATCTGCTGGAAGGTGAAAGCTACACCCAAGTATCTGGACTGGTTCAGAAAATCCAAGAATTAGTTTTACTATTTCTAGTTCTTCCTTTTGTCTTCTCTTCAACTGGTGTGAAAAGATATGAATCATCTGTCTGGGGAATGTTAGGCAGCTGGAACCTCGCCAGAGGTTGTGTACAGAAACGCCTGGTATTTGCTGCTGTTGTCATTTTAAAAGCAAACTCAGTTTCTTCCCTACCCCACCACTCCCATTTGAAGCCAGTTCAGATTATATATCCATATATGGCTCCATGCATCTGTAAAATGACTATTTATTTAAGTCTGGTTGCCATTTTGAAGGGAATACCATTAGCTTGCAGTAAGAGTCTCAAATTTAGAATGCCAGCAAGGAAGTGCAACTTTTGTTTTTTATATTTTAACATCCAATTCCTACAGCCAAAAACAAGTCTAGGTTTAAGCATTTCTCACAGAACTCAAGCATCCCATATCAGGAATTTCTTCATCTCAGAGTCACCAGATTGGCACTCTCTCATTTAAATCACAATGGAGAGCAGCAACAGTACATGAAATTCTGTTACCTTCCTTAAACTCAAGCCTCTGTCATTTCCTTACAAGCAGAAAAAACTTCTACAGTCCTCATCTGAAGCCCATATTTCCTGTTTCAATGTGTATTTCCATTTTAGGGTGCTACTACATTAGTATAATTACTCCCATTTCTCAGCAACAGTGAGACTGATGTTGAGGCACTGTGTTTATACCATAGAAAGCACAGATAGCTACCAAAGAAGGTGTCAAATATTTTCTACCATGGCTGCTTTACTGCTTAGTGTTGGCAGCAATTGTGCATTTGCACCATTTCCAGTAAATAGGTATTGTTTTCCTAATATAGACAAACCCAGAATCTAACACCACAATGGTCCCCCCTTAATCACTACTATTTTTCCATCAACAAAGAGATGCTACAAATGGATAGATAGAAGCAAGCTTCATTTATCTTATGAGGGCTGGGTCAGTTATCTAACTAACTAAAATAAAAATTCCTATCAACAGTACAGATCCCCAAAGTCCCTTTTGAATCATCTTCCCCTCCCAAGAATGACCTACCTACCTGCAGGCAAATTGTCTGTCCAGTATACAATGGAAGGAAGAGTTAGGAGAACGTCACACCTGCTGCTACAATTCTTGTCCACTGAATCATCCTTCCCCCCTTACACCAAGGATGAAATAATATATCCCATTAGCATCTAAAAACCTTGAATTTTAAATAGGAGGGGCAACAGAAGGACAAGATTGATTGCTTACTGAATTCTAACCAGCCTATCATCAATAGTCTTTTCCTTGGCAACACACTTGCAATTTTTAGGGTACAAGGAAGGTTGAAATTTGTCCACCTTGGGAAAAAAGCCAAACAGTTCTCAAAGTATCAAACAACTCGATATTTCTCTCATTCGAATCTCATAAGGGGCTCAAGAAAGACGATGTCATTTGGTGCCAGACACCTCTTTGCCGAGGTCCTCGGTGGCAAGGCAGGACACTGGTGTTGGTTGGTCCCCAGATCTGGTTCATCCAGATGCTTCTCCCTATTTGGCATACGTAGTCCAGCCAGAGAAGATGATTGGTAAAGTGACCTCTCTTGACCATGGAGATTGAATCTTAATGGATTGGGATGGTAGATACCCATAATCCCAGTTGAGCCATAAAAGAGATACGATTCAATAGCTTGATATTGGCCAATCCAATGGTATTCCTGTCAGGATGCTTTTTCAGTCTTGTAGGAAAAGTCAACGGAGTTCTGTGACATCATAGAGCAGAGAGTTCTCTGTTCAAAAAGGGGCATGTGTTTTCCTGATCCTTGGAGTGGCCCCTATTAGACAACTTTACTACCAAAATCCGGGACTATGTACTCTTTGGTGCCTATGTCTGTGAAGCTATGTAGTCTGCTTTGGCACTGGGGCATATATGTTAGTGCCAGGTCTTCCTCTGGCATTGTCTTCTCTGCTGTAATCTGTTCTTTGGAGTCACTTGTCTGCCGGATAGAGCACTGGATTAAATTGGTTTTTGACACCTGTCACCTAACAGCAGAATCTCCTCAAGAACTGAAGAGGCTTTATTAGATTGCAGCTAAAGCTTTCTTCTCTTGGGACAGAGCTTGTGCAAACCCATAAGAGAATGACAGGCATTATGAACATCTACTCATTATACGGGACTGTCCTAAACAAAAGTGGTACCCATCTTTTGAAGGATTTGTCCATCTCAGGACTGGAAGGGCTTGAAAGGTTTAAAGTCCACCATGCTGAAGAGCCCTGTAAAGAAGGTGTACAATGGGTCGGGCAGCTAAAGTTCAGTTCAGACAGGTTAATCTCTGTTAGCAGCACAGAAGATTTTTTGATGCATTTTAAGAGATTTAGTTGGAGCTAAGTACTACCAGGTAAGACACTTGCTAGTTTGTCTTGCTTTCAGGGTCAATTAGAAGTGAACCTTATTGTGAAAATCCATACCTTATTTCTAGATGGAAGACGAAGTTAGACAAGATCAAACTACTGGGTCTTATTATGCTAGACTGAAGAGCCAAGAGATCTCCTCTCCATGTAGGTTAGATTATCATCAAGTCTTAACTTTCTCTTGGATAAATTAGAGATTGAGCTTCTGAAGTCTCATTATATAAAAAATGTTCTCCAGACCAGAAGCAATTCCTATAGCTCTACCCTGAACATTTGCGGGGGTGGGAGGAGGGACGGGGGAGGGATACCTTTTTTACATGTGGACCAGAACTAGACAGTATTCCAGTAATTAAATCATTAGTGCCATATACAGAGTTAATACTACCTTGCTACTTCTACTTTATATACATTTCCCTGTTTATACAGAAGGTCATATTGACCCTCAACGACAACATTATATCAGGAGTACATGTTCATCTACTATGACCCCCAAGTCCTGTTCAATGTGACTGCAATTCCAGGATATAGTCCATCTTGCAAATATCACCTACATTCTGTGTTCACAGATGTATATGATCATGCATTGATTGTATTAACACACTCCTTGTTCAAATGAGCCCATTTTATCAAGCAATTCAAGTCAGCCCATAGTACCAAACCTACCTCATTATTTGTACTACACCCACTTGAGTCATCTGCAAGTTTAGTAGCAATTCTATATTTTCTTCGAGATCATTGTAAAGAGAATGAATAAGAATGAACCAAGAATATGAGGGACTCCACTAGGAATATTCCCATTGAATGTGGATTCCTTTTACAGTTACTTACTGCACTTTACTGGTTAACCAGTTTTTAATCCATTTATTAAAAGCTACATTGATTCTGTGTACCCTAGAGAGAGGCTCTCGCCAAACCACTGTAGCAGCTGCTGGGTTGTCTGCTCCTACTTGGGAGCTTCCAGTCATTAAAAGCAGGGCAAAAAGGCTTATCCTTGCTTTGAGGGACAGCGTCCCACCCTGTATGGGGGACATTTTTCCCATGGAGGGTGTCTGTTTCATAGAAGAATAGCCATTTAAACACTACTGGTCCTAACCCACTTTTAAATGAGCAGGAAAAGAACAGACCTGCATTAAATAACTGTACCATGGACTGTACCATCTCCTAAGCTTGGAAAACTCTGGTCCTGCTCCAGCTTCTCAGGTATTACTTTATAGGCTGGAAAATATTCGAATTTTTGCTTCTGGTTGGATAGATTGAGATCCATTCTGTTAAGCTTTGGGTACCCTGGAGTAAGCCACAAGCATAGGTGTCCTGGAACAAAACATTTGTGGGATCGTCCAGACTGTCCTCCACAGATCTATTACTTATAGTGAGTTAAGTGGTAATCAAATTGAGATAAGAGACATAAACAAGCCTCTAGGAGAAACATTTCAAATAAGGTAAAATCAGCTGGCTAGGTTAGCAGATATGGAGCAGTAACTGACAGGGAAGATTATAAATTAGCTAGGAGGCCCTTCAAAATGTTAACTCACTCAGGTAGGAAAGGCCAGAAAGGAAGTTCAAACTAAACCATTAGCTAGTCAGAGGGAGATGAGAGAGTAGGGAATCAGCCAGTTTCTTCAGAAGCTCATTTGCTTTGTTTGGGGTTGTTTGTTTGTTTTTTTAAACCATGGTATCTTTTGCACTGTGCGCCACCAAAAATATAGTTTAAATGGCTTTTATAGAGAGACTCTTAGTAGATTCAATTTCAAAATGCACGCAGACTATGTAGGAAAGTAGTCCTATCCGATAGCTAACCTTTAGACTTTGAATAGCTGCAGTATGGTTTAACATTAGTCACCTATAAATTATGTAGACTTAGGATTATTATTGTTTTTTAGATATATTATGCTTATCAAGTGGCAAATACTATTTAGCTCTCAGTAAGCTGATAGTGGGACAAAGTTTTATGAATGAGTCAACATATCTATACCATACTAGGCTAGATTTTACATTGTGTGTTCCTAACTGTTACAAGTAGTGTTGATTAAAAGTAACACTAAAATCTATCTGGGCAACAGTACTCAAATTCCTTGTATATTATGAGAAAAAGCAGACAGCTTATGAATTCAGGTATTTTGCTTACTTACGTGCAAAGAATTGATTGGTCCTCACGATCTGCAAAACAAAGAAAAAAGATGGAGTTGTGATTTTGCTCTAATATTTTCTAATAATTGCAAACTACAAAGTTTTATTAAAAAGGACATTTAAAAACTTGAACTTTTTGTAACAGCAACTTTTAAAATATCACATTTAATTGAGTGGTCTTTAAATAATATTCTGAAGTTATTTATTTCTGCTCTGTATGTTTATAAAGCTTTTTGAGCAAAAAAGAGACTGACTATTCAGGTAAATAATTAAATTGTCTATACAGAAAATGCTGGCCAGTGCAGATTAAACCAAAATAAATATTAGATATGAAATTTTTATTTTATTAAAAATCTCACTTGATTAATAATCATACTAGTCTATAACTTTCAGATAGAAAATGAGGATAGTTGATACTTTTAGTGGTTAATGTCCCCTATATACACCAGTCTCCTAAACAAGATTTTAAGACCTATGTAAAACATGTAAACAAGGAGAAAAAAGTGTCTATGAAAAAAACCCACAAGTATTAATGACCCTAAGGACTCAGAAATGGCAAGTATCTCTCTCCAGTCAACATGATAATCCCCATCTATAGCATTTTCTTGAACATGTAAACTCAAACAGGGATTAACATAAGCTGTACGCAGGTACGCATGCGCACTTATTTAAAAAAAACCACATTGCAAACTTTCCGCAACACCACAGCTGTGTACCTCTGTTCAGCATCAGTGAGAGCAGAGACTTAGCCAGCCCCGCCCCCCACACACACTTCCCACCACGTGGGTCCACAGCAATTGGGCCAGAATCCCACAGCTGCTGCCCCCCCCCCCCCCATGCCTGCTCTACCCTTTCCTCCCAGGAGTTGTACAGCAGCTCCACCTCCCCCTGTACTATAGTGACTACAAGCCCCAGGATTTCCTCCAGCTCTAGCCTGTATATGCCCCATAAAGCTGTTGAGTGGACTGTACCAACTTTGGAGAACAGAGGCACCACGCACTTCGGACAAATTGCTTTAGTGCCTGTTTAAAGTGAGTTGGATTCCACCCCCACCCCCGGCCATGGGGAATTGGTGGATGGTTCCCAAACAAGGACTCCTGTGGTGCTTTTAAAGACTAACAAATTTATTTATTGCATGAGCTTTCGTGGGAGAAAAATCACACTTCAGATGATTTGAAGATGGGGAATTTACAGAATGGGAGGAAATGTTCTGCTCAGCTAGCTTTTCCCCTCCTTTTCACTGTAAGAGAAGTGGTTTCTCCTGTCCCCTCCCACTCTTCTCCCCAGTATTATGGGCCCTTGGCTCACCCTTGCTGTGCAGGTGAGCTTCAAGGACTGGGGTTCGGGGAGGGGGGCAAAGCATGGTCCCTTCCCCCAGCTGTGGAGAGGCTGGCTGAGGAGACCCCCATTTCTGTTTCCTGCCAAGCTGAGGAGCCCAGCCTTAGTTCTGCTCACCCAGCCCCTGTTCTCCTTCCCCCAGGATCCAGCAGCCCCACAGTAACTAAACAAAAATCCTGGAAGGGGGAGAGGAGAAATGCAAAAAAACTCTTTTCCCCACACTACCAAGTTAAAAAAAATAAAATAAACCACTGAAAAAAAAATGCAACCCATCCACCCCAGCTCCTTCCCTTCACATTCTCACCCTACCCCGATGCTATCAAAACAATTAAAAAAAAAAAAAAAAAAAAAAGAAGTACAGCAGTGCAAAAATAGTTGGGAAAAAGATGATGTCTGATATCTGACTACGAAACTATTTCTGCTGGTACTCAGTTGAGAACCTGAGCTGAAAAATTATGTCAACCCCTGCTCATAAATGCTGCCATAATTCAGTAGAGAGTTGCCAAGAGGATGCCCAGCATTATCTAGAACGGAACCGAACCTTGCAACATGATGCAGCTCAGCCAGCACTGCAACACACCGTATTGTGCACTGAAAAGAGTTCCTGAAGGACATGGGCTATATACCGTGAAAGGTTTTTGCATGTCGTGTAAATTTTTACATATTGCATTTCAGTATATGGTTCTCATTTGTCAGAAGAGCTGCTGAAGTATAGTTCCCAAGAGAAAAGCTTTTTCCTCGTGTTTCAGTTGGAGAACCACTTTCCAAGCAACTTCTTCAGCAAGCTCAGCAACTCCTCATTGACACAAAAGGGCCCTGCACAGGCCTTCGCTGCAACAGGTTCTATAGCCCTCTGCATAATGATCACGGAATAACAAATCATCTTTTTTATTTTTGTGGGCATTAATAGCAAGTTCCACAGCAAACAAGTCAACCTCATTTTGATGTGAGGCTCAAGACTAAGGGTTATATTCCTCATATTTCCAGATAAGGCCAACACCATGTTTCAAGGGTACCCATTGCATGGTCCCTTCTTTGTCCTTCAGAAATAAGTGAGAGATTCTTTAGATCTTTGAGATCTTTATGAAATGCTGGCCAGACTGACACTAAGTAGGAGCACCCAGAAAAAAGGCATCAAATAGCAAATTGCTGCTCCCTCTAGGACAGTGGTTCTCAACCACTGTCAGGGCACATTACTGTATCGCCATACAGAGCCAGGGACATGGCTGGATTTGGCCGAGGGAAACTGGTGTGTCCTATAGGGTCACGACATGCTGTCAAGCATGTCGCAACCCACAAAAGGTTGAGAAAATACAGTTGCTTACCTGTAACTGTCATTCTTCGAGATGTGTTGCTCATGTCCATTCCAATATAGGTGTATGCACACCTGCATGCACAGTTACCAGAAAAACTTTTTCCCTTTAGCAGTAGCCATAGCACATTGTGGTGTATAGAGGCCTAGCAATATCAAAGTAGCCCTAGAGTCCTTAAGGCCATGTAATTTGTCATCTGTCTGTCAGAAAACAGGGTCAGGCCATCAAATGGCAAGTTCTGAATCACCTGTTACACCTCTTGGGACATCCTGAAGCCTGCACCCAGGAGGAGTGACGCAAGCAGATCATGGAAGCCATAGGCCTGCCTGCTGTGTTGGCTGAGTCGTAGGCCGTTTGGAGGGCTGCCCTGGCAACAGTGCCCTTCATCCAGCAAGGTTGGGAAGTCCGCCCTCTGGTCCTGAGAAAGTACCACTCTAAAACGGTAGAGAGAATCCCAGAGATTATAATTGTATCTAGCAAAGAGGGCTTGGTGATTGGCTATACGGAAGTGCAGGCTGACCGTGGAGTACATTTTTCTTCCAAATAAATCCAAGTTTTACAGTCCTTATTTTGTGGAATGGACCCTTGCTGTCCTTGTCTGTCTTTTTGGTTGGTGGCATCTACCACCAAGGTACCTGGGGTTGGATGGCTAAAAAAAAATTCCAAGTTTTTCACAGGGAGGAAATCTCTTTTCTCTGCTGATTTAGAGATAGGCAGTATTGAGGAAGGTGTACACCATAACGCCTTGACTATTTTTAATACCCCTTCACGTACTGGTAGCACCACTCGAGATGGTGCTGCAGCAGCTAGGATGTTAAAGAGGCTATCAGAGGCCTCTTAGTTCCTTGGCCTTCAAACTCTGTTTGGAAGCTACTCTTTTAAAGAAGTCCTGGTATGCTTTAAAATCATCCAAGGATGTAGAACTGTCACGTCCAACCACTTTATTTGGGGGGGGGGGGGGGGGGGGTGATTGTTGAGGAGCCTCTGGTCTTTCTTTTGGCGTGTCCTCCTGTTCATCAGAGCCCACAGAGTCTGACTGACAATCCCTCTGAGGTGCTGAGGGACCTGACTGGACCCCCACTTATTGGAGGGAATGTGGATGAGGTCCTGATGGGAGAGACCCCGGTCCCCAGTAAGGCCAATGAGCAGGCCACTGACCTTGTGCCCACGGTGCCGGGAAGCCTGCCGTCAGTGCCAACTGTTTCTTCCATTGTCCGTCTCTTGACAAAGATGGAGTGCTAAGAAGCAATCGGCACGGGTGTGGTGCCATGCCTCTTTTTCCTCTTCTAGAGATATGGTGCCAAGGGGACTGAGAGTGAGCAGGGCTTTGGGTTTGATTCCCTCCGTGCCGTTTGTGCCTAGAATGATCATAGGAAGTGGAACGAGATGTGTGTTCTCCTTCTGGTCCTCTTTCTCCCAGTTGATCTTTATCCGCAGGCAACCAGGTTCTGCGACTCCTATGTGGAGGCAAACTTGACAGTGCCGGGGAGTATGAAGGTTGTCGGCTCCCAGAAGAATAGGAGTCCGATCTAGAATGGGAGCGCCACATTGATGCAGAGGGATGGGCATGCCTCAGGGAATGCAAACAGTGCCGAGTGGTATCTCCCTGTGCTTCTGGCACCAGGAATAGTGATCTCCCACTGCTGGAGTGGTGTCGGGATCTCACAGTCCTCTCAGGGGATTGTGTGGGTGCCACCGATCCAGTTGTCACTAGGGATCCCGATAGCCAGTTTGGGGGTCCCATGGAAGGTTTGCCCCTTGATTGTTGATCCCACCATGTCTTTCTGGGGTGGGCTAGGAAGAGCCATCAGAGCTCTAGCAGCCTGGAAAGCCTCTGGTGTCGAGGGGGCTGGGATTGAAAGACAGCCTCCCGCTCACAGGAGTCGGAGATGGCTCCCTGTGAGGCAAGGCGCGTGCCAGTACTGGTCCATTGTCTTTTGGCGCTGATCTGGTTAAGGTTGGTGCCGGGGCATCGAGGTGTTTGTGCTTCTTCGGTTTTTTTCTTAGTTGAAGAACTGTGGTGCTGGCTTGGGTGTGCAGGAGACGGTACCACTGTGGAAGCAGAACCCGGTGCTGGGGCTGACTGCGTACTGCGCACCAACATAGAGCTTGGTGCCGAGGCCGGTCTTGTGAACTCCAAAGAGGGCTTCAGAGCTGCTTCCATTAAGAGAGCCTTGAACTGGTTCTCTCTGTGTTTTTGAGTGCAGGGTTTAAATGCTCTGCAAATTTTACATTTGTCCTTGTGGTGAGCTTCCCCCAAGCACTTTAAACAACTATCATGCAGCTCACTTACGGGGAAAATCTTCCTTACACTCCTTACAAGGCTTAAAGCCTGGAGATCTAGGCATTTTGTCCAGCTATGCCCAAAGGCTACAACTAACAACAATAAACTAAGGACTACTGCTAGAGTAATACTAACCACTTAAATGCTAACTACAACTATTAACTAGAGCTCAAATAATGGAATGAGAAGGGAAGGTACTTGCGGGAGTAAGCTACAGTCCCAGTAACCATCACTGGAAGAAAGAAGGAACTGAGCAGGCAAAGACCCGACAGCACCTGATATACTGTGGCATGAGCAGAGGACTCCAGGGGGCGCCGAGGCCAGGTCTACGGCTGCTAAGGGGAAAAAGTTTCCGGTAACTGTGCATGCAGGCGTGCATACACCTATATTAGAATGGACATGAGCAGGCTCTCGAAGCAGAACCACTGTTCTAGGACAGCAGCTCTAGACTTGTAACATTATATGTGCAGGACAATTATGTTGCTGTGAAGCATGCGATTCCTCCCTTCCTGCATCCCACCCTCCTGCAGCCCATTGATTTAATTTGGTGAATTTGAAGTCAATACATTTTTTTTTTTAATGGTTATCACAGCATGAACTCAGCTATATCTTAAATGATGCAAAAAACCAGGGTAAAAATGTGTTGGGTTTGGATAGTTTTGCCAAAGGATTATCAGAAGTTGGACCCCAAAATACTACTGAGTGCAGAGGAATATGAAATAAAAATCTTAATCATCCTACCCAAATCATATAAACTAGTTTTAGAAAGCTTTTATGCTCCAGCTAGCACTGAAGCAGAATAATCAGCTGTCCCCTCTAGAAAGGAGGAAAAGCGTGGGGGCTAAGGTGCTTTTGGCCTGCTCTGTTACTTGCCTAGGTCACATACAACACAGGAATTCACAAAAGGTCCTTATTTTTTCCGTAACAGCCTGCCCACCTCACCCCCAAAAGCAAGGGAAAAAGATGACCACTTTATCTGTATATTTGCATTATAGATTTATTGTCGTCAGGCTCTTCCTGTAATAAAACTTACGCTACTCAAAGATTTAGGAAGCAGAGATGAATATTGAAAGTCATAAGAGGGAAGAGACCCATTTCAAAGCTGTAATTAAAGGATCAGTAATACTAAGCAGAGAGGGGGTTGCTATTATTCATAACATTTTTTCAGCTTGTTACAGATAATTTCTTCTTTCAGAGAAAGTCACAAAGGATTGCCAGCTTTCAAAATGTCTGCCAGCTAAAACATCCTCTTTTAAACTGGCCATCATGTTTCCATGATCCACAGCACGAGGACAACTAAGCTCCCTTCTAAGAAGACAGCAGCCCCAGTACGCAGCCAGGGGATACTGGCTACTTTTGCTGGGGGCAGCTTCTGCCATCAATTCCACGCACATGAAAACCAATTTGAAGTGACAATTCTTCACCGAAACAGAATATTCTTCAGCTTTGTTACATGGTTGATGGGAATGGAGCGACCCATTAGTCCTAAAATTGTTTCCTCAGTTGTAGCTTACAAATACAACTTCATTGAGGTTTCACTTTATGGGAAGTTTGAACTCAGCATTATTTTGTTACTGAGATTATACAGGGTTTGACATTTAGTTGCTTGTAGAGTGCAGTGTGACTTTCCCCCTTCCTGACTTTTGGTTAGGGCAACCAGGGAATAAAAAGAAAAAGCCCCCCGCTTACTCTGGCCTAGCTGCTTCTCCAACACCAAAGGCCTTCTGTTGGACAAAGGAAGAACCCAGCAACTTCGACTCCACACCTGTTCACTGCACTACTTAACCTGTACCCCCTCCCCCAAGTCTTAAACAGCAGGGTAAAGCAGAAAGAAAAGCCAGGCTGACAAGTTCAAGACAGACGTTGCATGGATTAGGAGTACCCAACTGAGCCCAAATTCTTTTCCCTCACAGTGAATGAGGAATCCTCCTGCAACACTAAAAAACTTTACCCAGTTAAGGAATCTATTTGCAGTACTCCTCTATTTATTCCAGGGCAGTTTTCCCTCCTTCAATTTTGCATTCAAACAGTCCCTTATGAGACTCTGAACATCTGCATTTCATAAAAACTGTTCAAGTTACAAAGTTTTTCAAGAAATGCAGTAAGATTTGATCTGTCAGTTCCGCTTAGCACTGGGAGAAATGTTTATTTAAGAACTATGACCACAGTAATGTCTGATTCAGCACCACAGCAGTCATGTGAAACCAAGTACTGTCGTTTCTAGTGGTATGACTGGCATTTTAGAAAAGCATTCTTATCTCAGTTTCTCAATACATGGCACACATACTCCTGGGGGTATGCGAGATGCAGACAGGGAGTGCGTGGGGCACTAGTGAAGAGAAGCCCAGAGTCGACACTGAAGTAGAGCAAATCAGCCCCAGCCCTCATCCCACTGGGTCCCAGCTGTGAGGCAGTGGCAGCTGCCATCTACTGGGGAATCTGGGCAGCAGCTGCTCCCTTCCCACCCAGCCACAGCCCCCAGCTGGGACCTGGTGCAGCCTCCTGCTCCCTGCAAGCTGGGCTCACAGCTGGGTGGCAGCTACCCACACCCATACTCCCAGCCAACAGCAGAGGTACAACCTCCTGCACCCCAGGTTGGAGCCAGGGGCAGCCTACCGTGCCACAGCTTGAAGACAGGCAGCAGCCCACATCCCAGGATCCCAGCCTGGCGCAGAAACCTCCTCCACCTCAGCGTGGAATGGGTGGCAACTGTCATCTCCTGGGCTCAAAGTCCAGTGCCCAAAAAGCCAGGTGGAGAGCCCAGCAGCTCACCAGGTCCTAGAGATAGGCTCTACCTACAGGCCTACTTATCAATTTCACTGTTAGTTGAGCAATGAAATTGGCAACAGTGACAGCCCCAGATTTCACTTGTATATAATATGTTAAAAGTGATTTGCCCTGACCCCGCACCTCTCTTAGGCATGGCCATGGGGAGCACCCCTATCTACTTTGGGCTAGTGCCTGCTCAATCCCTGTATGAAGCCTTTCCTTTTGAAAAGGTACCTTCAAACTAAACATCCTGATATAGTCAGCCCTTCTTTCAACACATGGCACACAGCCTGCAAATATAAAATCTGGTGGAAAATTGAGTGTCGAGGTACTTATTACAATTTTCAGAAGTTGGGGGTACTTTCTACTTAACAGGTTGAGAAACACTGCTGCAGATGAATTCACATGTCTTGCAGGATGGCATGGTTTTTGCCAGGAGGGATAACTAGTTTAGTGCCAGATTACTACATTTTTCTATTTCCATTATTGTACATCATATTACACTTGGTTTTAGTTATGTACATTTGGAGATTTAATTCGAGGTGGTACAAATAAAACCATAGTTGTATAATGTGTAATTATACTGACCACCAGAGCATACATACACTTTGGTTCAATTTTCTCTCAGGAAATGTCTGTCTCATGACTCATCTTTCAGTTTTCAGTATTAGATACACAGAAGTCAAACATTAGGTGAAAACAGAGCATGCAAACTATAGGCTTAAGGTATTAAGCACACAGAAACATGCAGAGTTGCAGACTACCAATCCAGGCCTATCTGACCACACATGCTCTGCAGAAGACTATCAACTCTGACATAGTGGATAAACTAAGCCTATCCCTCAGTTTTGAGCAGACATAGCCAAAGTTTGAAGAGATTTGTTTTAGGTTTGCTGAACAATAATGCAAACTGCACCACCGGTTCTATGAAGTCAAATGAAATATTTTTTCAGATATTTGTACCCCACCATGTTACAGGGAAACTTCCTCCTTCATATTAGAGTACAACATTTTGGATACAAAGCTTCTTCTACTTCAAATGCAAGTAAGTAGAGCAAAAAGTCACGACTTCTGAACACCCATTTTTGGAATTTCTTCCCTGCATATTTTGGATGGAGATTGACCAATGTATACAGGAACAACTGCCTCGTGAAATCTTCTATACTTCCGATTTGTGTGGCACATTATTGTTAATATTAGTAGAGCAAAACAGCAATTGCTGATGTATCCCTTTGGAGGGATACATACACCGCAACTGCTTTTAATTGACTGATTAAGTTCCTCACTTCTCGGTAAATCCCTTAATTATTAATTACAGTGAAGTTCTGCCTTATAAAAACTCAGTCCTGAATTGGGATTTTTAGCACATTTCCAAGAAAGTTGACTGTTCCGACACCAGAGATTTGGGAGTTTTCAGATCCTTGGCATTCTTTTTACCAGGCTCCAGAACATGGTAATTATGAAAATGCTTTTGTAAATCTACAATACCAAAAGCACTTGGTGCAGGCCCTTGTCCAAATACCTAGCCAATGTGACACACATGCGCCAGTAACCAAAGTGTCGTCGTCTTGTTCCAAAATCACTTCTCTTACTGTGTGTCAGATACCTCAATGCAGCCACATAAACCAAAACATTAGGAAATGAATTCTCTTGCCAGCACAGCACAGTACTTTCCAGTCTTTGGTCTGTCTCTGGGATCAATCACTAATACATAAACCAGAGTTTTCTTTTTCTGCTACAATATCACTGGCTCATTGAGCACATTACTCTATCCATCTAGTACTGTAATAACTGCTTCTCCATGTAATTCTTTATGCGCTTCCATGCTCAAGCCATCAGTGGCTGCATCTAGCAGTTCCCCCCACTACCTGCTTTTGACAGGATGTTTTAGCCTGTCCTTAGGCAGCCGAGCATTCAACTTTCCAACCAATAATCAACAGCCAAAAAGGAACTATTACAGCCATAAAAACCCCCCTCAGTTTTTAAGTCTCTCTTTAGTTTCAAGTCTAGAGTTGTTTTTGTTACAAACATCCACTTGTGGTTAAAAACCTGATATTTCTTCCTCATTGTTCGAGGCCAGCCTGGATCTTGCATTCTTTTGACAAAATTGGCAATGGAAACGCATATTATCAGTACCTTCATCCTCAGAGTCCAAATCCAATACTCGCCTATGTTAAGCCGGTCAGTAGTCATAGAATCATAGAATCATAGAATAATAGGGTTGGAAGGGACCTCACGAGGTCATCTAGTCCAACCCCCTGCTAAAAAGCAGGACCACTCCCCCTAAATTATCCCAGCCAGAGTTTTGTCTAACCGAGCCTTAAAAATCTCCAAAGATGAAGATTCTACCACCTCCCTAGTCCTAGTGTCCTTCTTCCCACTGTACTGTGCAAAACATTTCCTCACAAAGCCTGCCTTCCCACTCACTTTTTCTTTGCATTTTCTGCATCTACAGTTTTTTGCCATCATGAACTTTCTTGAAACAGCCATGAATTGAGTCAAGTCATTTTCCACCTTTGCTCAGGCTGAAATATTTTGAGGTGAGTCAATATTTTGAGGTGAGTCATTGCACTCGTCGAGTTCAGCGGCAGCAACTGTACTTCAGCCAGCCAGATCAAAGGCTGGAGGACTGCACTGGATAGTCAGATTGTTTCCATCTGAGGTAAACTAACAGGTGAACCTGGGAATTTCCCTTCTTTGTTTAGCAATAAATATTAGTTATGTTAGTGTTTTGTTAGCCAATTTTCATTGCTAACAGAGAAGGGGAAATCCCAGAGTCAGATGTTTCAGTTTCTGTTTGAGGCACCCAAGCCAATAGCAAACCACTTGAGGTTCTTTGTTTTATTTGTTTTCTTTAATAAAAAGGACCATATTACTGCCACACTTATCAAATTTCTAAACATTTTGTTGGTATAGTCTAATAATTTTATTTTCCCCCAATCTCCTGGTTTAAGCCAGTATTTACAAACGTCCTGTCCTAACCTAGTTTTTCCCCAGGAAATTGCCAACCCCTTTCCAATATGATTACATAGTCACCAGCTATATGCATAATACTTTAGAAGCACTAACTTGATACTTTGCAATGAATATTGAGAACAGTGCATTTAAAACCTGTAGGTGGCAAGCTCTGTAGAGCTGTGTGTGACATTTACTGCAAGCTGTAAAATGAGTTATTTGAGTGTTTGCAGGATGACCATAAACTTCAGCTTACGTTCAATACATTGTGCCCTATGCAACGGCAGGCTATGAGGCTGTACAAAAACTTGGCGGCTTAGGCTCAGACAAGAATGTTTATAAAACCAACATTAGGTGCATGAGTGAGTACAACAAGGCACCCGGTATGTGCTGGATGTGTGATTAAGGGAGTACGGACTGACGACAGGCACTGAAGGATGCTGGATATAGCTGGGTGGGGGAACACTAGAAGAAAACTAGAGACAAGATGATGGTGTTTGGAGGCTTGAAAGGTACGGGTGTACTGGGCCCCTCACATCTTCTTTCCATGCCTAACATTACTGAGCAACCACTTTGCTCCTCCTTTCAAGTTGTCCCTTGCCTGCCAAAAAGCAGGGGCGGGGCGGGGGGAGCAAGAGATTAGTGGAAGAGGCTGCATGGCAGCTAGCAGAGAAGGTACCACAACAACCCCTGGTGGCCAAAAACAATCTCAGCACAGCTAAATGTTTAGAATCTCCGAGGGCCTGTGGGAATGCACATACATAGGGCTGCAAAACAGATGAATACTATGCAAAAATGTGTAACAAGGAGTAGCCCAGCTAAAAAACAACATGCTAACAAAGTAAGAATTCATCTCCATCTCTCTTGCACAAGCAACACAACCTTAACACATATTGTTAAAACCTTTGGAAGAACAGGTGGTTAATAAATCAAAGGATTAGGAAATAACTAGTATTGAATTAAGGACAGTCTTCTCAGTGCTCAAGAAAGCAAGATGGTGAAAAACTGCATACACCAGAGAAGACCTCATTAAAGTGGTAGAAAACAAAAAAGAAGTAGCTCAACAGGCTTAGCTAATTATCCAGTGTTTTCTATTAGCTTTATATATGGATTTGAAGTGATCCAGAAGTTTGTTTCAGCTAAACAGATTTTCTGTTCCTCAGTTCCTTTCTGCAGCAGATTTTTTGGCTGCTGGTTCTGCTCAGACAGAAGTGAGAACTGGCTACCAGGGTAGAAAAGATGGAGAGACTCTACCAGTAAGCCACACAGTTACCCATGCAAAATATTTGGGATTTTAATTACAGTTGACAATAGGCGCTCTGCATTCTTTACAGAGCCTGAAGAGAATGCTGCAGAACTCCCCCCCCCAGCCTTTTCAGCCTGACAACATGTTATGCTGTCTGCAACATACAGTATTGTGATGGAGAAAGTAAGGCTACCCAAATGAGACTGTTGGAGCTTTTTGCTCATTTCTTTGCAGAAAAGAGTGCTGCAATTTTAGCTCTATCCTTCCAAATTCTAGGGAAGGGATTTCTTCCCAACGGACAGACTTACAACAGGCACTGAACATTACTTTATGTTTCCAATTACTCAGCAAGAGAGGTCTTAAAACTACAGGCCATATCTGTCGTTGATTAACCTGAAGCACCTAAACAGCTACAGCTGGCTCTGCATATTACATAAAAACTGAGGCTGAAAATTTTAAAACTGCCAAAGGAATTTGGACGCCCTATTCCCACTGAACTTGGCATCTAAATCTCTTCAACAGCTTTGAAAAATCTCAGCTATAAATTGTTTAGTCGGACAGACAAGTTCCTTTACCACACTTAGCTATGTGGTTTGTTTATGTAAATAATTTAGTTATACAGAAGTTAGATCAACATGAATTCTGCTGTTCTTTTGACTAGTCCTACATAATGCTAACAAGTGAGGAAATCAAAGTAGTAGATGGGAAATGAAAGAACAAGAATGGAAATATCTATTAGTTAGAAAAAAAGTTACAGGCTACCACACTTCTTTAAAAAAAGATCTCATGTCACCAAGTAATAAGCTGCATGTGTTAACCTTGTGGTATATCACAACACAGGGTATTGTGGGATGAACATTCCCTGGGAGAAATCCGGGCACACATTCACAGCTCAAACACCCACAGATTTTCCTGGTAGATGCTTAAAAGATTTCAACAGCAACATCTGTGGCTTAGCAATATTTTTTGCACCAGGTAATTTGTCAGTTTAAAAATATCTTTAATCTTAATAAACCAAACCCAAATAGCACCATAACACTGGTCAGTGAATCAAGTTTTACACACTATTGGCTAAAGCAGATAATGCTGCTTTGCCTACCATTCTCTTCAGCAAAATGACATGTGATCAACATGATTAGATAAACAAACAATCTTTAAAAGTGCTCAGGACTAACATTTATTTATCGCATGAGCTTTTGTGGGAGAAAAACCTCATCCTGTCAGATGCTTTGAAGATGGGAAATTTACACAATGGGAAAAAATTAAATGCAGGGGACTGTATGACATAGGATCAGGTCAGGCTGTAACAGGAAATCAAAACAGATGTTAGGATTCAAACACTGGGGAACAGCATATACAGGAAGGTGAGGTCAAATCACCTGTTGTAATGAGAGAAAAATCCATCCTCCCTGTTTAACCCCCAGGCAACTGAGTCAAATTTGCATATAAAGAGAGGGGAGAGGAGCCCACATGGGGTATGGGGAGCAGAGCATGCAGGGAGAAGGGAAGGGAAGAGATGCCTACTTGAGATACCGGGGGGGGGGAAGGGGATGAGGAGCAGGGAGAAAGGAGAGGAGCCCATGCAGTGCGGCGCAGCATGGCATGGCACAGCAGGGGCCAGTGAACTGGGGAAGGTAAGTGGTCAGAGAGCCCAAACAGCACAGGCTGCGGAGCCAAGGAAGGTGACCCTCAGGGGAAAGGGTCAGGGAGCCCAAACCAGGAAAGGATTTGGGGAGCTGGGGAAGGGTCAGAGAGCCCACACAGCACAGGGCCAGGGAGGGGTCGGGTAGTCCACAGGGAAGGGAAACCTGCACTGTGTGGGCTGGCAAAGAAGTTGGGGAGCCCGAGTGGCGTGGGGCAGGAGAAAGGATTCCAGGGAGCAAGCAAGGGTTGAGGGAGGAAAGGAAGTAAAGGGGAGTCCCACCACCAGACCGCACTGCTTCCTTCCCTTTCCCTACCACACTCCCTTGCCTCCCCACCTCTGCCCTCCCTTGCTCCCCTTTGCCACCCAACACAGCCATCCCTTGCCCTCAGCTTGCCCTGCTTCCCACACGGCTACCCTTGTCCTCCCCTGCCCTGCAATGCTCTCTTGCCATCTCACCCCTGCCCTGTTCCCCACACAGCGATCCCTGACCTCCCTTGATCTGCTGGCACCCCATCCTACCCCCCTTGTCAGCTCTGCCCTGCCCCCCATGCTTTCCTCTGCCTCCACACATGGTCTCCCCACGCCCTCCCCCACTCTCCTACCATCGGGACACACTGACGTTTCCTGAAGGAGGATAAGTGAGGCCTTTACAAGTTTTCACAAAATATGGTTAATTAACAAGTGAAAATCTGCTGTGTACAGTTGTGAAAGTGACACTTATAACAGTTACCCTAAGGACGATGGGTATTATGAGAACTGTATTTAGGTATGAAATGCAAGTTTCTGGTTTTACAGAACCAAACTGAATTTGTAAACCAGTATTTATTTTTTGGCTGTTTACATTTTATGAATAGTAAGATCAATTTCTATTATGCCTTATCTATTCAAAATTTGCTCATTGGCTCTCCAAGTGAGAGAAGAGTTACAGTGTGGCCCCTCACCCCAAAAGGTTGGGCACCCCGTCTTATACCAATGGAAGAATTACAGAGAATAAACAAGAAAACTACAAATGCCAGTGAATAATCATAATTACAATATAATTGGCATTACAAAGGATGAGATAATTCATATAACTGGAATACTGATGTAGATGAATACAGCTTGTTCAGGGAAGACGGAGGGGAAAAGGAGGGGGTGTTGCTTTGTACATCAAAAATGCACACAATGTAGTTGAGACAGAAGTGGGAGGTAGACTTGTTGAAAGGCTGTGGATAAAAATAAAAGGAGTAAAAAACAAGCGTGATGTCATAGTAGGGATCTATTATAGACCACTTCACCAGGAAGAATAGGTGGATGAGGTTTTTTTAAAAAAACAAATCATCCAAAGCACAGGACTTGGTAGCTGCAGTCCCTCAACACCACCCAGACATCTGTTGGGAAAATATAGCATAGCACGGATTAACCAACAAGTCACTGAAATACACTGGAGACAGCCACCTATTACAGAAAGTGGAGAGGTGACTGGGGAGAGGCTGATCTAGGTTTGGTTCCTACAAATAGGGAAGAACTGGCTGAAAATTTGAGGATGGAAGGCAGCCTGGGTGAAAGTGATCCTGAACTCATTTCATGATTTGAAGGACTGGGGGGGGGGGGGGGGGAAGAAGAGGAGGTGGGAGATGGACTTCAAGACGACCGACTTCAGCAAACTGAGAATTGACAGAAAAGATCTCATAAGAAGCAAGACTAAAGGGAAGAGCCTTCAGGAGAGTTGTCTTTAAAAAAAAGAAACTGCCAGTTAAAGGCACAAGAGAAAAGCTATTCCAGTGTGCAGGAAAGATAGGATGAATAAAAGATGACCATGGCTTAACCAAGAGATTTTCATGAACCTGAAACTCAAAAAAGATCAAATTAAAGAAAGATTAAAAAAAACAAACAAGTATGTTGGGACAAAATTAGAAAGTCCAAGACATAAAATGAGATTAAACTAGCTAGGGATATGAAGGCTACCAATAAAACATTTTACCAACACACAAGAAACAAGAGCAAGACTAAGGACAGGGAAAGAAGCACTTTAGTCAGTGAGGAGGGAAAGGTCAACACAAAAATGCAACGGTGGCCAAGAGTTAAATGCTTATTTTTCAGCTTTCACTGAACAGTTTAGCAGTGATTGGACTATTAATATAGTAAAGATCAGTATAAATGGGGTAGCATCTAAGGTTAAAATAGGGAAAGAACAAGGTAAAGAATTCCTTAGACAAGTTACAGGACTTCAAGCTGGGAGCGTCTGACCAAACACATCCGACTTAGGAACTATCTGAACCATTGGTGAATATTTTTGAGAATTCATGAGATCCCAAAGTGCTGGACAAGGACAAATATAGTACCTATTACACAGGGAATAAAGACAACCCGAGGAATTACAGACCAGTCACCTTAACTCTGGTACTTGGAAACACAATAGAGAAAATAACCAAACCATCAGTTTGTAAGCACATGGAAGATAAAAAGGTGTCCATATGGATTTGTCAAGAACAAATCATGTCCAACAAACTAACCTTCTTTGACAGGGTAACAGGCCTTGTGGATGGGGGGGGGGGGGGGGGGGGGGGGGGAGATTTCTTGCTTTAAGAAATGTTTTAATACTGTCTCACATGTTAACATAAGCAAGCTAGGGAAATAGAGTCTAGACAAAACTACTATAAAAAACACACCCCTGGTTGGAGACCTGTACTCTAGATTGTAATTCACAAGTCCAGCTGGAAGGGCATATTGAGTGGAATTCCACAGAAATCTAGCCTGTTCTATTTGACATCCTTACAAAGGATTTGGATAATGCAATACAGAGAGAGTACACATACAAAGTCTGCAGCCCATACCGAGCTGGGAAAAGTTGCAAGTGCTTTGGAAGGTCGGATTAGAATTGAAAATGGTCTAGACAAACTGGAGAAATGGTTTGAAATAAACAGGATGACAAACAAGGAGTCCTGGGGCACTTTTAAAGACTAACAAATTTATTTATCGCATAAGCTTAAATAAGCAAATTTATTTATCGCATAAGCAAAAGAAGAATGTCTTTTCATGCCTCTGAAAAAGAGAGAAATATAGTACCTACCTTCAAGAAAGGGAAAAAGCAGGATCAGGAGAACTACAGGCCAATCAGCCTCACCTTAATCTCTGGAAAAGTAATGGATCAGATCCTCAAAGAATCCATTCTGACATGCTTGGAAGAAAATAGAGTGATCAGGAACAATCAACATGGATTCACCAAAGTCAAATCATGCCTGACCAACCTGATTGCCTTCTATGATGAAGATGACTGGATTTGTGGATGCAGGAATAGCCATCGGCGTGATATACCTCGACTTTAGCAAAGCTTTCGATACAGTTTCCCACAGCATTATTGTCGGCAAGTTAAGAAAGTATGGGTTGGATGAATGGACCGTAAGGTGGATAGAAAACTGCCTAGGTTATCAGGCTCAGCGGGTAGGAATCAATGGCTCAATGTCTAGTTGGCAACCAGTAACGAGTGGAGTGCCCCAGGGGTTGGTCTTGGGGCCAGGTCTGTTCAACATCTTCATTAATGATCTGGATGATGGGATAGATTGCATGCTCAGCAAGTTCACAGATGACACCAAGCTAGGGGGAATGGTAGAGACGCAAGAGGGCAGGGACAGGGTTCAGGGAGGCCTAAACAAATTGGAGCATTGAGCCAAAAGAAATCTCAGGAGGTTCAACAATGACAAATGGAAAATCCTGCACTTAGGACGGAAAAATCCCATGTACTGCAACAGACAAGGGACCGATCAGCTAGGTAGTAGCACTGTAGAAAAGGACCTGGGGGTTATGGTGGACGGGAAGCTGCATATGAGTCAACAATGTGCTCTTGTTGCCAAAAGTGCAAATGGCATATTGGGCTGCATCAGTAGGAGTATTGCCAGCAGATCGAGGGATGTGATTATTCCCCTCTGTCCAGCACTGGTGAGGCCATATCTGGAATACTGTGTCCAGTTTTGGGCTCTCCACTACAGGAAGGATGTGGACACATTAGAAAGAGTCCAGTGAAGGGCAATGAAAATGATTAGGGGGTTAGGGCACATGACTTACAAGGAGAGGCTGAAGGAACTAGGCTTATTTAGTCTGCAGAAGAGAAGATGGAGGGGGGGATTTTATATTAACCTTCAGCTACTTGAAGGGGTGCTCCAAAGAGCTAGGCTGTTCTCAGTAATAACAGAGGACAGAACAAGGAGCAATGGTTTCAAGTTGCAGGAGAGGTTAAGGTTGGATATTAGGAAAAACTTGCTCACTAGGAGGGTGGTGAAGCACTGGAATGGGTTACCTAGGGAGTTGCTGGAATCTGCATCTTTGGAAACATTTAAGGCCCGGTTAGACAAACCTGGGATGATTTAGTGGGAGTGGTCCTGCTTTTAGCAGGGGGTTGGACTAGAGGACTTCATAAGGTCCCTTCTAACCCCAAGATTCTATGAAATAGAAATTGCTATATGTTAGGTATTTATATACACATGCAGAGAAAAGCAAGTCACAAGGTCAATTCAAGCAGTTCCAGCAGGGCAGTCTGTTAGTCTATTTTCAGCAAATCAAAAAGATTGTTTTAATTCAAACAGTGTGGATGTGGGCCTCAAAAAACAGATGAGAAGGTGAGAATGTTAAAGAAGGGGAAATAACTTTCTGTAGTGAAGTTCCAGAGGGGTAGCCATGTTAACCTATTGCAAAAAAACAAACAGTCATGTGGCACTTTTAAAGACTAACAGATTTATTTATCGTATGAGCTTTCGTGGGAGAAAATCCCACTTCGTCAGACAAAGTGGGATCTTCTCCCACAAAAGCTCATGCGATAAATAAATGTTAGTCTTTAAAAGTGCCACACGACTGTTGTTTTTCTTCTGTAGTGAGTTAGCCAATCTAAATCCCTGTTCAGATCCAATCTGATGGTGTCACGTTTGCATATGAATTACAGCTCTGCAGTTTTACAATGAAGTCTGGTTTTGAAGTTTATTTTGCTGAAGTACTGCAACTTTTGTGACCGTTACAGAATATCCAGGGAGATGGAAGCGTTCTCCTACGGGTTCCTGAAAGTTACTATTCTTGATATCTTGAAATTCAATAAAAGGACAAGTGTGAAGTACTACACTTAGGAAGGAATAATCAGTTGCACAAAATGGATTCTGGGGCATATTGACAGATAATAGTAAATCTTCCCCTCTACTGAGAGCTCATAAGGTCTCAACTCGAGTACTGTGTCCAGTCTCAGGCCGCAGTTGGGAGAAAGATGTGGAAAAATTGGAGAAAGTCCTGAAGAGAGCCACAAAAAAGATTAAAGACCTAGAAAATGTGACCTGCAAGGAAAGATGGGGGGGTGGAGGTGTTTAGTACAGAGATGAGAAGACAAGAAGGGGCACATAAGAGCCTTTTACACTCTTAAAGATCGTTATACAGAGGTGATAAATTGTTCTCTTTAACCACACAAAAAAAACAAACACTGAAGACAGGACAAGAAGTAATAGGCTTAAAAGCAGCAAGGAAGATTTAGGCTAGAAATTAGGGAAAACTTTCTGGCATGGCAGCTAAATATTAGAATAGATTACTAGAGCGGTTATGGCATCTCCATCACTGGAGGTTTTTAGATTAGATAAACACTTGTCAGGGATGATCCATCTCACCTGAGGGTCCACAGCCAGTTTCAAGGGATCCATGAAGCAGGGCCAGCATTACACTGGCTGGGGCTCAAGGCAGAAATCCCGCGCCCCACAATTGAAGCCGTGTGGCTTCTGAATAAGCCACCAGCTTGCACCTAGCCCACCCATTCCCCACAGCCTGCAGGGCTGAAGTGCCAAGTATCCTCCCTCCATCCCCACCAAAGCGCTGAGTCTTCTTCTGCTGAGCCCTGGAATTTTTAGAGCATATTGTGGTGGACCTCAAAGAGAAAGGCTGCGAAACCCTGTTCAAGGAGACCAGAACAGATGATCTACTGAGGGCCCTTCCTACATTTCTATGATTTGAATTGACCTTTTTGCTTTATAAGCAGCGGAAAATGGTGGGGGGGGGGAGGGAGTGGAAGATACTGAAGTGTACAGATTTCAGTCCTGTTTCCTTCTGTCAGCAGGGCATCACAAGAGTTGGCCTGTGCAGACTACACTACTTAAGGTCCTTCTAAAGAGGAAATACATGAATAGAAAACAAATACTGACATTAACTACCAGCTAGACAGTCCCCCTGAAACAGAGCTGCTGTTGTGTAGTGCAGTTTATATTCAGGGCTTACCAGAATGGAGTCTTTCTAGCACTGGCAAAGACAAATCAGTGATTATTCAGACAAGTAAGGAGACAACCATTCTGTTGCTGGTAGATGAAAAATTTTAAAAGTTTGTTTTTTATGATCTGAACCAGAAATATTTTGGAGTTTAAGCCAAGGTTGGGAAAATTTTGGCCTGAGGGCCACATTTGGGTACAGCAGACCGTAAATGGTGGGAGAGGGGCAGGGGAAGGAGTGGGATGAGTGTCTGCCTCTCGGCCTACAGAGTGGGAGAGGGGTGGAGGGTGTAGCCACCACACTTGGCTCTAGCCAGGGCACTGCTGCTGGGCCCACACAGTGGCTACTCTCCAGCCAAGGGAAGGGGAGCAACTGCTGCGCTCCTGCCAGGAGGGCATCACTGGGCCCACACAGTGGAAGAGAGGTGGGAGGAAATGGTGGAGATGGAAGGAGGGAGCAGCTGCTGAACACCAGCCAGGCCCAGCTGGAGCGCCTGATGAAAACACTCCCATGGGCCACCACACTTTGCCCAGCATTGAAATTCTTGGGCCCTAACACACCTGCATATAAGAATGGAGTTTGAGACACAAAGTTGATCTTTCATCTGATTGTAGAACATGAAATCAAAATATTCCAAGTAGTTCTCCCATCACATTAATTGTGAAATGAAGGCTTAATTTGCACCTGTATAATCCTTTACTTTGACCCTGCACATGGAATTTACACAAATGCCTTCAGTTGAAATTTTCATATGGCCAAACTGTCCAAAGAGTTGGAGCTGAATTGTGTGTGGCAGAAGGAGGGAAAGCATTTTAATCCCCATGACAACCATCTAACCTCTTTTATTGCTCATGTTGTATTTCCATTTGGTTGGCTCTAAAACCAAATACAATTTCCTTCTCTTCATTAATCCCAGAATTAAAAGGCCGATTTCCATAGCCATTTTTTATTTCCACAATAGAGTTCCTGCCATTAATTGAAGAATTCATAAACAATGTTATAGTACAACACTCCAGCCTCATCCCCTAACATATTCAAAAGAAAAAAAGCCTGTTCTAGACCCATAGTATTCTACACCACTCCTGAAAATGCCTAGAAAAACAAAATACAGTACAGGCACATATAAAGCAATACAGTAACAGTGTATATGGCAAGTTAGAAACCCAGTAGCTGGCACTACTGGATATAAGTGCAAGCACAGTGAGTGAACCAGTTCACTTTGTTAAAAAGGAGCAAATCTCCACCACTTGTTAAAATTGTCCTTAAGATACCTAGCAAGGCTTCTGACTCACCTGGAGAAAAAGTTCAGTTGAGGGTGGACACATCTGTACTGAACAAGTAAGTTTTCCAATATATATTTTAGAGCAGGAACTCTACCGAACAAGAATTTACCTAAGGATGCCACTTGTTTATTAGAAACTATTTTCTTTAGCTTGGCATGGTGACACATAGGCAGTTCTCTACCAAAAGCTAAATTCCTTTTTGGTTGTTTTCAGACAGTTTCTCCAAGCCTTTGTATTAAAATTCAACGGCTGAATACCCCACATAAAGCTCCATTTGCTCCCTCCAAAAACAACCAGCTCCACATCCAAGACAGACTTCTTTCAACATGTCACCGAGTCTCATTCACTACCAGACAAAGCGTTAAAATAGAAAGATTCCTATTTTCAACATGAAAAAGGAACCCTGTTCCTTACATGGCTGCAGAGATCATGTAAGTCAACATTAGAGGGGCCAGACAGATTTTATTTAAAATAAACTCAATCCCTGAACAGAAATATTTAAACTAATTTTTATTAGTTTTATCTCCTAGACAAGATCCACTTGTTTGGATGCAATTCCTAAATTTGTTCATTCTAACAGAATTGAGACAAGTTTTCCCTTTCTTTTTTGAAATGGAAAGCTCTTTATTCTGGAATGTTTGCTGAACAGACTACATCTCCAGTCAATACTCTGAAATCGAGGATTTGGAACAAGAACAATTACTGCAATTTGGAATCAGAGAAAACAATAGTCTCCAAGTTACTGAGAGATTTTTAGATCTTTCTGACATTAGACCTTAGATGGGACAATAAGCAACCTACAATAGAAAAATATAGTTTGTTAGTACCAGCAAATCACCACCTTCTCCCCCACCCCCCACACAGAAGCAGCCCCTATTGGTAAAGAAATATGCTTTTGCCACTATAGCTTATACCATTTCCCTGCACAAAATAAGCTACACTAAGAAAAGCACTTGTTGGTTTGAACTACTGTACCTCCAGGAGCTCTAGTCATGGGCCAGGACCAGCTATTGGGTCAAACTGGGGGTCATGCTGTAGTTATGTGGGGGTGGGAGGGGCCTCACAAGCTGTGAACCCTGACCCTGGCCAGGCACAGAGCTGTGAGCTCAGTTCACTGCCACCCATGGAATTGAGAGCACCAACCCCAGACAGGCTGCAGGGCTGTGAGCCTCTCCACTTCATCTGGTGCCAGCGGAGAAACATGGAGAGGAGGAGGATGAGCAGTGATGGATAATGCTCACCCAACTCCCAATGTTTCTCCATGTCCCCGTAGGGCTGGGAGGGAGGGAGCAAGGAGCAATGCCAAGGCTCCCTGGATCCAGGTCATTTTCCCAGCTGCCATCCCCCTAGGAGTGCACAGAGAAGCAGCATTTGATGCAGGGGAGCAAGCAGCAGTATCAGCTGCTTCATGCATGCAGGCCAATTTCCCCAGGTGGTTGCAAGAGGGAGGGTGCAGGGGTTGGGGGTACGGGGGGGGGAATGGGGAGCCCAGGGCACACCCACAGGACTCAGGGATCACACTCAGCGGCTTGCTGTGTGAAAGGGGTTGCCAATAAAAAAAAGTTTGAGAATCACTGTTCTAGTGACTACTTTTTAGCCAGTAGAACTATATATGCTCTAGGGCTGGGCTGCCCAGATGACAGCCCATGGACTAGAATCCTGCCCACCCCCACACACCCAGCTGGAGCAGCAGAGAAGCCCCTTGCCTTCAGCACCAAGGGCAGGGAGCAGCAGTAACCTTGCTCTCCCCCCCTCCCCAGCCAAAGAGCACCCCCTTCCAGTCCAACCCCATGCACTGCTCTGAGCCGCACCAGCCAGGACTCAAACAGAAGTAGGTGTGGGAGATCAGCCACTTCTGGCTGGGAGGGGATGTTGCTGCACTTCTCCAACCAGGCTGGCTACAGAGGGTAGAGGTCATGTGACCAGAGCTCCCACTTCCCTCCCCCCCCACCCCCCCCCAATATCCAGACCAGTTCACTTGGGAACCTGTACAGCAGCCAGCCCTAGGCAGGGAGGGAAGCTGCTTCCCCCAGCCAAGCACCAGCAGGCAAGAGGGAGGTGGATCCCTGTCCAGTCACCCAGCTTCCAGGAAGAGAAGCCACAGGTGCTGGAGGGTGCAGAGGAGACTGAACCATCCATAACTGGGGCAGGCAGTGGGGAGAGTACAGTAGCCATGGGTAAGGGGGAAAACATGGGAACCATAACATCCCTCCACCCCACCCCCCTTTAAAATTTTCCTCTCCTGGCACTGACCAGCAAAAATAAAAACTGGCTCCTGTACACCATCCCCACCTCCCTTGCTGGCCAGCTGGGCACAGCAGTAGCAGCACTGCTCCCCCTTCCCTGCTCAGCTGAAGCTTGCGTACTGGCTGGAATGGGGGGGGGGGGCCCAGGGCCAACCTTGGGGGGGGGGCAAACAGGGCGATCACCCCAGGCCCCACAGTTACATGCACCCCACACTGTCCCACTTTCAGTGGGGCAGTGCGGGGCCCGCACATGCCGCACCCCTCCTCCCACGGCCAGGAGGGCTATGCCCAGCCCCTTGGCTAGCCCTCCCCGCCCCCCAGGGCAGAGCAGGCAGGCCCAGGGGAGGAACATGGGGGGCCCGGCCTCTGGGCCAGCCTGCCCCACACTGCCAGCTACCCCCAGCAGATGGTCTCGATCTCCCAGCCCGGGGCCGGGGCCGCCAGCTCCCCTCTCGCAGGCAGCCTCCCGGGCTGGGACTGGAGCTGGCTCCAGCTCTCCTCCCCCCCCCCCCCCCCCCTTCCCCTCTGGCAGGTGGCCTCCTGGCCCAGAGGCAGAGCTGGAACCAGCTTCCCCTGCCCCCTCTGCACCAACAGACACCCTCGGTCTCCGGGGCTGGCTCCCTGGGGGGCGGAGTGGGCCAGTTGGCCCGTCACGCTCCCCTTTAGCATGGGGGGCAGGGGCTCTGCTTTGGCCACTTGGCCCTGGGCTCTGCTCCCCCCACGGGACGGCCCTGGGGGGGAGGGGGGAAGAGAGGGGAGCTGTGTTGCAATGTGGCCCTCGTGCTGAGAGGTTGGATACTCCTGCTGTAGGGCTTCTTCCAGCATGTAATGTAATCACATAATAGTGAATAATATATTAAATAATGCAATTGAAGGGTATATGTTTTCTGAATGAAACCCAACTACTCTGAACATTAGTTTTTAACTAAAGCTCAAATTTCTTCCTAAGAGGGATGACATTTCTCCCTCCAGTACAAAGCAACTCTCTAGAAGCTGTAGGCCACAAAATTTTCAAATTATGTTCCTATTCTATACATATCGTCATCTATTTGTTTTGCCACGCTCAAAGTGAAACCTTATGATTCTGAAATCAGAGCTCCTAGGGCAGGGGCCTCAAACTCAAATCACCACGAGGGCCACATGAGGACGAGGGCTGCATCACTAAAGCCTTTTCATACAAGGATACAAAAGTAATGTAGTATGCTATTAAAAGTCAATTTATTAACTGTTTTGAAACTGTAATGTGAAAAGGTCAGTGCTAATTTTGACAGTCATTTCATTTTTGGCCACTTAGCTGGCAGCATTTCGCATCCACCAGTGCATCAATATTAGGTTTGACATCCTGGGATGAAACCAATCTCAGTGTTGCTTGCAAATGTTCATCAGTGAGCCTTGATCTTAACACAAATTTGTTAAATTTTCATGGCAGAGAAAAACTGTTACACACACACACACACACACACACACACACACACACACACAGCCATTACCCTTGCCTGAACAAATCACACGTTTACTTTTTAGAATTACTTCCATTCAGGATGGCAGTATCAGAAAGAAAGAAATAAGCAAAGAAACACTTAAAATTTTACATTATAAAATCAGTAGTTCCCAACCTTTTTTGGCTTGAGGCCCAAAAACAATTTTTAAAACCTTGAAGGACCACCAGTTGGTTTAATCAAAATTAAAATTTAATTAATTGAATTTAAATCAATTTTAATTAAAATTAAGGTTTGATTAATTTCAGTTAATTATTCAAATTCAATTAATTTTTTTTAAAAGGTTTTGGGTTTTTAAATAAAATTAAATTGTTTA
Source organism: Pelusios castaneus (assembly GCA_007922175.1). Classification (NCBI taxonomy): domain Eukaryota; kingdom Metazoa; phylum Chordata; order Testudines; family Pelomedusidae; genus Pelusios; species Pelusios castaneus. Next base: position 10,681,600 of record ML685815.1, read on the forward strand.
AAAAGGGTTTAAAAAAAAAAAAAAAAAGCTGCATGTATACCCAAGCCTGGAGGGGAGGTGAGTAGCCATAACCCAGCTCTGAGCTGCACACTGGAACCGGGCAGGAGATGGCCCGAGTAGAGCCCCCCTTGTGGCTGCAAGTAGTCTATCACAATACTCAACTAGTCTCATCATTATTGGGGGTAATCTGACCTCCTCATCAAGAGAGTGCAATGCCTTATTTGCTTTACTGACAGTAAAAGGGCTCATGAGGCAATGGATCAGTATTCTGGAGATCCGGATTCAGTTCTGCCACTGGACTTGCTGGGTGACCTTGGGCAAGACATTTAGCCTGTCCCTCAGTTCTCCATCTGTAAAAAGTGGAGATGGAGCAACACCACAGAGGGCAGTTGTGAAAATACATCAGAAGACTTGAGGCACTCTGATAGTACAGTAATGGGAATCAGAAGTTTCTAACATACACATTTCAGAAGAAACCTGCCTCCCATTTCTCTTGAAGCAACGGCTAGAAATAACTAAATTGAGCAAATAATAGATGCAAAGGAAGTGCTTACCTTTCCTTTTATCTAAGCTGCCAAGTACAGTTTGTCAATTGAATAGCTTAATGTCTATATTCCACAATTCTTTTTTGCCTTGGTAATGAAATCATGAAAGCAAGACATCAGCAGAAAGTCCACTGACACCACTTCCCACCTCCCGCTGAAAGAAGAAAAGCAATGGGTCCACATAGGTGGAGGATATTAAAATATGCACTTGAGTAATTAATGTATTTAGTTTCCTGCAAATCTACAAAATTTCAAGCAAGACACACAGTTTTTCTTGAAACAATGAATAGAAATGCCATCTTCTTCATTTCCCTACCACCATGTTTGAAGCAAACAAACTAAAGCGTTAGTTCCTAAACTCTGGTCCAGGAATCTGCTTCTATGAAAGATGAATCATCCATTCTTGAAGCAGTGAAGCTTAATTTCTTGGGACCAAACTGCTGAGATTTAATGAAGAGACAGGTTACATGAAAGTAAAATCTTCTGTTGATGTATAAACTTGAAAGCTTGCCTTTCACCAAGCTCTTCAAGTTGAAGCTGGTCTCATCAAATCTCAAATCAAAACTCTGGGTTTCCAACAGCTCTGGCCAGTTAAACACAAAGATAAATATTCTGCATCTTGTTTAGATTTTTTTTGGTTTTTAGATTTAGATCAAGTGCCAGCAGCCCCTCCTCTCCAGCTGTGAGCCCCCTAAGCCAGCAGGACACAGCAGCAGCAAACCCCTGCTCCCAGCCATTGGGGAGGGTGTGGGGAGGGGTGAGAAGAGGTCTAGCCCCTCCCTGCTCACTGGCCTCTCCGAGTGGGGAAAAAAACTGCAATGTAACCCCCTCACCCAAACAGTTGGACAACCCTGCTCTACACTACTGCAATAATAGTTGGACAAAATACATTTTGCATGGTATCATTTGATAATTGCTCACTGGTCAATAACGATGAAATGTGTGTAGTAACATTACATGTCAAGTTACAAAACACAAGCAGAATTAGGTCTGAATATAATCAGACACGCCTGGGTAAGTCACTTTCTTATAGAGACAAAGCACTTGCCTCTAGCCAGATGTAAAAGTTGACAGGCAAATCAACTGTCAAGTGCCCATTCTTTGGCAAGGAAGCAAAGAGATCCGCATTTTAGCAAACAGCAGCATGGAACTTCTTTCTACAGACTCCTTGTCTCTGTCCCCACAGTGGACATGAACTTTATCCAGGGATAACCCTCAGGAAAATGCATTTCAAAAAGGCGACTGAACTATGGAAGTAAGGGGTGAAAAAAGCCACCCCAAGTTCTCTCCCTACCACCTAAGAGGGACGAAACAATGTTTGGATTTCAGGAGCAAATCCTGACCTGATATTGTATTGGCCCAGTTGCTGGGAGCATGTAGGAAGAACTTCACATTGAACCAAGTCTAAGTTTTTATGTTTTAGACTAGGAAATGTTTAATCGTTATTTCTTTTGTAACCATCTCTGACTTTAATGGCTTATACTTGTATTCAGTTAAAGTCTGTTTCCTTAGCATTAAATATAATCATGTTTTATTCTTCAATTAAAACTGATCCACTGTTGAATTGCCTGATTGTTACCTTAAATGGAGTTGACTGTTGCACATGGGTTCCCTTTGAGGGGCAATGGACTTACTATCTCTGGACAGTCCAGGAGAAGGCTGGACTGTGTAGAACACATTTTTGGGGAGAATCTGGGACTGGAAGGTGCTGAGGTCATCCTGCAAGTAGTATCCAAAACCGATGGAAGCACTTGGAACGTGGCTGGGATTTGCTGACAGGCTACCAGTGTCAGGAGTTGCTGGACCAGGGCTGTGGCTATACACACTCAGGTCTGACCTGACTGCAGGCACGTTGTTTGTGAGCAGCCAGGTGGAAGTTACCCCCCAAATGATGTGATCACACCAGCCTAACCTCCATTGTAGACAGTGCTACAATCTAGCTACCACCTCCTGGAGAAGTGGAGTGCTTACACCAACATTAGAATCTTTTCCATGGCTGTAAGTAAAAAAGGTGGGTGAGGCAATATCTTTTATTGAACTGACTTCTGTTGGGGGGCGGGGGGGGGGGGGAGAGAGCACAGAGAGCAGCTTTGGAGTGGTACAGAGCTCTTCTTCTGGTCTGGGAAAGGTTCTCTGCTAAATGCAAGGTGGAACAGACTGTTTAGCATAAGTACTACTTGCATTTAGGTTTCCCAGACCTGAAGAAGAGCTCTACAAGCTTGAAGACTTGCCTCACACCAACAGAAGTTGGCCAAATAAAAAGACATACCTCACCCACCATGGCTCTCTAAGATGCTGGGACCAACACAACAGTTTGAACTGTCTGCGGCGAATTAGTTTTGTTTTGCTGCACACTTAATTCTTATTCTGGTGCCTCCAAAAAGTACATGTTACTTAATGAATAGCTCCTCTTTGGTATCCCAAATACTGTTACTTCTTAGTTTTGAAGGAAGACATTTCCACTTTAAGTTTACTATTACACAGCTAATTACAATGCCTATCATTCAGTCACAGCAGCAAACTGGCAGGTGTTTTGGAAATCAAGAAGAAAAATCACACCACAGAGCAATACTCCTGAAGTCACTCATTTTAAAAATTTTAAGATTCCTATGTTTATTAGAAGGCAAAAGTTTAGACTGACAGAACTTAAAATTAATAATATTAAGCAATTTCAGATATTTATAACCAAAAGGAGCATTTAAAACAGTTCTTACCTTGCAACATGCATCTATATGCAGACTCAGATATTGCATAAATGTGTGGTGGCATTTCATGGCGTTTCTTCCCTCTGTACATCTCAATAATGTTTTCCGAATAAATCGGGAGATTCTTGTAGGGATTTATGACTACGCAGAACAGCCCAGAATAAGTCTAAAAAAGAAAAGCCATACCAAGGGCAATTTGGTTAGCTATTTTCCTTTACCTTGCATTTATTTATACGTGCACTATTAAAATAAAGTCATGGATGCCAAGAAATCTTCATTCTTCCTAAATTATGGCCCGTTTTTGTGCTAGTCTTGAATATTAGTGACTTAAATAAAACCACCACCTCAAATTATTAGTTTAGAAACCCTGGTTTGTACTCCCTGAGACATCCAATAATTTATTTATGTCCAAAAAGGCTTGATTTATGATAGAGATGAAGTCTTGAGCATTTGGTTCCCCCCATTCTCCAAAAGCAGATTTGAATTTTCCCTCTGTTTGCAAACCAAAAATTGCAACATTGCACTAGCAAATGAAAGCTACCAAGTTTTCCAATTTCACTAAACTTGGACAAAATTACAAAGGCAGAAAGTAGATTAAGTTAACTTTACTGTGATAAAATGTGCTATTTGCAACAAAGTTAAATCAGTATATTTTCTGGCTCAAGCTTGCAAAACTTATGAAAATTTGGCTGTTCAGGTACTGAGAGTCTACTCACTCTGTTTACAAAGAAGTTTTGAATTAGTGACTGTCTACAAGATGATCTAGTAACCCTCACCACCTGGGTTGCTTTCTATGGCAAGAGGAGCAAAGAGCGCACCCCCCCCCTCGCCCCTTTAAGCCCTTCCTCCAGTCCATCTCTCCAGAATACTTTTCAAAACTGCACCAAGCAAGTCAAAATTAATTTAACAGCAAATGCCAGTTATAGGACCTCTTTCCCAGAGAAAGAAACAGGAAGACTAATTGCTAAACATCTCAAAACACAGAAGCACCAAACATTTGATGCAGAGAGCTAGATTCCATGTTTCATTGTGGAAAAGGATCCAAGTTCAGGATTCCACAACAAATTCTTCAGCTGATTTTGGTGGGAGGATTGCAAAGAGAAAACAGGCTTTATGTAGTAACTAGAAGTATGTATTTCAGTCCCTTGCTGTCATTCTTCATCACCGAGGGCATATACACACGATCACTTTATCGCGCATTAACAGTCATTACCACGCGATAACAACGGCGTACACACGTGTAATAGGGCTCTTGCGCATCAACAGCCCAGTTGTAGCACAATAGAAAAACCACCTCGACGAGGGTGGTAGCAGTTAACGCGGAACAGCTGTTGCGCCTTTCCACTCGTGTGTACTCTTACCACGCAATGATTGGCCTCCGGAAGTGTCCCAGCATTCCAAAGTCGTCCTCTCTGGTCTTCCCCCCACCCGCTCTGTGGCCGTGACGAAACAATCAATCCCCGCCCTGTTTCGATTCCCGGGATTTTCAAATTTCTCGTCTGTTTCACTTCCTGTTCTCTTCCTCGTGGAGTGGAGTGCAGCTTTGATCCTCACTAGCAATGGCGGCCAATCGTGGAAGACGCGCACCCATTTGGAGCACAGCAGAGGTGCTGGACCTGATCAGCATCTGGGGAGAGTCTGCTGTGCAGGCACAGCTACGTGGCAGCAGGCGAAATTTCAACATATGGCATAATTTCTCGGGCCATGTCCGAGAGAGGTTATGAGAGAGACACTGTACACTGCAGATCAAAGGTGAAGGAGCTAAGAATAACCTATCACCGAGCGAAGGAGGCAAACCAGCATTCGGGATCAGCGCCTGCTACTTGCAGGTTTTACAAGGAAATAGAAGCCATCCTCAGCGGGGACCCCACAACCACCGCCAAGAATCCTGTGGACACATCGGCCCCCCCTCATCCAGTGAATCCCAGACCCGAGCAGGATAAGGATGTGATCGATGAGGAGGAGGAGATGGAGGATGACCTGGAGGAGAGCGCAACAGCGTGTAGCCAAGAGCTGTTCTGCACCCCCGCTGAGACGTCCACCCAAGACATCAATTGCAGCATGTCCTCTGAGGCAGCAGAGGGGGGTTCAGGTAAGTTTCTCTTCCATGCAGCTACGGCTCCTGCTAAAAAAAATATCATTGTCCAGGGCGGGGCAGGGGTGCTTGCTGTCTCGGTCCCCGCTGTGCACGCTCTTTACTATGCATTCATTAGAAGTGTATCAACACAAGCACTGATTGTCAAAAAATCATCTGTATTTAGGTCACTAAAGGTTTCATCGATGTACCGCCAGAGCCTCCTACTCAGGTTAGATGGGATAGCGTCTGTGTCTACGCTCCCGTATAAGGATACTTGTCCTCACCAGCTGCAAAGCACAGCCCTGGGAACCATGGCAGCACACAAGGCAGCAGCATACGGTCCCGGAGGCATGTAGGATATATATTCTAGCTGGCAGGGGCACTCTGAGGAAAGAGATATCGGGTTCCATCTGTGTGCCCTCTGCAGAAGGTTAGCCCCCAGTAAGCGTTCTATTAGGATGTACCTTGTCCGCTTCAGCGAAGCATAGGATGTTGACTGCCCTGTCCCTTCCAGTGGAATGTGCTACTGGAAGGTTACATTGGTTATCTATGCTATGTGTTAACAATAGCTTTATTTATTTATTTTTATTAGATTCAACCTTCACAAGGCCGGTGTCTACCCCAGCTGACCGCATGAGAAACATTCGGCGGCGTGCTCGAAGAAACAGGGAGGATATGTTTCAGGAGCTGCTGAAAGCAACACAGGAATCCACAAGGGAGAATAGAGCCTGGAGAGAGGAATCCCAACAGAGGAGGCAGAAACATAGGGACGAACTGATAAGCGTCATGAAGGAGCAAACAGAACTGCTCAAGAGCATGATTGCTTTGCAGTCCCAGGCGATTAATGTCCGGGCTCCACTCCAGACAGTTCAGCCGTGTCTGCCTCCCACTCCCCATAGTCCCTCAAAGCATTTCTTTGAAGGCCACCCATCCCCCTGGTATACTGCAACATCTAGTCCCTCACAGAGCTACTTTTTAGAGATCAGCAGCTACACCCACCTGTAAACCCTCCAAACCCCCCCAACCACCACCCCCCCTTTTATCTTTTAATAAAAACAGTAACAAAAAATTTGAAGAGTGGCTTTATTTGTACACAGCACAGTGTAAATCTCATAAGGTGCACTTGATGCGTCCTTGAAGGAAACTACAGGAGGGCATCATTGAAATGGTCCCTGAGTGCCTCCCTTATGTGAGCAGCTCCTCGTTGGACCCCCCTAATACTCCTAGTGGCTGGCTGTTCGTATTCTGCCTCTAGGCGCTGTGCCTCCATAGCCCACCCCAGGGAAAACTTTTCTCCCCTACTTTCACAAATGTTATGAAGGACACAGCACGCCGCAATCACAGCAGGGATGTTGTCCTCGTCCAAGTCCAGCCTCCCATACAAACAGTGCCAGCGCCCTTTTAAGCGGCCGAAGGCACACTCCACAGTCATTCTGCAGTGGCTCAATCTGTAATTGAACCGCTCCTTCCTGCGATTCAGGTTCCCGGTGTACGGCTTCATGAGCCATGGCATCAGTGGGTATGCTGGGTCTCCGAGGATGACTATGGGCATCTCCACATCCCCCACAGTAATTTTTTGATCTGGGAAGAAGGTACCCCCTTGCAGCTTCCAGTACAGTCCAGTGTTTCTGAAAATGCGGGCATCATGCACCTTTCCCGACCACCCAGCATTGATGTCCGTAAAATGCCCCTTGTGATCCACAAGGGCTTGCAGCACCATGGAGAAGTAGCCCTTCCTGTTGATGTACTCCGTCGCGAGATGGTCTGGAGCCAGAATAGGGATGTGTGCCATCTATGGCTCCCCCGCAGTTAGGGAATCCCATGGCAGCAAAGCCGTCCACAATCTCACGAACATTGCCCAACGTCACCGTCCTCCGTAGCAGAATGCGATTGATGGCTCGGCACACTTGTGAGAGCGCTAATCTGACGGTGGACCTCCCGACTCCAAACTGGTTTGCAACCGACCGGTAGCAGTCAGGAGTCGCCATCTTCCAGACAGCAATTGCAACACGCTTCTCCACGGTTAGGGCTGACCTCATGTTGGTGTCTTTCCGTCGCAGGGCATGGGCCAACTCTGAACACAGATCCAGAAAGGTTGCTTTCCGCATTCGAAAGTTCTGTACCCACTGCTCGTCATCCCACAGCTGCATAACAATGCGATCCCACCACTCGGTGCTGGTGTCTCGCGACCAGAAACGGCGTTGCACCGTGCGCAGATGATCAGTGAAGGAGCTGAGCAGTGTGGTGCTGTTGCTCTGCAGGGAATCGATCAGCCCCTGCTCCTCGGCGTCCTCGTCTGATTCGGAGCTCACTGCACACTGAGCAACCAGCCGAGATGTATTCAGAATGCTGAAGGCGACAGTGGAGATCAGAGCAGGATCCATGCTGTCGCAATTGTGACGGCTCGCAAGTGGTGTGGTGTGTCACTGCACTGTTGAAAATAGGCGCGAGTTGCTATTGGCAATGAGGAAGACAGGGCACCATGGGAAAACGACAGTTTACCCATGGTGCTTTGCGTTCCTTTCCTTCATCCCATGATTCCAAGCGCCGATTGAGGGAAAATTGAACTGTGGGATAGGTGCCCAGAATTCATTGCGCTACAGCGCCATATACCAAAGAATTCTGTTGCGTTGCAAGGAGCGACGTGTGTACGCGCTATCCCGCAATAAAGGTCACGTGTTTTTTATAGTACGATTGCCATGTTGCGCTTTAATCTGATCGTGTGTACATAGCCTCAGAGAGAAAAAACCTGCTTCCCACAAGCCACCACTACTTCTGTGTCTTGCTGTCTTCCTTCCCCTGAATTCTATTTCTTTCCCTATAATGCATGTCTCCTCTGTTCTTACTTCTGCATTATCATCCCACTAACAAGTCTTAATTCTCATCACCCTGAGGGCTTCACTCTCATTCCCTTTCCATTGATCAGCAATGTAGTAGTTAATTTGGACAGTGAAGGGATGTCACCACTGGGTTTTAGAGATTAATAGGGAGTGGAGCACTCCATAATTATTACAGGCTGTCTGCAACTTGGGGAGAGAGTCTGTTTACACCCTGATCACATCTAAAAAGCTTTTGTTCATTGACACCAGGAGGGAATGGGGGGGGGGGGGCCCATTTAATTGACAGCTGAAATTCTAGAGAATATGAAAGTGTCATGGAGGCCACAAACTCATCAAGGGGATCGTATTCTTGATACTCTTGCCCTCAAGGCATTTAAAAGGCAAGCCAAATTTCTTGCCCCCCCCACTCCCCCACCACCTCAAGAATGAATCTAGTAGTGAATTTCTTGATTAACTAGTAACAAAGGTCATCATAAATGGGAAAGAAGAAGAAAAATTGGAACAGGAAGTCAATCTCCCACTTTGCCTACTAGGAGAGCTCAAGCAACCATTAGGGATACACTGCAGTATTACGCACACTCCAGTCAAAAGTTAACTTCACCAAAGATAAACTTTTGCCATGCTTTCCGAGCATTACAGGGTTATCTGTGTTGCCTCTAGCAGATTTTCTCTGCAGAGCTTGTGTCTCAATTCAAGTAATAGTTACCAAATTCAACTAGTGAGTTTACAAATATAGCAACACACCCCCTCTGCGTTCAAGTGATATTGTTTTCTCTATGCATTGTTTTATCTATCAGTTATGTCCTTAGTTCTCTTATTCCAGAAACACTGTTCAAAAATTTGAATTTTCCATCTTTAGATATAGATATAAATATACAAAAGTGCTAAATTGGTCATGGGATACTTGTTTTCCCCCCCCCCCCCCCCCATTCAGTACATCAAGGGGGAAGTTTCTTGCAGTCCTCAAAAAAAATGCAGCACTGATACTCAAATGGACAGTACTCCCAAGCATTAAGACCTTCAGGGTGAAATGCTAAAGGTCATTAATAATAAAGAAAGCCATTCAGTGAGACAATGAAGAACAAGTGCTGGAATTCCAAGTCTGTACTTGATTTTCTGGAGCACTGTTCTTCCAACTGCTGGGAGGAATCCTTTTTAAAAGGCAATCTAAAATAAGTTAGCCCAGAGACCCAGATTTCCTTACAAGAACAGAATCTGAAGTCTGGGGTTTGCTCATAACCCCTTACAAGATGCATTCTCATTACTTTACCCTTCTAGCCAAACCCCCTTACTAGTAGCCTCTTTTGTGGAGTCCTAGCATCAGCAACCCCGTTAACTAAAAGAAAGCTGTATCCCTGTTCCCAACTGGACCTTGGACAGCAGGTTGACTAACACTGCCTGACTCAGATAACCTGAAGCAATGTTACTTGCTAATGCTACAGGTGCATAGATTTTAAGGGTTACTATAGGTCTTTAACTGCTCTGCACATTCCTAGAAGTGAACAAACAGAAAGAATGGCACACTGAAAATTGTTCCAGCCTGATCTGATGCAGGGCCTCTGTTTCCCAGTCCTTTCTACTGGAGGGGTTTCATTGGCTCTGCTTGGAGTAGTCTAGACCATAGGT
>ML685815.1:10691792-10719330 GCA_007922175.1 Pelusios castaneus
CCTTCTCTTTTTTTCCTTCTTTCTCTCTCTTTGCTTCCTTCCTTTCTCTTCCTTCCTCTTTCTTCTTTCTCTTCCTTCTTTTCTCTCCCTTTCTCTTCCTTCCTTCTTTCTCTCCCTTTCTCCCTTCCTTTTTCTTTCCTTCTTTCTCTCCTTTGCTTTCCCTTTTCTTTCCTTCTTTCTCTCCTTTGCTTTCCCTTTTCTTTCCTTCTTTCTCTCCTTTGCTTTCCCTTTTCTTTCCTTCTTTTTCTTTTGCCTTCCTTCTTTTTTCTTCCTCTCTTCTTTTTCCCTTCCTTTTTCTTTCTCTTCCTGTTTCCTCTTCCTTCCTTCTTTCTCTCCCTTCCTTCTTTGCCTTTCCCTTCCTTCTTTTTTTCCTTCTTTGCCTTTCCCTTCCTTCTCTCCTCTTGTCTGCCTGCCTGCCTCCTCCTCTTCTCTTGTCTGCCTGCCTGCCTTTTTCTCTTCTCTTCTCTTGTCCTGCCTGCCTGCCTTTTTCTCTTGTCCTGCCTGCCTGCCTTTTTCTCTTGTCCTGCCTGCCTGCCTTTTTTTTTTTTCTTTTTCTCTTCGTCTTTTACACAAATACAGGAAACGTTGTGGAGTGAAAGAAGATGTAGTGTCGAGAATTGAGAAAGGTATGTTGAGATGGTTAGGAATACCCTTATTAAGTTAATAACAATGTACCTTCCTATATATTTTAAGTTTAAAAAATTTGGCTCTCAAAAGAAATTTCAATCGCTGTTTTGTTGATATTTGGCTCAGTTGACTAATAAGTTTGCCCACCACTGGTCTAGACCAATGGTTTGCCAATTTTGTACAAAGGTAATGAAAATCAATGTAAAACTCATGAAAATTAATCAGATTAAAAGCAAGCTATTGGTCGATTCTAAAATGGGAACATTCTAAATGCAGGTGGCTGAAGGGCAAAATTTAATGACATGTATTTTTTTTCCAGTGGATTTGAAACATTCTTTAGCTTCCTGTATGCACTATGTTGCAAACCTCTCTAGTAGACCATAGTAAAGGTAATAAATGTGATATTTATGAGCAATCAATTTAGCTGAAAAAAGTGGGCGTGCCATAGAATTGTTTGTCTCATTGAAGTGTGCCATGTTGCTGAAAAGGTTGGGAACCACTGGTCTAGACTGACCTCGTCACATAGATAGGTGCTCTAAAAGTTAAGTGTTTGAGGCTCCACTCCCAACACACTATTGTAGTCCTGTTTGCTCAATGCAAAATAGGCATCTATGTAAGTAACTCTTGAAAACATTCTTTTAGGATTATCTGGTCAGTGCCAGGTCTTGCTGCTCCTCTGACCCCTTCTTTGCCTCTCCGAGTGAGAGCCCTCCAATGTATACGGCCTTGTGTCTACCTCCCTAGGGTGAAATCACACAATTCTCTCACTCTACACCAGACCCTGGACTATGGGAACTTTTATACCAACAGTGATTTCTCAACAGACAGGCTTAGATACCCATAGTTTTGTTTTGGTGGCTATAGCCATTGGTAATTAGAGAGACCAGACAGCCTTCTCTGAATATGTACCACACTGGAAAAAAGCATAAAACAGAAAAAGAATTTTAAAACCAATACACAAAAGTCTATTTTATTCAGAGCTTTATCAGCCCTTAGCAGAGACCCTAGGCAGTTCCCTCTTCACTCAAAAGCCTTGACCTCTGGAATTAGAGACAGAGATAACAGCTTCTCATCAGAACTCAACAATTCTCCCCTCTTTTGGGGGGGTGGAGGGAGGGAAAACCACCAAGGAGTCTTGTGGTGCTTTTAAAGACTAACAAATTTATTTATTGCATGAGCTTTCATGGGAGAAAACCACACTTAGACCTTGAAGATGGAGAATTCCCACAAAAGCTCATATGATAAATTAATTTGTTAGTCTTTAAAAGTGCCACGACTCCTTGTTTCTTTTGCTGACCTAGACTAACATGGCTACACCTTTGGAATGACACTTATTTCTCTCTTCCTGCTTCTAAACCCAGCAAGAGTGAGAGTAAGGTAGTCTGAATTCAAACTCCAAAGGGCTAGCAGTGTTAGTCTAGGTCAGCAAAAAACCAAACAAGGAGTCCTGTGGTACTTTTAGAGACTAAAATTTATTTATCGCATAAGCTTTTGTGGGAGAAAATCCCACTTCATCAAATGCTTTGAAGATGGGGAACTTACAGAGTGGAAGGAAATTAAATGCCGGGAAATGTATGACACAGGATCAGCTCAGGCTGTAACAGCAAATCAAAATAGGTGTTGGGATTCAAACACTGGGGAAACAGCATAGAGGGGAAACCTGTTATTTCCAGTACACTTTCCCTTTCTAGCCAACCTAGCCACTCATGCATGTGCAGCATTTAACTGAATACTGTAGTTTTAAAGCTGAGGAAAGTCTGCAAGATAATATTTGAACACCAGACCAAGTGTAGTTATGGCCCAGGCGGCAAACAGATTAATCCTCCTATGGCCACGCATTGAGATGGAAGATTTATAGAGTTAAGGAATTCTCCCCCAGGGCTGATTGGCTTGGGCTCTGGGGGGTTTTCATCTTCCTCTGTAGTACAGGGCATGGCTCACCTACCAGTGAATTCTCTGTATCTTAAAGTCCTTAAATCATGATTTAAGGAGGTAAGTAACTCAGTCATAAGTTAGTGGCCTATTGCTGGAGTGGGTGGGTGACATTTTGAGGCCTGCATTTTGCAGGAGGTCAGACTAGATGATCGTACTGGTCCCGTCTGACCTTAAAGTCTATGAATTTTTTTTTATTTTTATTTTTTTTAAGAGAATGTTAAAAAGGAACAGACAATCATGGTGTTAGATAAAGGGAGTGACTGGGCATCCAGCTTCAGAGTACAGGGCATTTGGAAAGGAACAGGTTATGGTATGGATGGCAAGTACAACCAGTACATGAACTACAATATCCTGGATAGGCAAAGTCAAGAGACTATCGGTCCAAGGTACAAGAGTTACTACACTTGATCTTAGCCAGACGTGCACAGCAAATGGATCTTCAGAAAAGTCACAACCCAAGCTGTCAGGTCTGTTATAACAAACAGCACCTATGATCTGCAGCAAGTATGCTGGAATATGGCTTCATTTTTACAACACTAAAGTGAAAATTTAGGGCCTTCAACCAATTAAAAAAAATCAATTGCAATTTGAACTGTGCTCTTAAACAGTGCAATTAAACTCCCCTGTTAAACAACTTTTACAGAGCTAGGTGGGCTCCTGTCAGCTGAGCAAGCTCTGTGGGTGGCTTTTACCTTAGGGACTTGGCATGTAGCAGTGGAGAAAAGGCTAATGCAGGGAAGCAGTTTGCCAGGCCCTAATCTCTATGGGATACCCACCAGAGCAAGGGCCCAGCTGGGGACAAGGTGCTGGGGAAGGGATGGGCCTTAAAATGAGAGACTGGCCAAGAGCAATATGGCACAGTGGAGCAGGTCCCAGAACAAGGGGCCAGTTAGGGGCAAAGGGTAAGGATCCATACTTCTCTTCCAGGGCTCAGATGAGAGCCCCTTCTACTTCCTCTCTTCCAGGGCTCAGATGAGAGCCCCTTCTACTTCCTCTCTTCCCCCGCTGCCTCTGACCAAAAGACAGGTCCCTCCACAGCAGATGCCTCTTCCTGCCCAGGGGTATGCAAATAACACCATTAAAGTAGTAACATTACTTTTATTCAGTGACTGCAGGCACTAACTGCAATTGACAGCCCTAATAATTACATTATACAATTTGTGGGGAAAGAGATAAGAAACAAGAGGTTTCAGCAACAGGTCAGAAGACAGTGTAGCATCTGGTCCCCCAAACTGAAGGGGTGAAAAAGCAGTTTATTGCAAACCCAAACACATTAAATGGGGGTTAAAAGTAACCAGCATGACAGTGTTAATGCTGACATCAACATTTGTATTCTTAGACTGCAAAAGGAACACCTCACTAAAATGAATAGGCAAGCAAGGGTTTGGGGCTACTGTGTTCCACCTGTGAAAACTCAAGCAGACGTCACTGTAACAAATTTCCATTGCTTACATTTGGGTAGTTCTCTTTGCAATAATGAGGGCTACCTGATCTTTTGGAGAGAGAGAGAGAGCTTGGTTTCTGTACCACAGATTTGCAGAACTGGAAATATATAGGGCCTTATCAACTAAGCAGACAAGTTTTCAACAGAAAAACTTAATGTCTATTACTTAGCATTAATCCTATAGTTAATTTCAGGTTTCCAAACTCTGGCAATATGGACTACAGATTATTAAAAACACAGGGTTTTCTCCACCTCCATAACAGGAAGCATTTTATCCTTTCTTGTTCTCCACAGACAAACCATGTCTGTTCAAGCTTTCAGAAGACTCACAGGAGCACAAAGACCATTCACGGAAAATTTCAACCAGTTATAGTCAATTGAGAACAGACATTATAATGAAAACCATCATAAAAACTTGAGTTTTAGCAGGGTCTGCGTCTCCTGCTAAATTAAATTTTAAGTATGTGTGTGTGTTCTCTTATTCTGAAAAAAAGAAAACCTTTCACCTCACAAATTTTTTATTTCAAACCAAGATGGTTTAGGTTGTTCAAAATTCATCTTTGCTGAAGAAAAGGATGGTGGGCAGTATCAGTCAAAGGAGATCAGGAATGCTGGAATGTACTCTCTTGGCACAGCTCCAGAGACAAACATTAAAGCAGAACTGCGAGAGAGCTTTGTTATACAAAAGTCTCCTTCAGGACACTAATTGCGGAGCTTGAATGCTTCCAGATGCCTACAAGGCTTTAGCCAGCAGTATTCCAAAATCCAAATTATTAAGTGATAAACAACCCAATACTGTAGCAGTCAGGATCCTGGCACAGAATTAGTTGGAAACCGCATTGTGTTTCAAATAGTACCTCTTTACTGGCAACCTTACTATCTAAATAATCTGCAACCAGATACCTTTAGAGTTTATTATATCATTACTCCTTGCTGTGGGAGTTTATAGTCTGACAACGCACTATTTGTCAATGTCAGAAAATACTAATTTAGTACCACCAGGTTAAAGAAAAAAAACCCATGAGGTTTACAGAATCCACCTCTTCATTGTCTCTGGTGCTCAGGTATATAAAGCTGAAACCATGCAACTTTTCACCCTTTTGTCAATATCTAAGCTGCAGACTCTTACAAAAAAATTTCCACTGGTTTTGATGGGAGCCCAAATGCAGGCATCTGTGGCTCAGCTTTTTTCAAAAGCCACATTAGAATTTTTCAGCAGATTTAATAAATATGGTTGTAAAAATGCTGGAAGCCAGAGTCCTGCAAACTAGTGTGAATATTTTTGTAAGATTCCCTACCATAGATGTAGACAAAGACTGAAAAGTTACAATAAGATTTTAGTATGTACTATTAGTAACAAACCTCTTCAAAGTGTCAACTGGTTTGTACATTGTAACCCAAAGGGCAGAAACCAGACTGCTGCATCCTGCAGCAATGTAAAAGCCAGTTTATAGAAAGTGTTAAAAGAGCCTTAGCTGAATTTAGATATTTATAGTATGCTGAACAAACTAGCTTGAGTTGTCAGTTTTCACTACCAAAGCTCAACATTTATTCCCAACACTTCAATAAGGAATGTCACAAATGACGGGCCCCTTTAAGAGAAAGTGAGGTTCAGTGGAATACAACTGGACTTAAGGGACAGCATCTGGCCCTTATAAATGGGAGAGCTACAGGTGCTTTGCTCACCTGTAAAACACTGCAGGGATTAAGGATCCTGCAATGCCCTGAATCAGCAGAGGAAAGTCTATGTAGATGGCAAAATACCACCAAGAAGTTCCGGGACAGCGGAAAGACAGACCCCCAAGGAGGTAGGGCTGGATTCAGACTGCTTGTGCTCAGGACTACTGGTTTGAAAGACCCTGAAGCAGAGGTGGGCAACATTTTTGGCCCAACAGCCACCTGCCACCTATGGCCACTCAAAGCAGGCCACAGATGGGGGGTGTGGTGAAGAGTGGCAGGGTAGGCCTTGGAGGGAGTGTGGCCAGCACTCCCTCCCTAGAAAAAGGGGTGGAACTGGGCTCCACCCCCCCCTCCCTCCCAGCTTCACTTGGAGCTAGGAAGGAGAAGGAGTGCTGGCAGCGCTCTGGCTCCAGCGCAAGCTGTTGCTACCGCCACCGCTCTCCCTCCCCCTCCCCTTCCCAGGTCCACCAGCAGCTCACGCCAGGGCCAGAGCACTGCCACCACTCCTTCTCCCTTCCAACTTCAGCTGGAACCGGTAGGGAGCAGGAACGGTGGCAGCACTCTGGCTGCAGCGCGAGGCGCTGCTGGACGTGGGAGATGAGGGAGAGTGGTGGCACTCTGGCTGTGGCATGAGGCACTGCTGGAGCTGGGGGAGGGGGAGGTGAGCAGCCGAGCTGGCGGACAGAAGACAAGATCCAGCCTGCAGGCTGTAGTTTGCCCCCCTGCAGCGGATTAATGAATTGAGCCCCAGAAGGGGAACAGTTTGCATATCTGGAGTACGTGGGCTCTAAGGCAGTGGTTTTCAAGCGAAGGATCGGGACCCAGTACTGGGTTGCAGACTCTCAGGTACTGGGTCGCGGAGTCCCCTGTTGCTGTCACCAAAAGACTGGAATGCATTGCTCAAAGACGTAACTGCTGTGGGTATAAATGATTTTTTTCAACAGTCCTGAGGAAAGAGTCTGAAAACTGCTTTTCTAAGGAACCCTAAGTGAAGGGGAAACTAAGAGGCCTCAACAGAGCCATGCTGGCCAGAAGTGTGTGTACAGGTTAGGCACGAGATGTGTCTTTTTCATACTCAGGTAGCACCTAGAGTTCCGTTCTGCTAGCTACTGTACAAAGAAGAAAAGTCCAGAGACAAACCCTGCCATTTACTTTGCCCAGGCAACTGCCTTTTAACATAAAAGTAGACTAGCCCATTATCTATGTACTGCTACATATGGATAAGCCAAATCTCCAATACTGTAACTCAGGGATTCCCAACCTATGGGCTGGGGACCAAAAGTTTCTTGCGGAGGCCTTCAAAGTGGCCTGTGGGTCCCCTACTGATGGCTGCAGAAAGGAGCCAGAGCCTAAGGATTCAGGCAGAGCTTGTTGACACAGGGCTAAAAGACTGGTGCAGGCTTCTTGCTGCAGCCAAAGGGATAGGAAATCAGCACTCCCTTCCCCTGGCTGTAGAATGGCACACAGCAAAGCACTTTGCCTGGGTCCCTAGGCACTGGAGTCCCAGCTCGAGCCAGAGGGAGAGCAGGGCCAGATCAATGCTGGGGCTAGAGGCTGCAGCCCCTAAGCCCCCAGCATTGATCCAGCTCCCACTGCCCTGCTCAGGTCAGCACAGCACTAGTGGGGTCTGTGGGGTGCTGGGAGGGGCACAATTGCTGCTGGCAGGGGTGGGTGGGGCCCTGGGGCCAGATGCCATGGCACTCCAACCCCTAGGCCAGGCCAGAGGGTATTCACTGCCCTCTGGGGGCAGGCTGCAGCATGGTCCTCTAAGGTAAAAAATGCCATCAAGCAGCTGCACCAGGGCCCTCGCAGCAAGTCTCAATGGGGAGGTGGACAGAAGTCTCGGCCCTGGAGGGCTGCACTGGAGGCCACACCACATGCCAGCTGGCCCCACCTCCAGGAGCAGACCAGCTGGCCTGTAGATGGGGCAGGAGCGCCATAGACTGCAGCCTCTGGCCCCAGGGTCCCAGCCTTCTTCTCCCAATGCCAGCCCAGTCTGCCCCCAGGTCACCATGGTGGAAGACCAAGGCCACAGGCTGGGAGGGAACCCACAAGTGTGCAGCCTGGGGCCCTTTAATCTGGCCCTAAGGGAGGGGGAGATCAGTGCTTCCCTCCCCCACTTTCAGTGGAAAATAAAGTGCTCTGCCTGTGTCCCTAGGTGTTGGGGTCCAAGCTGGAGCCAGAGGGTGGGAAGCACTGATCTTACGTTCCCTGGATCCAGAGCCACTGCCTAGGGACCTAAATGGAGCACTTGGGGCTACAGGATGGGTGTGGATTCCCTGGGGGCCAGTAGAGTCTCCTCACTGAACTCTTTCTGTCTGGCTGGGGGAGGAAAAGAAGAGGCAAATACTGCTAGCCAAGACTGGTGCCCCTTCAGGGTTGCAAAAATATCTGTGGCCCTTGAGCCAAAAAAGGTTGGGAACCACTGCTGTAAGGTAACTTACTCCCTAATGGCAGGGCTTAATAAACACCAGGTGCTAGATCACCATGGTGCCTAGCTGCGCAACGATACTTCAGGGGCAGAAAGGCCACAGCACCTAAAAAACCCATTGCCCCCAAACATTTCAGCAACTCTGCTCCTACCACCAAAAGCACCCTGGGTGGCTTCCCCCCAGCAGCAGGAGGCACCTTAGTTTTCAGGCTGGTTCTTAGCGCGCCACTACATTGGTCAAGCCTTGCCCTATGGTGTTCTCTCTTTCCCGCCCACCTTACAGTAGCTGAAATGTCAGCATCACTGTACAGGTATCTTTCAGGTTCCATTCGTACAACACTGAGTCACAGAAGCCCTTCCTCCTTATGCCACCTTTCCTTGAAAGTTAGCATAATCTGGGCTGACCTTACGAGTGCCACCCTGTATGAACTTTAGAAGACTTCCTACAGGTTTTCCAGCTGCTCAATTTCAAGAGATACTTGTATCCACTTTCAGACACTATTCAAGTTCTCTGCACCAGCAAGCAGGATCCCGACTCTAGAAATAACTGTTAAAGAGTCTTTTTCCTAGTTCTCTTAATACACCCCATCAGTAGACTGCACTAGCACTTCAAAAATTCAGCCCTTGAGTAGGATTTCCAGAAAGCCTGAAAGTGCCAGAAGACTCTCATACAGTCTTCCTCCAAGGGGGCTACTTGTGCTTAAAGCACGCGAGTACTATCTGTGCGGCTAATACAGAACAACCTAGAAACGGACTGCTCCAAAAGAGCATCCAAATTCCAGGTATTTCCATCCTTTTTGGAAGCTGAGCTGCCATTTTCAAGAAAAACAGGGAGGGCAGCTGGCCATACCAGCTCCAACTACCCTCCCCTCAAAAATTTTTATTTTTCCTCTCCATTCAAACACACTATTTATTTATTGTTTTTCTACGATAACTTTAAACAAGAATTTCCTGATGGTTTTTAAGGAAAAACAAGTTGGAGGTCTTCACTGAAGCCATTGATATTTACAACTTTAACTCCAGCTCCATGAGGCTTTTCTGAAGGTAGCGATAGATTTTAAAATGGTTGTGCAAGGACTATTTTACCTGTCTAGTTCTCCTTCAGTAAAGCATTATGTATTTTTAGCTGTTCCTTTGGACAAGCCAAATAGGTGTTTCATACTTTGCTGGCGTGTGGTGATTTGAAATGTTTTACATATTACACCAAAGTAAATCAAGTTCTACAATATATATCCCAGAATAAGATCAAAGCCTATAGAGATCATTAATTAAGCCAGAAAAAAAAGTGTACACTTATGTTATACTCTAGCTTCAACCAAACAAAAAGCACAGGACCGCAAGATAGAATTTTACAGCAACCTGCTCAGGTATTACTTGTCCTAATTTAAACAGGACTTCCCATGGCAGGCATTTTCATACCAGTTCACGTCAAAGTTAAAAAGAGCCAAATGAGGACAATGCAAGTGTGTGGCTGCCAGCCAATCAAGGATAATCAGTTTTCACTGAGAAAAGAAGCATATAGCAGGGTCCCCAAGGATTTGTACTGGAATCCAAGCTGTTCAACATATTCATAAGTGATCTGGAATGAGGGGTGAACAGTGAGGCAGCAAAATTTGCAGATAAAAAAATTACTCAAGGCAGTTAAGTCTAAAGCTGACTGTGAAGAGTTACAAAAGGTATCTCACAAAATTGGGTGACCGGGCAACAAAATGGCAAATTAAATTCACTATAGATAAATGCAAGTATTGTTCTCCAATGTGCATTAATCCCAAGTATACACACAAAGAGGCTCTAAATTAGCTGTTACCACTTAAGGAAGATCTTGGAGTCAGCATGGATAGTTCTCTGAAAAACATCTGTTCAATATGCAAAAGCAGTCAAAAAAGTGACAAGAGTGTTAGGCACCATTAGGAAACAGGTAAAACAGATATCATGGCACTGTATAAATCCATAGCATGCCTGCACCTTGAAATACTGTATGCAGTCCTGGCTGACCCACCTCAAAAAAAGATACATTAGAACTGGAAAAAGTGCAGAGAAAGACAATAAAATTATTAATTTATAACAGCTCTCACGTGGAAAGATTAAAAACATGGATTGTTCATCTCAGAAAAGACTTAATTAAGGAGAGATACGATAGAGATCTATAAAATCATAAATGGTGTGGAGAAAGTGTTATTAACCCCTTCACAGAAACACACACACACACACACAAGGTCACCCCATAAAATTGAGAGAGAGAGCGTGCAATTTAAAAGAAATATAAGGAAGTACTATTTCCCACAAAGCAATCAATCTGTGGAACTCATTGCCAGGGGATATTATGAAGGCCAAGAGTATAAGTGGGTTCAAAAAAATAATTAGATAATTCATGGAGAATAGGTCCATCAATGTTTATTAGAGAAGATGATCAGTGATCCATGCTGAGCGTCCTTAAAACATCTGACTTCCAGAAGCTAGGAATGGATGACAGAAGATGAAGCACTCAATAAAGGGCCCTGTTCTATTCACTCCCTCTGAAGCATCTGGCACAGGCCATTCTTGGAAGATAGGGTGTTGGGCTAGATGGCCCACTGGTCTGACTCAGTATGGCCATTCTTATGATATTACAAAGCATTGCTTATAAAAAGCACTCAACAAAAGTCTTATTACAACTACAACATATGACTTGTTCTCTATATTTCTATTTAAAGCAAGGTCACTGATAAGAATGTTAAATATAGTAAGTGAATGCACTTGCTAAAACAGATATAATGGTAAGATTCTAAAAAAAAGTTAATTCCTCTCTCCTTCTATGCCACCAGAAGGGGGGGAAGAGGAGGGGCCAAAACACAGACCTGCACTAGAGACAAAATAGGTGCTTGTCAACCTTAGAAGATTGCCCTGTAACTTAATTTCATTTTTAAACTGACAGTCTCTTGTTCTGGTTTAAATATGCAGCTATTCTAACTTTAGTTAAAAATAAAGTGGATGAGTTATTTTAATTAATCCTGCTCTTAAATGACAAACTGAAATAAAGGTATCACAGTTTTTCACAGTCATTTAACGATAGCTATTTAAATTCACACCGCATTAGAAGAGTACCAAGGTCACCTAGTACAGTAGTTTTCTAACTTTTTTCCTTGGAACCCAGTTGAAAAAAAATCATTTATAAGGGCGACCCAACAATTACATCTTTCAGCAATGAATTCTAGTCTTTTGGTCATGGCTGCAGGAGGTGCTGCAACTCAGTGCCTGAGGGTCTAGGCCTATCTTCTCCCATCAGATGTCATCCATTGTCCAACCTAGCCCATAGTCTAGTCAAGAACAAGCAGTCTCACCTGTCCTCATCTCAACGTCAGGTGCTTCTTATGGGTGTCTGAACACAATTGTTTTAATCCAGCAATCCCCAAACTTTTGGCTCATGCACTGCTCCTCTTCTCCCTTTCTCCCCCAGCTGGGGCTGGGAATAAGGCTATGGTCAGGACCAGAAACTGTGGCAGCAAGGGACTGAGTTGGGAATAGCGGCCATGAGCCAGGGCCATGGAAGCCAAAATTGCGAGTGGGATGGTGGTGACCAGGAGCAGGGCCTGCAGCTGAAGCCATGGTGGCCCGAAGTGGTTAAAGCTTGGAGTGGGGCTGGGGTCAAAGCCAGGGAACTGGGGATGGAGTTATGGTTGAGGGATAGGGCCAGAGGAGACCTCAGGGTAGTGCTTTTCAACCGGGGTTCCGTAGGCAGAACCTTAGGGTTCTGCAAGATCTGCCGGCCGGGAGCTGGGGTCATTAAAATCTCCCGCCCTGCTCAGCCCAGCCACATGGGTTATGCAGGGCTGGAACCGGGAAGACACTGCAGCAGATGTAGGTATATGTGGTCTGGGGGGTGATTAGGGTTGGGGGGATTGGGGAGAAGTTGGGGTCACAGTGGCGGCTCCCGGAGTTGCCAGGGGCCGTCCAGATCGGGCCATCACTGGCTCCCGGCACAGCCAGGGCTGGCTAGATCAGGCCACTGTGGCCACTGGAGGCCCCCGGGCTGCCCAGATCAGGCCGCCGTTGGTGGCTCCTGTTGCTGCCCGATCCAGGCAGCCAAGGGAGCCGCCAGAGGCGGCCCGATCCGGGTGTCCTCGTCAGCCCTGGGAGCCTCCAGTGGCCACAGCGGCCCAATCTGGGTGGCCCCAGGAGGCAGCGGCAGCAGTAGCACAGCGCGGGTCCGTCAGCATGGCCTGATTCGGCCACGTTGCCAGCTGCCGTGCTCCACTGCCTCAGGCTGGCCCCGGGCCTTTGCTGTTCAGCGGCAAGGTAAGGGGGAGGGGTGAAGAGGGCATGTGGACAAGGCGACTGGGTAGGGGCTGGTGGGGGCTGGGTAGCAGTGGAGGGGACTATAGACGGCTGGAGGGGGAAATGGGTGGGGGGCTGGGGAGGCTGAATGGGGCTGGAGTGAAGATGGGGGGCTGGGGGGGGGGAGGTTAGGAGGGCTGGAGTGGCATCTTGGGGGCAGGGAGCTTAGGAGAACATGGGGAAAGAGGGGTCTGATGTGGGCACTAGTGAATTACACCACAGTGGGAATCCTCCTCAGTTTTCTCTTTCCCTTTCCCTTTATCAAACGTGAGGCCCCAGGCAACCCAGCTTTTCCCCCCACAGGCCATTATTCAGATAACAAGCCAAAATAATTCTGTGGGGAAAAAGTTGGGTTGCCTGGGGCCTCACATTTGATAAAGGGAAAGGGAAAAGGAAGGGAAAAGAAAAAAGCTGAGGAGGATTCCCACTGGGATGTACTTCACTGAATTACTTTTTGGCTATGTCTACACTACACTTTCCTAAGGTTTAGTTTAATTATATGTGCTCTGGGGCTGCTTTGTTCCTTCCTTTTCTTTCTTTTTTGTTTCCTTCTCTTTGTTTCGTTCTGTTTCCTTCCTTCTCTCTTTCCCTCCACCTTTCTTTCTTGTTTCTTTTTTCTTTTTGCCAGCCATCCCACCCCCCCCCCCCATCTCATCACCAGGGCCTTTGTCCCCATGCTCTCCCCACCCCTCCCTCTTTTGCCCTACCATCCCTTTTCTTCTTTGATGAGACAATGTCACGTAAGCATAAAATACACTTAAATTAATAAAAACAAATTTAAATAACTTAATTTTTCATTGTTCTATATTTTTCAATGATTTCTGTTGCCCGAGTTTGCACAAAAAAATTATTGGTGATCTTTATAACTTCACAATGTATAATTGTATATTATGTGGTTTTGTTGTGAGAGAGATCATAACAAAAAGTTTAGGGTTCTGTGAATTTGTTGCCTTCAGGGATTCCACAGTCCAAAAAAGGTTGAAAAACCACTGCCTCGGGGCATAGCAGCGTGGAGTGGTGCTCCCTCCCCACCCTCCATGGGGGCTGGCCCAGGCCCTACCACACTGTACCCCGCCTGCCCACATTGCTACTAGGGGAGCACAACCGAGTTTGAAGATCTCAGTTCTCACCTATCTCATTGCTGAAGCTCTTAATGCACTAAATTCTACAAAGTTGCTCTAAATCCTTCCTTCACTTGAGATAACATCTTCCACGTCACACAGAATACATTTATGCTGACTTTAACCAGAAATGGGACACCAAAATCTACATGGCTTGCAGTTAGGCACCCACTCTGCATAAAGGTCAGTTGCACACCACCATACATATCTGGACACGTCTATAAAGATAGATCTATGTACTCACTACATCCACTCCAATATCATGAATAATCAGAGTACAGCAGATTCCGCTCCAGTTTACTGATCCTACTTTTGCAGAAACCACCAATAGTGAATGAGTTGCACTGCCATGTTATTGAATTTAAAATGTCCCTTTCCTAATTTTTTTTTGTCAGAAGGTATTACCTACTTTGCCACCCACATTAGAATCATGCTCATTCAAAATATCTTCCCCATTTCATAATACTGATGACTTCTCCTTCCTCATCTACCCTGAACATTCTGATTGAATTTCAAAAGGGGTAGCCGTGTTAGTCTATTGTAGAAAGACGGAGTCCTGTGGCACTTTTAAAGACTACCAGATTTATTTATCGCATGAGCTTTCGTGGAAGAAAATCCCACTTCGTCAGACGCTTCAAAGCGTCTGACGAAGTGGGATTTTTCTCCCACGAAAGCTCATGCGATAAATAAATCTGGTAGTCTTTAAAAGTGCCACAGGACTCTGTTGTCTTTCTGATTGAAGTCAGAACCTTAAAGTTACCTGCCACCTTTGCCTCCCTCCTCCCCATCCCTCCAAAAAAAAATAAAATAAAAAAAAAAAAACTTGTCAGATCTTTTCACATTTCCACTACTTCACATACATTTTCTTCTAACATCTTATCTCAGCGTGTTATGTAGTATCTTGGTTCCTAAGGGCCAGGTTTAACGTCTGAGGAATTGTAAGAAACATATTCTGAAGAGTAATCCTTCTCTTTCTTATTCAGATATCAAACCCCACCCCATGCTCAAGGAAAATATTAACTGTAAAACAAGAACAAAACCCACACAACAGTCACAAATCCACAGGAACACTAATTTTGAAGACCTTTGCCTTAACACTTGTCAAAAGCCACAGGTTATCAAAGTCAAGCAGATATCTGATAAGCAGGATCCATTCCTGAGGCAATATCCTGAGAGATGTGCAGGGACTGAGAGGCACACACAGCTGCTTAAGGGACCAAGACTATCCACCTTAGTGTGTGTGGAAGACATACCCCAAGGGTAGGGCAATATTCTGGTGATTGGAGGGGTTCCAAACAAATCTTTTTGGAAGAGTTATCCCTTTATCTGTATAGTAGCCATCAAGGAAAAACACCTCTTCCTGGTAAGGAGGGGAACAGGTCCTAGAGAACCATCACATTGAGAAGGACAGGCACAGGCACAAGATCAACTATTTGCACCAAAGAGAATGAGGATACAAAAATGACTGGCAATCCATTTGACATGAAATTGCAGAACCAGGTAGCTAACTAGCACTGACAGAGGACTAAAGCCTTTGAGAGGTCTCCATGGTGCTATGACATAGTACGGTGGTTTTCAAACTTCGGGTTGGGACCTAGTACTGGGTTTTCAGACCCTCAGGCACTGGGTCACAGCACTCCCTGCTGTGCATTGCTCAAAGATGCCAGAGGTGCATTGCTCAAAGATGTAATTGTTGGGTCACGGGCATAAATGATTTTTTTTCAGCTAGGTCCTGAGGAAAAAAGGTTTAAAAACCACGGACATAGTAGACCACACTTAAGTGTCAGGTAGACAATTGAGAGCACTTCTCTGGGTGAGGAAATACCGCAGACACCTGGAAGAGCAAAGAAAATGGGGGGGAAAAAATCCAACACTGAATAGAAAAGAAAAAAGCTGCTATACAACAGAAGAGTTGGTCTCCCTAGGCCAAGTGTTTATTCTTGGATGGATGGGGGAGTTCAAAATCTGTCCCTACCTGAGGATAAAGCAGAGATACATCAACTAGCCCAGATCCCCAGAAGCTGTACTCACTGTCAGGTAGGATAAGGTGAAAAAAGAGAATTTGACTCATAGGATCGAGTAGTGATACTTGCAAGGACAGAGAATTCTGAATGTAGAAATCCAGTACTTGAGGAATTGGAGATAGATAATATATCTGGCCCTCAAAAGCAACTGCTGGGTTATGTCAGAATTTCAGCTACACCCACATTTTCACCAAATGCCACAGTAGAGGCTGTGCAGCTGATATCAAGGCTGGGAGTCGAGGACAAAGTTGTTTAACCCCTGAAGGGGAAGTGTGGAATACCCAGGGAAACTCTGTAGTCAAGCCATTTCTTTAAAAGCAAGGGAAGAGTGTAAGAGCTTGCCAGTCAGAAAAATCAGTTCCAAGGCCTCCCGGCTCCTGTTGATCTGGGAGGTCTCTCTCCCAAGTTCTTTCCACACTCCTAGCAAACTTAACTATGCCAGCATAACTAACACAGGCCAGGCTTTATTTAGAGAATAAGAGCAACACAGCTTACACCCTTAAAAGCAATCCTCTCTCCTTGCTTAAACTGTCGGAATTTCTTGCTCTCTTGAGATCACTCACTCGCCCCTTCCTAGGCATGCTTTTACATCCACTTTTAGACAATACAAATAGCTTCTCTCTCTTAACTCATACTATCTAAGAGACAGCCCACAGAGAAAGAGAAAACCCTTCACAACGATTAATGGCTCCTGTTCAAAGTCTTAGCCTATCTCAGACAGAGCCTTTCCACACACACTCTTGGCTGGTGTTACCAGTTTCAGGCATGTCTGCTCCCCCAAGCAGTTTTTCTTGCCATAAACTATTACTTATTAGCAAAGGACCAGACCCCCTGTACAACTTCCTAGAAAGGAAGTAAAATAAACTGAAGACTGATGTGGTTATATGAACCTGCTCCAATTGACAGCTCTTAATCCCTTACTTCTTGTTAGGGTGTCCATACAATACACTCTAAGAAGTTTATTTAAAATAACAAATACTTTCTCATACCCCAATATACATGAAGTCTGGTTTTTGAAACTGGCCAATTTGATCACAAAAAGAACATTCACCTTGCATTCACAGCGTAGCCCCTTCTGCATACTATGAACACTTGTGTGTCTTCTTGGCATGTCTCTGATCTTTGATATTTAGCTGAACTAACCCAGGTTGTGGCTCTTCCTCTACACCAGAGCTGTATCTCTACACATTCTACAAGGTCCAATGCTTGAGCCTCTCCTCAACACTTTTACCATTCACTACTGTTTATGCCTATATTCTGATAAACTCTCATTGCTTATGTTTTTTGACAACCTACCTCGGCTAAGAGATTAATACAGAAATACTTTTCTTGAGAGCAAGCAGAGCACCCCTCAGGCAAGGTTCCCTTCTTAACTCAGGGCTTGTACACACTACAGCCTTATCACATGGTAAGGAGCTTTACTGCGCGATAAGGCTGAGAGCGTACACACTGCAAACTTGCTTGTTGCGCGGCAACAGCCCTCTTGCCATGCAACAGGTAAACCACCTAAACGAGGGTGGTTAGGCTTACCATGGAACAGCTGTTCCGCAGTAGAGACAGTGGGTACACTCCTTGCACTTTTGACAGCCTCCAGAAATGCCCCAGAGTGCCAATCAAGGCCACTCTGACAAGTATGACAGCTCTGGTCTCCCAATGTCACTGCTCTAGCAGAGCAGTGAAATTGACAAGTAGCGGAGCTCCAGCCAGGGGTTCCTGGAACCCTGGCCACAGGAGCTCTGCTACTGTTGGAGGGACCAGAAACCCTGGTGGCTCCCAGGGCTGCTGCCTGCTGCCCAGGCTGGCAGCTCCCAAGCTGCAGCCACTCAGGACCCGGCAACCCCGGGTGGCAGCTTTAAACAAGCCACCAGGGTTGCCAGTCCCGAGAGGGTAGGGAGAATCCCCATGGCAGGGGGGCTCTAGCCACCAGGAGTGCTGGCAGCCCCGGTGCCTTGAGCCTCGCTGCCACGGAGGGTCCCTGCAGCTGGAGCTCAGCTGCTGCTGGGAAGCCTGAGCTCCCAGCAGCTTGAGCCCTGCTGCCAGCCCAAAGGCTGGCTCCTGCAGTGCATGATAGGATAGGCGCCCACCATGCAATGCTCCTTCTAACGACAATTCAAAGAAGCATGTGAATGCTCCTTTGTGTTAGAAGGGTTACTGTGTGGATGGGGGAAGTGTTACAGTTCTAACACTTTGCTTGTCCCACAACAACTTATTGCGGGACAAGTCTGTAGTGTTTACATGGCCTCAGACCTTGAGGCTAGTCTACCCCTGTGAAACTCCAGTAGCACCTTAATCCCAACTCTTCTCTCCACATTAAAAGAAGTTATTGCAACAGCATCTTTCTAGAATTATGTGGCGTCTGAAGTCCTGATACCACAGTCCAGTTGTGACTGTCTATACTACTAGGGTCATACTTGGTTTCAAATGATCAAGACATGCAGTTTGTACAATCAGCTGAATGTTGTTGTCCTGATAAAACGTATAGGAAGACTGTAGTAGAACCTAGTTAAGTTCTCCTATGTACCAATGTTATAACATACTCCAAGGTTAAAGCAAGCAGATCAAAATCAGTTTTCTAGACAGGACCTGGCACCCCAAACAGCTGTTAAAGAGCATTCACTGGCTTAAGCAGCCGTTTTCCAGCATCCAGAAGATATAACAAGACATTTATATAGCAGCTCATGAAAACTTCAAACCTCAAGTCTACAAGGGACTACACATCGCCATGACTCAGCAAGGATTTTTTCAGCACAAAATACTGAGTTATAAAGGAGAAGGAAAATACTTGACTTCACCTCTCCTCCTCACCTCTCTCTGCTCATGATATTAACAC
Source organism: Pelusios castaneus (assembly GCA_007922175.1). Classification (NCBI taxonomy): domain Eukaryota; kingdom Metazoa; phylum Chordata; order Testudines; family Pelomedusidae; genus Pelusios; species Pelusios castaneus. The sequence continues at coordinate 10,710,199 of ML685815.1, forward strand.
ACACCTGAAGGACTCTAAACAGAGAGGGTAGCTTGGCTGAAAGAAAATCCAGCCTGGGAATTATTGCAACTTGTAATGAGAGAAAGAAGATACTTGCTTTAAATCTTATTAGTTCGTTAAAACATAGGCATTAGCTTGATAATTTGTCTTTTTATAATTCTGACCTTTATACCTTCTTGCTTGTATTCACTTAATCTTTCTGCAATTAATAAATTTACCTTATTGTTTTTATCTAATCCAGTGCTTTTCTATTGACATTTAGGGAAACTCCATTTGAGACAACAAGGCTGGTGTATAATCATTTGCCTCTGTTGAAATGATGAATGTACTATGAACTTGTACTGTCCAGGAGGATACTATGGAATACAATAAGCACATTTCTGGGGTCAAGGCTGGAATTAAAATCTTGTAGGTGTCGCCTGTATGTAATTCATGAGTGGCTGGGTGAGAATTCACATATTCAGCTGGGAGTGATTTTACATGCTAGCGACAGTAAAAGAGTAGGACCAGGTGTGATTGCTATTCACAGCAACAGTGTAAAAAGTCACCCAAGGCTAGAGCAGGCCTCCAGAAATGAATCGCATACCTAGGCACTAGGTCTCCTAGGTGTGCAGCACATTAGAGGGGTCATCCCCATCCCCACCACCTCTACTTTTGGTGGCAGTGCAGAATGAAGACGTCCCCCTGCCACCGAAAAACTGCTGTGGACTCTTACGGAGGAGAGAGTGCGCAGTGCAGAAACCCCGCTGCCGCGGACACTTGCGAAGGCAGTTTGGGGCAAAAGCTCCTCCCCCCCCAAAAGAAGCTGCACACTGCAGAAGGCACCAGTGGCTTTGGGGGGAGGGGGAGGGGGGGAAAGGAAGGGGTCGCGGCACATTTAGGTGCCAGGGTACAATTCCTGAGCACCATGGTGACCTGGCACTTGAGTTTTGTCAAGTCCTGAGCTGGACAGTTAAGTGGACACCACTGTTAAACAGTCCAGCCTGTCCTAGAGCAGTGCTTTTCAAACTCTCTCCCCCCCGCCTCCCCCCCCCAAAACCCAGAGTTAAAAAAAGAAATCATTTATGCCCGTGACTCAACAATTCCATCTTTCAGCAATGCATTCCATGACAGCAGCAAGGGATACTGCAACCCAGTACCTGAGGGTTTATGACCCAGTATTGGGTCCCAACCTGTTTGAAAACCACTGTCCTAGAGGATGTCACACCAGTTTTAGAGAGTTAGATAAGATTACCGAATGAAGACAAGAAAGCACTTTTTGGGATTTAGATGTATGTAGGTGTTATACCTATGCTTCAAGTTACATATTTCATTTAATAGTTAGGCTTATGTAGGGAAATGATATTTTTAGTGAGTGCACACAATTACAGTGTGTTTCACATCACAGCAACATCTATTTAAACAGGAAAGTGTTTATCTTCTAAGCAGCTCATATCGATATTTGCTGTCTGACTATTCACATTGGAGTTTGCTTTAACATTTAAGTGGTACTGTGGACGGGCCACACATAAGCTAAGCATTCAGGTACCACAAACTTGTCTACAATCAGTTCTCTTATTTAATCTTAAACCTAAGAATCCAATTAATTTCAGTTATAAAACTAAAGATGAAGCATTCCAAGAGTAATTTTCACTTAATTTTTGGTTTTTCTTAAGGATTTTTCTTCCATTAAAATAACACTAGTCTTCAGTATAGACAGTTTATGAATTAATATAATTGTGAGTGAGCCAATAATTAAATATATATATTAGAAACGGTTAAACTGAAAACAAAACCTTCTCGTTAAGCATTCATAATAAGTGGGTTAACCTCTATTCCACAGCTAGGCTACTCAAATGCAATCTCTCCAATTTCTTTGGTGTATAATCCTTCAAAACAAATCTTTACCATACTGAGTCAAATATTTAAGCATATGTTATTTCTTTTAAGGCAAAATACCTAGTTGTAGATGTTGATGATACTCTGACTCAGTAAGTGATTATGTAATTGATTTGCCAAAGAGAAAAAGATATGGCAAGGACCCACTCTAACTGTACTGCCACAGACCTTCATTCAACATCAACCTTGTTGTTTTAGTTCATCAAGAGGCATCAACAGCTTTGTGATTTGGAATTCCAAAGGAAGACGGTGATAAAGTTCTCTTCACAGCTAGTTTATCTTATTGGTTTATTAAGCACAGAAGACGTATTTCCCTGGCCCACTAAATTAATAAAAGGTTTAAAAAAAAAAAAAAAAATCCACCTCATTACCTTCTTTAATATACCATTAGCCAAGTTAAAGCAAAGGTATCTGTTCATTCAAGCATTGTATCAAACAATGGCAATTTGTTGAAGTTTGATTTTATAGTCTTTCGAGTCAGTTCAAATTAGCCAGTTGATGCTGTCCAATGTCAGTTACGCAATGTCCAAGGCAAACTATGAACCAGACAGCAGTCTTGGGTGTTCAGCTCATGCTATTTGACATTCTATCTTTAAGTGACCCTTAATTATAGCTAGTTAATACTTGTAGCAGTATTTTATTTCAAACAATTCTTCTTTATACTATGGTAGCACTTAGATACTAATTGATACATAATGTTGTTAAGAATCCCTGTCCCAAACATTCTGTACTCAGACAGGAAAGTTTGTGCTTTAGGTTGTCAAAACCCAATCCAAAGCATTACACCCATTTCCTCCTATTCATTTTTTTAAACAAATGAAGCAGTCAATTAATTCTGTCTTTATCAACCATATTCACTTCCCATACAGGATGCACAGAACTTGACAGCCAACCAATACTTACATAGATGAGTCCAGAATAGTATCGATCTTTCAAATTATGCAATACAGAGGCTTCATTCAAGCAGGTTAATTCCGCCATGTCTTCCACTTTAGAGAATTTGGGGGGATTCATCTTCTGAATATCATCTTTGTTGACCATTGCTTTCTTTCCATTTTCTGCCAGTTCAACCAACACTTCATCTCCTCTTTCCTCCTTGATGCTGGCTGCCTCAAAACCATGGCGTTCTGAAGGAATCCACACCAGCTTTTTAGCAGTCCAGTCAGCCTGGGTGGCAGGGTTGTAGATTACAGCCCTATCCACAAAGAGATACCTCTCTGGATCTTCCTGTCCAGATCTCTGCGCCATTGTAAACAGAGGCGTCCACTAATGTTCACCCTGTTAGATGGAGAAAAGGTATGTCAGTCACTAGTAAACAGTTTGTGATCATTTCATAGCTAAACCATTAACATAAAAAGTAGCCTAACAGCACTTCATATTAAATTGGATACTTAGTAGGGATACTACCTCTCTAAGTTCCAAAAGGGTAGCTGTGTCAGTCTAGTTCAGCTAAGGAATCCAGGTACCCTTTATCTAGCAGGTAGTTTAAAGAAGGTCATCCCTGTCAAAAAGGTACTGCTGTTAAGTTAAAAACCACACTTAACTACAGAGCAGTAGTGAACACTCGTTATATAGGATGGGAATACTGCAGAGGTCTCTTTCTACTGTATGTACCAAAACGGCAAAGCAAGGATAATAAATAATGCCTAGCTCTTGTATTGCTTTTCATCAGCAGATCTGAAAACACTTTAGATTCTTTAGTTTGTCTTCACAGCACCCCCCACAATACAGAGTTATGCAAAAAACACAAGTATAAAGGAAACAGCAGATTTAATACAGGTTTGCCAGGATGTAATGAGTACTGAAAAGTAGAAAAAGGTGAGCACCACTTTATTTGTTTTGTATGGCACATAGCTAGATCTCATTAAATTATCCAAACAAAACTGCAGAGCAGTGAGATCAAATAAGTCAGAGTAAAAAATCACTGATTACAAAGAGAATTTTCCTTGAGAGATAAGAACTTCATATGGTTTACATTTTTACACATCATATAACTGCTGCTTCTATTCTCTCTCGAAGCAGATAAGATTTATTCTGGTTTTACTTTCCATCAGTTCCATTTGTAAACAGTAGGTGTTATGTTTTAAATGTTTCCAATGCACTGGTTTCATTATCAAAAGGTGTTTAAGAAACCGATTCCAATCTTATTATTCTATACTTAATCAAGTCTCATACAATTGAGGCAACAAGACACAAAAAGGTGTCAAATCTTTCACTTGTAGCCATCTCTCATCCATTAAATGTGACCAAACAGCCATAAGGAGAGTCGCATTTATTTAAGAACTCCCAAACTGTACAGTTTGTTATCTGCAAGTAGTCAAGAACAGGGAAAAGCCATTAGATCCAATTTCTCTATCCTTTAAAAAAAAAAAAAATCTAAATTCTCACTACATATTAAGTATTCGGGTCACTCTATATCTTGTTTCATTTATCAGAGCTGTTTTTTTAAGTAAATTTTGAACCATATTCAAGCATTTAGAGCATTAATCCACTGAAATCTATAATTTAGTAATATCTAAATTGGCAAAATCATGTGTTTGAAGATAACAATGCAATTTTTGATACTACAGTACAGCAAGACAGTCTGAACACACTCTTCCACCCCTCAAGTGGGCATTCAATTAAGTACAATACTAACGTCTACATCTACAGCATGTCAGTGTGATAAGCTGTTCAACATAACTAATGCAAAGCAAGCATGAGGTCATTCAATCCACCAGAGGGCTGTGAAGCAGTCTGCTTCGTTTACTACAGAATGCCTTAATTCTGCATCATCAGAGCAAGAACTGACTACAGCAACAACAGCCAAATTTATTGGAAGAAACTTCTTCTGGGAGAAAAATCCATGGAAAAAGGAACCGAGTTAAAGGTGACCCCAATTTTTTTTTTTTTTTACCTCAGCTAGGAATAACAAGTTACTAAACCATTCAGACTAGGTAGAACCTCCAGTCCAAATCCAAAGAGCTAGTCATCTTTGAAATTCTAGATTATGACTTGAAGCTGCAGATATCCTCATACTACAGAACCGACCTTCCTTCCAGTGTGAGGCAATTGCTTCCATTGTCAAGAAGTTTTAACTAGAGAGTCTGACTGGCATAAAAATGTATCATTTATAATCTGAATTAGTCCCAGTTTCCCATGCTTGTTTTCACTGAAAACTTAATTGGTTTTGTACTTTCATTACCTATTCAAATTAATCTAAACAACAATTGTTCATTAGTAAAAATGAGGGGTAGAAGTTGAAGTATTAGATTTACTCCCAAAGAGTATATGAACTAGTTCATACCAAGAATCAAATCTGTATATTTAATATTAAGGGAGTACATTATGATCATTTTTCAATTCCTGTCCTCAATACGCAGAAGTGATCCTGTTACCTAGGACAATGCTAAATTGTCACAACAAGGTCACCCCGGCAAAAACCAGATGTATTGTGCTTTGCCTTAATGAAGGCTTTTTACTAGACCTAGTATTAGGGGATAAGATACTTTAAAATCCACGTTCATATAGAACTCTAGGTCTCCCGGTGACAATACTAGTACAAAACTCCATACACATTATAGTCTTAAGCAAAAGGTTAATAAAATAGGAAAGCTTTTCAAAAAGCACCAGCAGAGGCAGGGAGTGGCATCCTTCAGTGCAGTCTTGGCATTTCCAAGAACAGGCATGGGTAAGAATCCATCCTTCACCACCTAGAGGTACACTGTTTCCATCAATACAATGCTAAAGCCAAGAATCAATTTCACAGTTCACAGTTCAGGCTACTTTTCTGATTTAAGCTTAATCAAACAATAGCTTCAGACCAAGTGGCAGAGCTGGAGGCTGCACTGAAGGACAAAAGATCAAGCTCTAGATTCGCCCCATTTTCTTTGGGGTTGCGGACCAAACACTGCACCCACACTAGGGCCTCGCATGGCCGCAGCACTGCATCCCAGTCCCGGTGCGCGGACCCCGGCTACGAGCCCTGAGGCACACTGGCCACTGCCCCACCCCCGAGGGAGAAGACGAGCTAAGACAAGCTCAGACGGGCGGGTGCATCACAGAGCGAGCGAGCATCTCGCAGTCAGGCCCCCACCCCAAGGGGCCTCCGCAGCGACACAGCCCCGCCACCCCCCGCTCGGGCCAGGCTGCAGGAGGGAGGGATGGAGAAAATGGCCACCTTTGTGTGGTCGATACAGACGGAGCCTGGGCGGCGGCGCCGGGGGGACAGACAGGTACTGGGCACCGCCCCCCAAAGGGGCTGGACCCCGGCCGCGCCGCACTGGCTGCAAGGAGCAGGGTCTTTGTCTCGTGCACCGCCCCCGCCCGCAGCGAGCCGGGCCCCGCCACACGCCCACCCGCCGGCGGGAAGGCGCCGGCGACCCGCCCCCACAGCTCGGGGCCACGGGCCCCCGCACAGATCAGGCGCTGCCCCGCACCGCGCGTAGACTGGGAGTACACCCCTCCCCCCCAGCGGGGCCAGCGAGATCCGCACCGGGCCGCCCCTTTCTCTCTTCCCCCCCGCGGGGACGGGGTGAGGACAACAGACCGACGACCGACTCACCCCCACCCCTGGGAAACCTCCGCAGCACCCCTCACCTGCGGTGCTCCCTTTCCCCGGACCGAGCTGGCGCCACCCGCCCGGCTCCTAGCAGCGCACTCAGCGCTCCCCCCTCCTCGGGGCTCATTTAGCTCCGCCGCGCAACCCCCTCCCGTTAGCCCACCAATAACACCCGCCCACCCGCTCTACAGCACCATCCGTTGGCTGTCGCTCATGTCCGTCAAAGCTTTCGCGTACGGCCATTGGCTTACTTCGCAACTCATCTCCTGCCAGGGCCATAGCAACCTCCGCAAGCTAAACGCCAAAGCCCGCCTCCACCTTTGCCCCGCCCAAGAGTTCTCGTTGGCTACTTCTACCTGCTTATCAAAGTAAAACCACGCACGCCCAGGCGGGCTTTGCTGCTATCACGCGCACGCTTCCCGCAGAGAGATCCTGCCCAGGCCCCGCCAGCAAGCAGGGTAGAACGCGCTGGCATTCCCCAACTCAAAACTTGGGAGCAGTGTGGGGTGGCACGTGAGAGTGCTGCGAAAAGCGCAGGGCACTACCGCTGCAGGGACTGTGTGCAGCACCCCGGCCCCGCCACTGCACGCAACATGCCCATCCTCCGCGCACTGCGGGGAATTGCGTGCCGCATCCCATGTTCCCGACCCCTGCACGGACGGTATGCAACGTCCCCGCCCCCCTACAGGGAGCTACAATGCAGCGACCCCCGTCACATCCCCCGATCGCTGGAGGGATGGAACATCCCCAGCCTCGATTCCCAACCTCCAGAGGGAACGTCGTACCACGCCCCCTGCCTGCCCTCCTGCGGGGAACTGCATGGAACGTCTCACATTCCCTCATCCCTGGTCACTGGGCGAATCGCATACAACATCTCATATCCCCTTTTCCTGCAGTTACTTGAATGCTGCTCCTCCACATCCGCGCCGCCCTGCAGAGAACTGCATGGAACGCCGTCTTCTATTCTCCCCACCCCACACTGCATAGAAGTGCATGAAGGCAACCACTGATACGTTCATGCGCGCCTCCTGCACAATAAGTGCGCAATGGCCGTGACTTCTGTAGATACATCCCGCCTAATCCACTGTGAGGCAGAGCCCAGTTGTGGGTCACAAGTCCTTGTCAGCCTGGGGCACTCACTGCACCTCAGACTCTGGTAACATGATATTTATTTAAAAGGTGACTTGTAACTTATCATTTGAAATCTAAAAACAGACTGGTCATTCCTGACACTGTGAAATGCTTGTAAGAATGCTGTAGACAAAGTTAAGGATACTCTGATATTATGTCCTGGGGGCTATATAAACAGACACAGGAGGTAAAAGGGACTTTGTCCATGTAAGGGGGAAAGATAATACAGTGGCAGATACTCTGCCCAGGAAAGCAGGCTCTCACCTGCCATCTCCTTCAACTTGGTAAGAAGGGAGGAGCTAACTGCTGGGTACCTTGGCAGGGTGTAGATTGCAGGGAACAGATCAATTTGCTGGTGGCTGGGGCTGGATCTTACTGCTAGCCACAGAGCCTGATCTCACTGCTGCTGATGGCTCCAGGACCCTGGCCGGGACTAGATCCTGCTACCGCCGGTGGCTCTGGGACCCCAGCTGGGTCCCAATCCAGCTCCTGCCACCAGTGGCCTCAGCAGGGAGGGGGAAACACTGGAGAGGCACTGCCTCCCTGCCCCTACCTCACAGACTACCTGCAGTGCCCTCAGAGACCAACAGTGGTCCACAGACCACAGGTTGGGAACCGCTGCAATCATCTATTTCTACTAGAAATTCCCATGTTTATGTATCCAAGAATAGCTTTAGCTCTTTTAGCCAGAACATTGCACTTGGATCTTATGGTTAGCTAATTATCACCACACAACCCTGAAATCTTTTTCAGTCACTGCGTCCCAAGACAGATCCCCCTCATCCTGTAAGTATGGCCTATATTATTTGTTCATGGATGTACACATTTACATCTAGCTACATTAAAAATTAAAATGCATATTGCTTGCTTGCACAAAGCTTACCAAGTGATCAAGATTGCTCTGTAACAGTGACCTGTCCTCTTCATGGTTTACTACTCCCTCAGTTTTTGTGTCATCTGCAAACCTTATCTGTGAGGACTGGATGTTTTCTTCCCAGTCACTGACAAAAATTATTTAAATAGCATAGAGCCAAAACACAATCCTTTCAGGATCCCACTAGAACAGGGGTCCTCAAACTACGGCCCGCGGGCCGGATACGGCCCGCCAAGGACATTTACCCGGCCCCCACCCCTGCTGCGGCCTGCCCCATGCGGCCGGGGCAGCGGGGTGGCTGCAGCCGGGGCAGGCTCCCGGTCTCCCACCCGCCGGCCGCCTCAACTTCCCGCCCCGGAGCCGACCCTGCCCAGCTCTGCCGACAGCCTCGGCCTCCCGTCATGGGGCCAGGATCGGTCTCCGTTGCCGGGATCTGCTCTTCCCCACCAGGGCCGCGTTCGGGTCCCTGCCAGTGTTCCTGCTGCGGCCGGGCTGGGGAGATTCAAATCTCCCGCCCTGAGTATGCTCAGATAGAGCGTGCTCAGGTTGGGAGCGGCCTGGCCCAGAAGAGGCTCTGCCGGCCGTCCCTGCAGCTGCAATCCTCCGGCCAGGTAAGGGGGCTGGGAAGGGGCTGGAGGGAGGCCTGGAGAGGGGTGGGGGGCACATGGGGGCAAGGAGACTGGTGGTGGCTGGGGAGGGGTGGAGGGAA
>ML685815.1:10719340-10732894 GCA_007922175.1 Pelusios castaneus
ACATGGGGGCAAGGAGACTGGTGGTGGCTGGGGAGGGGTGGAGGGAACATGAGGAGAAGGAGACTGGTGGTGGCTGGGAGAGGTGGAGGGCAGTGTCCCCTCAGCTGCGTGGGTGCGCGGCCGTGCAGTGGCCGTTGCAACCCCCGCGCAGCACGGACAGACCCCCGTGCAGGCCGGCAGCCCCCACCACCCCCTCCAGATCCCCGGGGCTGCGGTTTGCCGCGGAGATCCGAGCTGGACCCGGCCTCTGGGCTGGCCCTCCCTGCCCCCAGGGCGGAGCAGGCAGGCTCAGGGCCAGGGCATGTGCGCCTGCCTGCCTGCCTGCCCCATGCGGCTGGGGCAGGCTCCCGGACTCGCACCCACCAGCCGCCTCGACTTCCCAGCCTGGGGTCGGCTCCGGTCTGCCGACAGCCTTGGTCTCCCGGCACGGGGCCACGATCGGTCTCAGGTGCCGGGGTCTGCTCTGCCCTGCCGAGGCTGTGTTCGGGTCCCCGCCGCCAGCGGCCTCAGCTTCTTTCTTTTTTTTTTTTTTCTTCTTTGCCTTCCTTTCTCCTCCTTCCTTTCTCGTCTTTGCCCTCCTTTCTCTTCTTGCCTTCCTTTCTCTTCTTTGCCCTCCTTTCTCTTCTTTGCCCTCCTTTCTCCTCCTTCCTTTCTCTTCTTTGCCTTCCTTTCTCTTCTTTGCCTTCCTTTCTCCTCCTTCCTTTCTCTCCCTTGCCTTCCTTTCTCTTCTTGCCTTCCTTTCTCTTCTTTGCCCTCCTTTCTCTTCTTTGCCCTCCTTTCTCCTCCTTCCTTTCTCTTCTTTGCCTTCCTTTCTCTTCTTTGCCCTCCTTTCTCTTCTTTGCCTTCCTTTCTCCTCCTTCCTTTCTCTTCCTTGCCTTCCTTTCTCTTCTTTGCCCTCCTTTCTCTTCTTTGCCTTCCTTTCTCTTCTTGCCTTCCTTTCTCGTCTTTGCCCTCCTTTCTCCTCCTTCCTTTCTCTTCTTTGCCCTCCTTTCTCTTCCTTGCCTTCCCTTCTCTCCCTTGCCTTCCTTTCTCTCCCTTGCCTTCCTTTCTCTCCCTTGCCTTCCTTTCCTTTTTTTCTTTTTCTCTTCTCTGTCTTCCTTCCTTCCTTCCTGCTCTTTCTTTCTTTGCTTCCTTCCTTTCTTTCTCTTACTTTTTTCTTTTTCTCCTCCTTCCTTCTCTTTTTTCTTTCTCTCCCTTCTTTTCTAAAAAGCTTTTTAAAAATTAATTTTAAATAAAAACCTTTCTAAAAATTAAATTTCAATTCAAAATTCATTCCAATTAAATTAATTAAACACAATTAATTATTTCTATTTACAATCACTTTATCTTCAATTAATGCCTGTGCAGTGCAGTGCAGTGCAGTGTGCATAGGAATTTGTTTTTTTCAAATTATAGTACGGCCCCCCAACAGTCTGAGGGACCGTGAACTGGCCCCCTGTTTAAAAAGTTTGAGGACCCCTGCACTAGAACCACACCATATCGATGAAGATTTCTGGTTTAAAATTACATTTTGAGACCTTTCAGTTAGCCATCTTTTAATCCATTTAATGTGTTTCATTTTGGTTTTAAATTAAAATGCCATATGGTGCCAAGTCAAATGCCTTACAGAAGTCTAATTATATTACATCAGTGCTATTACCTTTATCAGCTAACCTTTTAATATCATCATAAAAGTTACCAAGTTAGTTTGACAAGATCTATTTTCCATAAATCATAGTGATTGGCATTAATTATATTACCCTCCTTTAATATTTTAATTGCATCATGTATCAGCTGCTCCATTATCTTGACAGCAATTGATATCAGACCCACAGACATATAATTCCCTAGTCATCATATTTACTTTTTTTAAATATTGGCACAATATTGGATTTTTTTCAGACTTCTAAAACTTCCCCAGTGTTCTGTGACTTGTTGAAAATCAATATTGAGTTCCTCAGCCAACTCTTTTAAAACTCTTGGATGCAAGATATCCAGATCCGCCAATTTAAAAATGTCTAAATTTAATAGTTGCTTTAATCTCCTCCTCAGATACTAGTGGAATACAGGGTGCATCTACACTTGTAAATTAAATCGACTTAAGCCTGCTTTTTAAAGTCGACTTAGTAAAGTCAACCTAAATTCCCCAGTGTAGACATAGCCACAGTGTCGTCGTCATCACCATCCCATGATGAATCCATCATGTTTTATTCCCAAATAAAGAAGAAAAATATTTATTGAGTATGTCTGCTGTTTCAGCATTTATTATTGATAATTCCTCCATTTCCATCTAGCAATGTACCAATACCACATTTCAGGTTCTTCTTGTTCCTAATATACTTTAAAAACCTAATATACTTAAAAAATGTTTAAAGAAAAAAAAGAAAGAAGCTATGATTGGCTTGGATTTATTGCTGCTTTATCTCTGCAGCTGAGTGGATAAAATACCAGCCTAAGTCCTTTAGGGTTTTGCTTGATGATGGTCACCAGGATGGAAGTGTTAATATTTAGGTTCTGATCCTGCTTATGTGCTTGACTTTAGGAAGGATACATAAACAGATGGGAAATTTAATTCATTTTTTAAAAAAGGAATGAGACAGAAAAGAAACATTTATTAAAAGGAAAGATGCTTATATAACAAGCAGCAGCCTTCTTTTTCTACTTTCTTGTGCTCTGGCTTGGGGAAGGTTTTTAAAGGACTCCTGACTTGTGAGCCTGCTTCCACCACTCTCTGTTTAGGAAAGTCAATGAATAACTCCAGGGAGAGTCAAAGCAACATCCACTCTGTGGGATGATAGGCTGTCCTAAAGTAGAGGGAAGACCCACGGCCTGGAATCAATTGCACCCTGATTATGCCATTTTGTTTTCGAGCAACCTTTCTTGTACCTGTGTCCATTGCATACTATGGCAGTTGGAGCTCATGCTGTCCTCAGCCATACTCTACTGTAGGACAGTGATGTCCAACATTTTCAACCGGGGCCTAAATATTATTTCAAAATAGCTCAGGGGCCAGAGTCAATACTTTGGGGCAAAACAAACAAGGAGTATTGTGGCACTTTTAAAGACTAACGAAAGTGCCACAGGACTCTGTTTGTTTTGCTGAACTAGACTAACATGGCAACACCGCTGATACTTTGGGGCAGATTCAGTGACCCACTCCTCTCCACTCAATAGTTTTAAAGTAGAAACCACTCAAAAGTTCCTGCTGGGGATTCCCCTATAAAGAGGATCCTCTGCCGGTGCAGAACTGGCTCCTACACACATCCCTCCCCACTGCCCATGTGCCTGCACCCAGTTCTGTGCTGGGGCTGTGTCACAGTATGCTAGGAGTAGGCAGACGGAGCACAGATGAGTTCTGGCTGTCCCTGGAACGTGGTCTCTGTGGGGCAATAACCAGCTAGAACAAATTAGACCTGGGCTGAGGCAGGAAATCAGGTAGCCATAACTAGTTATTCATTAGTTCACAGTTCCCCCTCTTTTCCCCTCTCCTGGACTGCTTGACGTGGCTGTGGGAGCCATCCTGTGCTAGGTGCTTCTCTGGGCTCTGGCAGAATGAGCCAGGCTCCTCTCCTGCTCTCTTTGGGACACCAAGCAACAGTTCAGCCAGAGCTACTCTCCTCCCTCACAGGCAAGGAAGCAGGCAACCGCCAGGGAGCTAGCTGACAAGTGGCTGCAACTTGGAATGAATAGAGCTATTCAGAGCACTCCAGGCTCATCTGCTGCAGAGGTGGCACCTGCTCCTTCCACCTATTGCAGCCGGGCAGATTCAAACACTTCCATTGAAGGATCACAGGAAGCAGTTTGGTGGCATGTTTTCAATTAATCATCAAATACATGTTCCTTCTGAACACAGTTGAGGCTGCAAGGTGCCACCAAACATGCCCTGCTTTAATGCACTAACCCCAGAGGTGGCTGCTGCCAGTGGAGTTTTGTTAAACTGAGGATTAATTGGATGTGGAGTATAGGGTTGCCAACTTTCTAACTGCTGAAAACTAAACACCTGCTCCCTTCCGCCTTGCCTCTCTCCCTAGGCCTTGCCCTTGCCCTTGCCCCACCTCTTTTCCCCAAGCCCTTCCCCCCTGCTTCTCTTCCCCAGGCCCTGTCCCTGCCCCACTTCTTTCCCCCAGGCCCTGTCCCTGCCTCTCTCCCCTTGCCAGCAACTTCCCCTCAGGCCCTATCCCTGCCTTCCTCATCCCCCCAGATCCTGTCCCTGCCCCACCTCTTCTCCCCTTCTTCCAATGCTTGCTTTCTCTCCTGCCTCACTTGCTCCCCTTCCTCCTCCACTGGGATTCACCTGCTGTCTGCCGAGCCAGGCTAGGAGGAGCAGAAGTGGAGCCTGCCTGCCTGCCAAAAATCAGGGCACAGTGGGGTGAGGGTGGCCCCCAGAGCAAGAAATGGGGACAATCAGGACATATTGCAATAAGAGGGGTCAGTCCCCAGAGTGAGGAGCTGGGGTGGGGACAATCAGGGCACAGGGGGGAAAGGAGGAATTGGCCTCCAGTAAGGGGCCAGAGTGGGAAATTGGGGCCCAGAGGAGCTGGGGGGTTGGTCCTTAGGGCGAGGGCAATCAGGACACAGTGAAGTAGAGATGTCAGCCCCTGGGGCGAGAGTCCAGGTTGAAGAAATCAGGATACAGGGGGGCAGGAGCTCTTCCCCTCCCTCCTGGGAAGTGGTGCCAATACTTACCTGTTGAAGCCAGGTCCAGAAGCCAGCCACTGCTCTCCCTTAGCCCCAGCACTGCAGGTGAGCAAAGAGCAGCTCCTCCAGGTGACTCCAGCAGCAGCAGCTGCTCCAGTGGCAGAGGCCAGTTACTGGAAACCAGACCTTCAGAGCTGATGGGACACTGCCAGGTTCCCCTTTCTGACTGGACTCTCTGACTGAAAACTGAGTTGGTGAGTTTCGTAAGACAGTCAGCTACATTTCATGGAAAATTACAAGGTTCACTGATAACTCAGTAAATAAGTACATTAGTAGAGGCTGCTGGAAAAAAATGGGGGAGGGGTGCTTTCCACAGAAAATTTCCATTTTTGGCAAAAATTAAAATAGTGAAATATTTCCACCAAAACCTGAAATAGTCCAATGCCAGATTTTTAAGGCAGTGCCACATGGGAGTTGCAGTTCTGGTGCCTCAAGTTCCCATTATCCTCAATAGGCCAGGCTTCCTGTTGTACTACATCTCCTATGATGTACCTTTCTCTCTGCTTGGAGAGGAGAAGTGGTGCATCATGAGTATCCTTGGCCATGGTGCATCGTGGGAATGTAAAATGTCAGAGGAACCAAGCCCACAGAGGAGCACTGGGGCATGAGGCAACCAGACCTCCCAAGAGTCCCAAGTTTCATGGGAGAGTCATGTTTTGATGCCCCAAACTCTGGAAGTGGAACATTTCCCAAATTCATAGCCACCCTGTGGGGGGGGGGGGGGAGGGAAGCAAAAGGGGTGATCTATCCCGGACTGCCCCATTTGAGGGGGACCCCCAAACTAAGTGTTATCTAGCACAGGAGGTCACCACAACCATCAAAAATGACCTATTCACCCCTTTGTATCCATCTACAGAGAGGCAGATGAGTCAAACCTACATAGTGCTGTGCCCCATGTTAGCCATGTGAAACACTGAGAGGTATGTGTAACCAAATTATGGCTCCCAGGAGGCACTGAGCAAGCATTTACAAATTGAACTATTTCATTTTGGGGTGTAAGGTTTTTTACAAGAAATCAGAATTTTATGCAGCATGCACACTTTTCATGAAAAATTTAATTTAATCTAAAGCCCAATTTTTTGTCAAAGAAAAGTTTCAACACAAACTTTTTGATCGCCCTATTTGTAAGATCTCTATATTTGATTTGGTGCAAATGTAACCATCGGATGGGCTAGAATTCATTTAATTGCCCTTCTCCCATGTCTTTTAAAAGAAATAGACCTCAACTATGGAGAAGCAGCTGGAGACCCAGGATTCAGTCTTTAAGGCTATGTCTACACTTACAAAGCTATGTCAACTCTATTAACAAGGTCGACTTAAAGTCGATCTTGTTAAGTTGACTTAGAGAGACTACACTACACTCTTAAGTCAGCTGGCTAGGTCAACAGAGAGCTGTGGCTCCAAGGACAAGGGGAGCCTGGTTCCCCCTCAAGCAGGGAGCTGCAGCTCCCTGGGACAAGGGCAGCAGTGGCTCCTCAACAAGCAGGGAATCGTGGCTCCCTTGTCCGGGAGAGCCATGGCTCCCAGCTTGTTGGGAAGCCGCAGCTCCCTTGTCCGGGGGAGCTGTGGCTCCCTGCTTGCCCAGCTCCCGGGGAGAAGGGAGCCAGGGCTCCCCTCAGGGACAAGGGAGCTGCATGCATCTCCCTGCCAGAAGGGAGCCACAGGCGGCTTCCTTGTGCCTGGGGTGGAGCTGCGGCTCCCTTTTGCCAGGGAGCCACGGCTTCCTTGTCCCCAGTCCTAGGTCGACTTAGGGAATTAAGTTGACTTAGGGCGTCCACACCGGTTTTAGGTCGACTTAGGCATTAAGTTGACCTAAAGAGCGGTAGTTATTAAGTAGACTTAAGGAAACGCTTAAGTTGACTTAATGAAAGCCAGGTGTGGATGTGGCTTTGTTTAGGTCAACTTAAGCATCCTTAAGTCAATCTAAGTTGCCAGTGTATACACACCCTAAGAGACTCACAGCAAAAATTATTCAGTGTTAATGAAAATAAAAACAATGAGCTTCATTATTAACTTTACAAACCTTATGATGAAATAAACAAAACAATAACTATTATATAGATCTATAACATGATGTGGCTATTTGGTAAATCCACATTCACCATTTCACAGTTTTCTCCTTCACAACAGAAACAAGAAAACAATCTGAATTTAAAGAGAACACTCCCCACAGGAATACTGTGAGACGTAACTTAAGAGTTCCCAAAGTTTAGATGGAGTTCACCTGAATTTCAGCTATAGTCTCTGTTCACCAAGTAAAAAGGCTTGAGTTGAAAGAAGCAGCTATTTTCTTCTTTGGTTGCAGGAATCTTCAGTAGAAATCCATGTAGATGACTCTTCCTTTGCTGGAACCAGCATCATCCAGTCAGGAAACCTTGTGGAGCATGCTCACAGCTACCACACCCAATTTCCAGAAATTTCTGTTTCTAGACAGCTAAATCTGCCCAGCAACAGCAACCCATCCCCAAGAGATCCCTTAAAGAGATACTCTCAATAAAACATATAGGTTACACAAGAATACTACCTGGTTCCCAGTAAACCAGGAATTAACTAATTGAGCTTCTGCTTGTAGTGCTGAGAAGTAATGAGCATCATTAATTCCCTTTGAACTTAATGGGAATGTAGGATGTTCTATACTTTATGTGACAGGGCCCACATTGCAAATCACATTCTTGAAGAGTTTTCATTACAATTGTTAATTTCATTATGCAATTATTTTAATCCAAAATGGAATCAGGAAGGAATTTCCCAGAATTGCTGGCTCTCACCAAGTAGAACAGGCAGCTCTGATTTTCCATCTTCCCTGGGAGTTCTGAAAGTATTGAAACAAAAAAAAAATTCTTTGATAATGATTTTTTACTTGAAATGAAGACCCATTGAGACCCTGCAAACACCTAAGTATTTTAATTTTATAAGTAGTCTCACTGTCATTATTATGACTACTCATGTACTTAAGGCTAAGCATATGCTTAAGTGTTTGCAAGATCAGGGCCCAGTTTGTAAATAAATATTAATTAATCTTAAACCAGTGTTTGACATTCCCAAAGGGCACTTAGGCACAAATATTACATTAATTTTTAATTTAGAGGGATTTTCTTTTCAATGAAAATCTAATTTCCCCATTGTGGAAGATGTTTGGCTGAATAACCGTGCACAGCTTGGAACAACTCTGTAAAAAACAAATAGCCAAAAAAAGTGAGATAATTCATAACTAAAGTCCCACAAACATCATTTATTTTGTCCCATATCCCTACCCACTTTCCACCTATAAGCCAAAAACTCCTTGTGACGTTCCCTTCCCTTCCCAGAATCTGGTCTGGTGTGCTGCTGTGACCCCCTGATCTCCACCCCTGAAGCCCAACTTACCCTGCTATGCCAGGTAACCACTCACTTCTGAGTCAGTTCATGCCAGCTTCCTGAGTGTAATTGGTCTCAGGCAGTGGGCATGTGCCTTCCAGCCATTTAGGGGACAGTCCCTCAGCGAGCACCTCCAGCCCCCAGATGCCACAGCAGGAACTACCATCCTACAGGGATCGGGACCCTTCCCCCAATCACTGGTAGGTTCATGGACTCTGGTTTGCTCATTTGACAAAGAAATGAGAATACCCAGCTCTGCTCATTCACACCCTCTAAAGTCCACACAGCTTTAGATAAAACAAATACTAGTTTATTGATTTAAAATAAGATTTTAAGTGAATATATAGCAAATCAATGCACAATACTTTAATAAAGGAGTGAGGAGTTACCATAAGCAAATAAAAGATATAAGACACATCCTAAACCTACATCACTATCTAACTTACTCACAAGTTGTTTGGCTGAAAGATGTTTTACAGCCAGTCTCTGCCTATTACTAGGCAGGGTCCAGATCTTGCTTGAAGTTGGAGGATGTTTCAAGATGAAGTTTCTCTGGCAAAAAGCCTCTAACATTTCTAAATGTCTGTATTTGTTTTCAATCCTCTCAGAGACCCTCCTCTGCCTGAGCCAGGGTGATTTCCTTTGTTCCACCTGAGCCAGGGAGCTCAATTTGCATTGTCTTTGTCGTGTACCTCTCCAGCCTCTGTGCTGAGAGATAGCTTTGATGGTCTGAGCCACATCTGTACATATACCTGATGCTGCAGGAAACATGATACCATAACAGTAGCATAGAGCATTCCAAAGGGAACCTTGCCTGGCATAATTGGCATCAAACTGTACAATTACATTGTAAAAGTGAACAGAAAAGTTACATAGATCATAACCTAAGGGTGCACGGATGTGCATCCCTTGACACTCCTTGCCCTTGATTACTCCACCATGAGCTTCAGACAGTCCCCTCCCATCTTCTCACACATTCTGCATACTCATCTGAGAATTTCTGCTCATCAGCACATCAGAGTTTCAGATCCAGCCCTCCTCCTGGAATGTTAGTTAGCTGCTGCCTGCCTGTGAGAAAATAGTGAGACTGAGGGCTAGTCTACACTAGAAGCATGACAGTGGTGCAGTAGCTGTGTTGGGTGAAGACACTCTATGCCAGTGGTTCCCAACCTTTTCAATAACATGGCACACTTCAGTGACACAAACAATTCCACAGCACACCCACTTTTTTCAGCTGAACTGATTGTTCATAAAAGTTACATTTACTCATGTTTACTATGGTTACGGTCTTACTAGAGAGATTTGCAACATAGTGCACACCACAAGCTAAAGAAGGATCAAATGCATTAATGTTTCAAATCCACTGGAAAAATATACGTCATCTCAGTTTTGCCCTTTGGCCAACTGTGTTTAGAATGTTCACGTTTTAGAATCAAAAGACCATTACCTCGCTTTTAATTTGATTATTAATTTTCATGAATTTTAAGAATTGTAATTTTGGTTGGATAGAAATATTATTTAAGATGAAACAATGTCTGGTTTACATTGATTTTCATTACCTTTGTACAAAATTGCACCGTGCACTTGGACTGTGTGCCGTGGCACACTGATCAAAACCACTGCTCCATGCCAATTGGGAGAAAGCTCTCCCATAGCCATAATAAAACCACCTCTACCAGAGGTGATAGTTATGTCAGCAGGAGAAGCTCTGTCCATGCTGGCGTTTTAGGTTGGTGTCACTTACACTGCACAGGGCGGTGGCTTATTCCAATAGAAGCCCTGTGTGAAATGTAATGTAGACAAGCCCTGAGTGAAAAGCAACATCCTAGGTTATGTCTACACTGGCAAGTTAGTTCGAATTAAGGAGGCTTAATTTGAACTAACTAAAGCCATGGCTACACTAGGCTTTGGTTAGTTCGAATTAAGGGCTTTCTTAATTAGAACTAATAAATTCAAATAGGGTATTTGAACTAAAGGGTTAATTCGAACTAGCTAGTTCGAATTAACCAATGTGACCATGTTAATTTAAACTAATTTCTTAGTTCGAACTAACCAGCCATTGAAATGAATGGGGATCGCTAATTCAAACTAAGCAAGTGCCATGAATGGCACTTGCTTAGTTCGAATTAAGTTTTCCTAGTTCGAATTAAGCTAATTCGAACTACCTAAAATTAGTTCGAATTAGTTAGTTCGAACTAACTAATTCGAACTAATTTTAGCAAGTGTAGACATAGCCCTAGTGCTTTATTAGTTTCATCTGTTACTCAGAACCTCAAGTAATGAGAACTGTCTGACAGTCACAATTTAAAATCGAATGTGTGAACAGGCAAAAATTTCTATTAACACAAAAAGCAATGGCTCAGATTTATCTAGTGTCAAGTGCAACAATCCCCAACCTGTGGTCCGTGGACCCTGGTGGTCCGCGATGCTACTACAGGGAGTCCACAGTAAAGGAAAATAATAACATCCTCATCAAGGCAATATACAATTTCAAATTTAAAAATATTTTCAGATAAGGTGCGTACATTACAAATTATTAAGTGCATATTATTTCTTTATTACTTTAGATTTCCATTTTAAAAAAGGGTATGAAAAACAACTAGCAGCATGTTGTGGTTCCTGAAAGGTTTGGAGATTGATAAAGGGTCTGCACACTTGAAAAGGTTGGGAACTACTGGTCTAGTGATTACATGGAGCCAGGACTTCTGGATTCAATTTCTGGCTCTGCCAGATCTGGCCTGACCTGATCCTATGACTTACACATCCTTGCATTTATTTTCTTCCCATTCTGTAAATTCTCCATCTTCAAGCGTCTGACGAAGTGGGATTTTCTCCCATGAAAGCTCATGTGATAAATAAATTGGTTAGTCTTTAAAAGTGCCACAGGACTTCTTTGTTTTGCTGAACTAGACTGATATAGCTACCCCTTTGGAACTTGGCTCTGCCAATTACTCATTGTGGGATTGTTGGTAAGTTGCTTCATTTTTCTGTGCTTCAGTTTACCCCTCTCAAAAAATGTGTATTATATTGACACTGCATCTCTGGAGTGATAGGAGGCCTAATTTGTGAACAGGGGTGATGAGAGGGGAATAAAGGGAGAGACAATTGTACTGGGTCCCCATGGGTCCCCCAACATGTCTGTAACTGGGATGAAATGGTGGTGAAATGGGAGGAGTGGGGACCCAGCCAACATGGGGCACCTAGTCCCGAAATTTGTCTCAATGGCTCTGTTCATGAATGCGTACAAATTGCTTTAGGATCCTCAGAGGGAAGGTGCTGGAGAAATTCAAAGAAGTATTAATGTCAGAAAAAAACAGGGTTTTTTTTGTTTGCTTCTTTGTTTTGTTCAAAAAGTTCTGGGATCTAAAATTAGGGCTTGGTAATGAAGAGAATGAAAATATTTATCAATTAAAATGACTTCCTAATAAACATTTCTAGGGAAAAGGCTTGAAAGACATGGAGATATTTAAGCCTCATGATTAATAAATGAGTTTCACTGCCCTCAGAGAGCTAACAAGTTCACCCTCATCTTACTGCAATTTATTTCTCAAATCATCCTGCCCTCCAGTCCTGCTCCATTTAATTATCTGATGTGTCAATAGGAAAAGGTCTGAAATATGAAGTGTGCTCTAGTGTGCCTTTTAGGGATCAGTACAAAAAGGAGCCACATTGTCTCACCGGTCAGATGTTTTAGTCCGGGATACTTTAAAAGTTTGCTAAATCAGGAATGGAAAGTTAGCTTCTTACTCACAAAAGGGGATTGCACAATAGTTCACTGAACAGGCTGCTATAAAACTGAGGTCAGATTAACAAAAATAGCCACCTCTTCAGCCAATGAGTCAAGATTGGAGCAGCAGAGCTAGAGATTTGAATTCCGTTCCAGTCCATGTCTGACTGTGGTGTGGGTATTTGCTAGCAGTTGTGCTAAGAGCAGTTACTCATTGCAGAACGTCAGCTGTCAGATTCACACATGAATGTCCAGAAATCAGAACACCTGGAACATAACCACATCAGATAATTCTGAACAATACATAGAACAAGGGCAACAAGCTGCACACATGCTATCTTCTTAGATAATCTATTTCTATAGAGGGCTGTTGTTTTCTCAGTTCCTTTCCCCTCATCTTTCTTGCATATGATGTGATGCTCCCATTTTGGAAGAAGCAGAGGTAGGAAGGTAGAACAGGATTTTGAGAAGTGTAGCTTGTACCCTCAGCACAAGAAGTTAGCATGTCTTTTAATTCCCTTAAGGAAAGAGGAAGAGGATTCTCATGCTTCATTTGAGATGGCCAGAAGGCTGAACCCTGCTTTCTACTCAAAGTATGGTCTAGTCCAGGGGTTCTCAACCCCTTCAGGGTCATGACATGGCTGTGAAGCTTTGCAGCCGTGTGCGACACACAGAAGCTCTCCCACCACCGGGGTTCCCCTTACCGGCGCCACCTTTGGCAGCGAGTAAAATTGAATTGAAACTTCCTGCAAAGGCAATTTCGGCAGCAGGAAGCTTAAGAGGCAGAGCCCACTAGCGCAAAAAAGAGGCCGCCTTGGGTGCTTTTGGTAGTGGCACTTCAAACAACACCCTCACCACCACAGCAGAGCTCTCCATTTCAGCGGCAGCTTTTAAGGGCCAGCAGCCTTGGCGGGCGGCTTTTGGGAGCAGACTGCTAGCCTGTGATGCACTCAGTTACTGTGCACAACACATTCTTGTGTCAAGACACAACAGTTGAGAACCACTGGCCTAGTCCACACTGGCGACAAAATTCGGCAGCAGTTGACAGGAGTTATGCAGCTATGCAGAGCAGCTTCTATAACTCCCATCGACTTCGTAACTTTCCTTTAGTGCACCGTCTCCATTGCACTGCACCAGTGGGAAATGTGTTCTCGTCAACACAGCGCTACGCTTTTTGGGGAGGTGGTTTAATTGAATTGACTTCGGGATCAGTTGAGCGGGTCTTCACCTCTGCTCAGTCAGTCCAGATAGATTGATTTGAGGTTGGTGAATCTGCTGCCATCAGTATAGACATACCCTAAGGCAGGGGTCAGCTACCACAGGCAGTGTTCCCTCTAAGCTGCGCGGGTGCCCCTGCACAGCCCGGCAGCCCCCGCTGCTCCCTCCAACCCCCGGGGCAGCGGCTCTGCCGCGGCACACCTGGCCTGTGCCCGGCCTCTGGGCTGGCCCTCCCCGCCCCCAGGGTGGGACAGGCAGGCTCAGGCTAGGGTCAGGAGCAAGGGCCAGCCTGCCTGCCTGCCCCACGCGGCCGGGGCAGCGGGGTGGCTGCGGCCACGGCGGGCTCCCGGGCTCCCACCCGCTGACCGCCTCGACTTCCCGGCCCAGGGCCGGGGCCGGGCTAATCCACGGCCTCGGCCTCCCAGCACAGGGCCGGGATTAGCCTCCGGAGCTGGGGTCTGCACCGCCCCACCGGCGGTTTCCCAGGGCCATGGTAGGGTCCTCCCCCGCCAGCGGCCTTGGCTTCTTTCTTTCTTTCTTTCTTTCTTTCTTTCTTTCTTTCTTTCTTTCTTTCT
>ML685815.1:10734393-10785418 GCA_007922175.1 Pelusios castaneus
ACTAAGCCCTCACTCATCGCTGGCACTGGGAGTGGGTCAGGGAGCAGAGCTGGGCATAGCTCTTCAAAAAGGTTGCTGACCCCTGCCCTAAGGTACTAGTCTATAGAATCATTCCTAACCTATTGCACCCCAGAAATGGGAAATCATTTCAGGAAAGTCCGTTTGCCAAGGTATATGGCTCAGTCCTAATATTTCTGTCAGCTTGATGGGTTGCAGTTCATTGGGCCTGATCATCTTAGTTATACCAATGTAAATCTGCTGAAATCCAGAGTTTATCCTGCTTTACACTGGTGTTAATAAAGGAGTGCAGAGTTTAGCCCACTAACTGACTAGCATAAGAGCCAGAATTAACTCATTTCTGGTGTACATACCTTGAAAATCTCCAGGTGCAAAGAAACAGTAATGTTTAAATGTGGATCCATGCCAGCTGTATCTCTTCCAGTGTTTGAGTTTACTCAGCATAACTGTGAGATTAGGTGCCTGGATGCCATGGTGATGAGCACATCATAAATACCTAGATAGATTAGCTAGATTGCCATCTGTGTATTTCAGATTTAAGATTTATTTCTAGAAAAATAGCTCATGCCCCATCTCTGTAGCCTACATGGAAGAAGTCTAAATACTAAGATGAGTGCCTAGTATTAAAATGAGGATATTGATACAACAGGCATCACAGAAACTTGGTGAAATGATAGTTATGGGCTATGATAATACCAGGGTACAAAATATATGATAGAATAGGAATGATAGAATAGGAATCCAACATAGTAAAAATCTTAAATGAATCAGTCTGTACCATAGAATCTTCATGAATAGAAATTCCATTCTTGACTAATAGGAATATAGCAGCAGGAACATGCGACTGGCTACCTAACCAAGATGATGACAGTGATTGTGAAATGCTCAGGGAAATTAGAGGCTACAAAACCAGAAAACTCAATAATAATGGGGGATTTCAGCTATCCCCAGATTGACTAGGAACAAGTCAACTCAGGACAGAATGGAGAGAGAAAATTTCTGACCACTTCTTGGAGCAGCTAGTCCTGGAACCCACTAGGGGAGAGGCAATTCTTGATTTAGTGCTAAGTGGTGCACAGGCTCTGGTCCAAGAGGTGAATTTAGCAGAACTGCTCAGTAATAGTGACCATAATGTAATTAAATTGAATATCTTTATGGGGGAAATACCAGAGAAACCTACCACAGCAGCATTTAAGTTCAAAAGAGGGGAACTACACAAAAATGAGGAGGCTAGTTAAATGGAAATTAAAAGAAAGTCATGACAGTGAAATGCCTGCAAACTGCATGGATAAGGAAATGTTATTTATCCCTTCACATAATACAAGAATGACAGTCACCCAATGAAACGAACAAGCAGCAGGTTTAAAACAAACATAAGGAAGCACATCTTCCCACAGTGCACTGTTGCACAGAAATTGTTGCTAGGGGATGTTGTGAAAGCCTAAAGAATAATATGGTTCAAAGGAGAATTAGATAAGTTCATGGAGGATAGGTCCATCAAGGGTGATTAGTCAAGATGGTGAGGGACAGAGCCTCATGCTCTCAGTATTCCTAAACATCTGACTGCCAAAAGCTGGCACTGGATAACAGACGGAGGGTCACTCAGTAACTGACCTGTTCTGTTCATCTGGTGCCAGCCACTGGTGGAAGACAGGATCCTGGGCTAGACAGACCATTGCATGACTGTTCTTATGGACACGACAAATGCATGTGGACCAAACCAATCAGCTTCCTCTACTCGGGGTGGAAATAATATTCATCCCCTGGCTAACCCCTCTGTCTAAGGTGTGTATCTACCTTGCCCTCAGCATAGCATCTGAGCCCTACAGTGCCCCTCTGAAACAGCTGGGCTACAATCTCCAATGTATGGCTGGGAAACTGAGGCCCAGAGATGCTAAGTGACTGTGGTCAAGTCACACAGGATGTTTGTGGCAGATTAGGGAATGTTCACCCACATCCCATATTAGTCCCATACAAACTGGGCCATCCTTCCTCTCTCAGCCACCGGTGCCTAAGCTAGGAAAACACTCCTCTGCCTCTTAGCCCCAAAGTCAGACAAATGGTTTACCAGAAAGATGAGCCATGCACAGCACCCTCAAGCCCAGTCAACCTGGGCTCCAGCTGGCCCCATTGTCAAAAGAGACTAAGGGTGTGTCTATATCACAAGCACGGCAGTAGCACGGTTGACACTTTGACAGAAGGGATGAATACTTCTATCTGTGCTGGGACTTAGGTTGGCTTAACTATGTCTCTCATGGGGTGTGAAAAATTCACACCCCTGGGTGCCATAGCTACGTTTTCCAAAGTTTTAGCTGTAGATCAGGCCTTGGGCATTCAGGAACCTTCATCTGATTAGTCTTTCAATGAGATTAGGCTATGTCTACACTAGCATTGCTGAAGTGCTGTAGCTATGCCAGCTTAACCCTGTAACGTGGATGCACCCTGCAGTGACAAAAGGGCAACTGTAGCCAGGTGGTAGGCAGAAGACATTCTTCCATCCATCTAGCAGTGTCTACACCAGAGGTTAGGCCAGCAGAGCTACTGTACTCGGGGCTCTGTGAGGATTTTTCAAGCTACACAGAGCTCTTCTTCAGCTTCCTGTGCTCAAAAGTTTGTTTCTTTTACCAATGGAAGCAGTTGCTCCAATAAGAGCTATTACCTTCCCTACCTCGTGTCTCCAACTGTGAACTATTACTTCTCATTGCTAGGGGATTTTCTGAATCTGCTTGCAGCTTAAGGAGCATTGTAGGGCAGTGTTTGGTGATTAGGTTGCCATGGGACTTAACACAAGTGACTTTTGCACTCACCTTTTAAAGACCAAGCAGGTTTTTTCCCTACTTTTGGCCTGCAAGGCTTTTCCATTTAACTCTGGCACCTTTTTTCCTCTAAGCATTTTTCCCTCCCTTGGCCTGTGCCCTTGCCCAGCAAGATGACACAAAGACGCAAACCCCACCCACATGCCCAGGGTACAAAAATGCACACCCCAGCCCCACATATAATGTGATGTTCCAAACCCTGCCTCATTCCCCCCTCTGCTTTATAGCCCTGCCCCTCCCTCTGCTGCTTTAGGTGGACTTTTTGGACCAATCATGTTTGTTCCTTTGATTTTTTTCTGGTCATGGGCGTTAGGGAGAAGCCTGCTTTGGCTGCTTTGTCTCTCTGTTTTGGAGTTCTTGCGTGTTATCATTGTGAACTCTAAGAAATAAAATCATGTTACATTGCAACCTTTCAGCAAGAAACTTCAGCAACTTCTCTAGGTATATGCTGTAAACATAACACCCCAGGACAGTGGGAAGGCAAGTAGAGGTGCTAAAGACCCAGTCTCTCAAAGTTTTAGTCACACTGTGTTGCCATCGCTCATGATTTTGTCATGAGTCTCATGATAATTCTTTTCCTTAAAGCACCTGCTCCTGGAGTCAAGTGGCTGTGTGATGATTTCAGCCTTTATTCTTAAATAAAATGTAAGTTTTTAGCCCTTGTGGCTGTGGAGAAAGCATCAAAATGTGACCTCAGTACACCCTGAAGGCTCATAAAGCAGAAGGCAAGTAAAAATCTATTATATTTATATAGCCTCATGATTTTAAAGCCAATCTCATAATTTTGTGTGAGTCCGACTCATGATTTTTGTACATTTGAAGTTAGCACTACTCAGGGTTTTTGCATGAGTGAGAGAACTTATCAATTAGGCAGAAGGGAAGTTTTCCTGTGTTAGCTAGCATCTCCTATTCGCATCTGGAGTTGATTTATTACTTTTTATTGCTGTAGGCAAAGTGCAGCTGGCACAGCAGGCAGTTGTAATATTGCTTTTGTGACTGAACCTCCAGTCTGGAAGTCAATTGAGAGATTTTTTTATGGAGAAGTTGCTGCCAGGTAGCATGCTATAGAAGCCCAACATGTACAATATTTTAACTTCGGTTCAGGATAAGTAATTTCTGTCATCTGTGTCTGTTACAACTGATCTGGTATCCCACTCTGGACAGTCACCAGCCTCTTGCAAGTGGATCCAAATGCGGGTCCCACATGCTTCCCAGGCAACCGTATCTAAGTAGTCATTGTTCCTATCTCTGAGATTCTAGGGCCCAATTCCAGCTTAGAACTCTTGTCTGAGCCCTTGCTTCAGGCATGGGATTCCACAATTCAGCTGCCCTAGCTCCGGAAACCCAAGTCTCAGGCCTTACATGGCACCTAGTCCTTTTCCCACACTCTCTCAGAGCCCACTTAGATTGTAGCTGGCTTCCAGTTTGACCCTTTGGGTCAATGTGATAAAAGAACAAGGAACACGAGCTCAGCAAAGGAATTTGTTCAGCAGAGACGCTTTACTCTTAAAAAGTGCTGAAGAGTTACAGACCTTTGCAAAGTAACAAAAGCCCTGAGATGTCCCCTTCCTCCAATTCTTTCAATCCTCCCTCATAAGTCAAGTGTTCCAGACCTTTAATCATTCGTGTTGCTCTTCTCTGGACTTTCTCTAATTTCTCCACATCTTTCCTGAAATGAGGTGCCCAGAACTGGACACAATACTCCAGGTGAGGCCTAATCAGGGTGGAATAGAGCAGAAGAATTACTTCTCATGTCTTACTTAAAATACTCCTGTTAACACATCCCAGAATGGTGTTTGCTTTTTTTGCAACAATGTTACACTGTTGACTCACATTTCGCCCGTGGTCCACTAGGACACCCAGATCCCTTTCCGCAGTACTCCTTCCTAGACAGTCATTGTATGTGTGCAATGGATTGTTCTTTCCTAAGTGGAGTACTTTGCACTTGTCTTTATTGAATTTCATTCTGTTTACCTCAGACCATTTCCCCAGTTTGTCCAAATCATTTTGAATTGTGATCCTATTTTGAATTGTGATCCTGGAACTCACCTCAATTTCATGGTTCTTTACAATCAAAACAGTTTGAACAGTATGAGTGAGAAGATACCATATTTGTATGGAACATATATAATATTGGGACTATTAAGGATGACATCCCTTGAAAAGAGGCATATTTGAACTATGAAACATAAAACGGGGAGAATAGGTTACCTCAGTATGCTCGGAGCATCAATTCCATCATTGCACTGTTTTTATATTATTTACTCTTCCATTGGCAATACGTAATGTCAGGTATCGTATAAAGACATGGGAGCCTCCCCTTCAGATGCCTGACCAGTGACCAGGACACTGGAACAGCCGAAAGAGAGGCCAACACCCATCCCAGATTGTGCATGGAGCCCGGTGCATGCTGGGATGGGACTCTGGGAGAAGAGTCAGTGCTAAGGGGATGTTCACACAAGACAGAAGTGGTTGGCACAGTGACAGGCGTCCTTCTCACTGCCAGTCTCCGCCTCCATTTAAGACTCTCTCTGGTCGCCCAGGATTGTCTCAGAGGCCCATCCCATCTGGCTGCACAGAGGTTGTTGATCAAGATTCTGGCGGCTGGCCAGCTGCCTTCAGTCGGGGATGTTAGCCGGCGGCCACAATTTAATTCAGTTTAGTTGCTGACTGAACCTTACCAGTTAAATGAAAAGCCAATATCCAACCAGCAATTAGTCATTGCATTGACTTGATAATGGTTCAAATGAAGTGCTAGAAGCTCCGCAGGTCAGAGAGGGGAATGGCAGGCTACTGGCTAGAACCCAGCTCCTCCTACTGCTCCAAGGAAGGAATAAAATGAAGCTTAAGAATTGTAATCTCTGCACAAACTGTTGCCATGGCTCCATTTATTAGAGAGATGGGGCCAATTCCACAAGGGTGCTGGGCACCACTGGGGCCTCCTATTGACTTCAAAGACAGCTGTGGCCAATCAGTCTTGTTAATGGGGCAGGAAAATGGCTTCTTCGTTAGACTGACGCTAGAGGCCGGGTTTGGGATTCCTTCATGTCTCAGCCAGGCCTGATCCTTGCCCAGTGAAAGCCAATAGCAGCATTCCCACTGATCTCAATGAGAGCAAGATTGGGCCCTTGTTTGGCCGGATAGTGCATTGATTTTTCTTCACCATGAACCTTGCTTCCCAACCAGAGGGAAGCTGCCAAATGACACATTACTCCTCTGGTCAGCCAGTTGGGAAAGATTGTCCTGCAAATAGTCAGCCACGTATCTGGTTTATAATGCACTGGGGCAGCTTTTTCCATGGTGCAGACCCTGCATGTGATTACTAGAACAGGCAGTTAAAATATAAGCAAAGATTCCAGGCTAGCTCCTCTTCTCCTGCACACTAAACCAGGCTCTTTCTCCCCTCCTGAAGAGCCCCCAGTGTACGGTGAGCTGGCACTGCTGGTCTCTATCACCCCCTACATAGCCGTCAGCACACGGTATGGAATTGGACAGAGGAGATGTGGTCAGAGCATCCTGGGCTTTGGCTAACCCCAGCATCTAGCTAGCCTCAAGCAGCCTGCCAGAACTGGATAGAGAATTCTCCTTCCATGCAACCTCCTGTGCGCCTCATCCAGTCTGAGCCTCAGCAGAGAATGTGAGCTATAGTTCTAGGGTCTCGCTGTAGCCAGTGGGATTGCACAACTGAGCTCCCTCGGCCCTGAAACCAGGCCCAAGCATCGTCACTAATTGACCATGAAATGAAACATCTTTGTTATTAAACTGAAATGAAAAATGCTGTTATTCAAATATGCTGACTGGAAACAGCCTCTGGAAGACTCTAGTCGACATAGCACTGACTCCCTGTGAGCAGAGATAGCTGGTTAATGGGAACGCTGCGTGTCCGGAGGAAGGGGGGGCCAGTGTTAACAATGCCATCTTGGCTCTCTGAGGAACCAGTTTTGATTCCCTGCTCTGCCCCAGACTGCTGTGTGAACTGGGTCAAGTCACAGCATCTGTCTCTGTGTCTCAGGTCCCGTGTATAAAGTTGGGAGAACAGCAATTCCCTACCACACAGGAGGGTTGTTAGGTGCCCAAATACAGTGTTGATGGGGTCTGTATGAGTAATGCAGATCTGTGGTTCTCAGCCAGGGTTACATGTACCCCTGGGGGTATGCAGAGGTCTTCCAGGGGGTACATCAACTCATCAAAATGTTTGCCTCATTTTACAACAGGCTACAGAAGAAGCACTAAGAAGTCAGTACAAACTAAAATTTCATACAGACGACTTGTTTACATTGCTCTATATGCTACACACTGAAATGCAAGTGCAATATTTATATTTCAATTGATTTATTTTAGAATTATGTGGTAGCAATGAGAGAGTCAGCAATTTTTCCAGGAACAGTAGGCTGTGCCACTTCTGAATCCTAACGTCTATTTTGGTTTGCTATTACAGCCTGACCTGATCGTATGTCATACACTTCCCTGCATTTAATTTCCTCCATTCTGTAAGTTTCCCTTCTTCAAAGCATTTGACAAAGTGGGATTTTCTCCCATGAAAGGTCATGTGATAAATAAATCTGTTAGTCTTTAAAAGTGCTGCAGGACTCTGTTTATTTCTGTAGTTTTGTGTCTGATCTTGTAAGGAAGTTGTTCTTATGTGAGGTGAAATTGAGGAGGGGGTTGGACAAACAGTCTCCTGAAAGACACACAGCAGCCTGAAACAGCTGGGAGTCACTGCTTTTTGGATAGTTGGATTCCCTATGTGCAGAAAACTTCAGGACCATGTAAAATCAGAATCTTTTGGTAGGTACCAGTATTTACAACTGAGCAGCCTCTATTTACACATCACAATGACATGGAATAGGACAAGCTTCTCCCAGTGACCTGCCAGTTGCCTCATCCTGGACTATGGAGCACCGCTGTTTAGCCCCCTAGCTCAGGTTGTCTCTCACACTAGGTGTTTGTGCAAGTGCAGCTCCCACAATCATGATTTAAAACAGGCTTGATAAGTGTAACAGTGATAACGGGTGGATGAGTACAGACAAGTGCTCAGCATGCTCACTGGATTGAGCCCCACCATATAAGTGCTAAGTATTGTAGTCATGATCTTTACTTAGAGTCCTAAAACTAACTTCAAGATAAAGGGGACTTGCAGAGGATTTTTTTAAAACATTGGGCTTGTGGCCTTTCTGGTTTTTAAAGACAGATGAAGAAGACCTGAGGGATTTTTATTTCTTTATTTTGCTTGCCTTTTTTTAAAAAAAAACAAAAAACCTAAGAATTAACAAGACTGTCAACTCTGATCTCCCTTGGTTTTACTGGAAGTTTTGAGAGTCTGATGGCTGGTTTGCTAATACAAAATCATTTTCTTCATTGAGTCAGTTAAATCAATGCATCTCCCTTGTGTGGAAACTCTTAAATCAGTAGCTAAAAGCAATTTAGCTTAGCTTCTTGGTAACCTATTTAAAAATGTCTATACAAGGCTGTTGCAACAAAATTTGGAAACATGACAATTTAGTTAAACCAATGCAATTTCTGTGTGTAGACTACTGTTTGTAACATATATACTGTGAAATCTAGCATCTTAATTGAAAGAGTTGATGTAACAAAGACTTTATTAAGACTTAACAAAGACTATTTCTCCAAAATGTTCATTGTACATTAGAATTAAATGTGTTACAATCCAGAAAACAACTAAAATCCCTTTCTCTTCCGGTTGCCAAATTTTCATTTCTTGTCAAATGATTACTTCTCTATTTCTCCTTGCCATTGACTCTCCTGCATCAGTGGAGCATCTCGCAAAGCAAGCTCACCTAGTCTTACAGTAAATTAATATTCAACTCAGGATGGCCTATCTGAGCCTTGCATCCCACAAAGGAAACAGAACAGCCCTTCACTGAGTCAGACCAATAGGTGCAGCTAAAGTTAGCCCTAGGCCAGGGTAGGTTTGACCTATTGGGTTAAGATGGGGGGAGTACTTTCTCCCTCTCCCAGCTTCATACCAAACCAGCCCCTGGATTAAGCAGCTAGCCCTTCTTATGCTGCTGCTGGGCCTGGACTGACTTTTGCTTACTCCCAGCCCTTTCAGCCTGCAGAGGTTGGAAAGTCATTTGTTCAACCTACAGAACTCATGGCAGCCTTTCCAGGTAGTTCCTGGAAGTCTAAACTCTGTACTTGTCTTTGGACAGGGTGCACCAAAGTGCTCCGGCAGGGGGCAATAGACTCCTGGCACACCCCATTACACCCCAGTCACCAAAGAGTCTTCTTGGGCAAAGGAGGCCTGAGTAGCTAATGTACCAAACAAGCAAAAAACAAACAAACAAAAGAAACCTCTTTTGGAGGAGTGAAAAAAAGAAACACCCAGACAATGAAATGCATTACAGCTTCCCTGCCCTGCATGCAGAAACAGAAGAGGGACAAGCCCAAATTCAGTATTTTGCAGGTCACTCTGGCTGCAGCCCATGCCCAGAGTGCAACAGTGTAGTGTTGAGAGAGGGAGTGGAACAAGAAAATCCCCATGTGGCCTGACCCTATAACCCAATTTCATCAAAACAAATTTCTCATACTTTTTCAGCCAACAAGTGTGGATGGGGTCCAATTGTGTAAGAAGTGTGTTTAAAACAGAGCTGCCAACTGCCCAGGCTTGTCCTGGAATCCCCAGGAATTAAAGATTAACCTTTAATTAAAGAGTATGTCATGTGCTAAAACCTCCAGGAATATGTCCAACCAAAACTGGCAACCCTAGGGCAGGAGTTCTCGCAACAAATTGTTTGCGGGGGGCATCAGACCGTGGCCCCTCTTGCTGGTGGCTGCTCTGACAAACCCATTTCTCTGTCCCTCCTCCCGCAGACTTTCAGGAAGAGCTGCCACAGAGAAAGAGGGTCAGGAACTTACTGGCCACCTGAGGAGTCCCAGGCTCCCCATACCCCACCCAGGTTGGAATGGGATTGCTGCCCAGGGGACCAAATGCCGCAACTGCCTTGGCCAACAAGAGCTGCCTCTGGCACTGTGTACACCAGCCCATGTGTCTCCAGAGGTGCCACCTGGAGCCCCCCATGGACTCTACACGGTCAGGGCACCGATCCCTACCGGTGGCTGTAGAGATGCTTGCAGAAGATGGTGAATGAGTTTGGAAACTAGAAAGACTTGGAGGAAAACTGTGGTTGCAACTGAAAACAGACAAACACTGGGGATCTCTGAAAACAAAGGAAGCCTCCAGCAAGTAAGTGCAAGCTCAGAAATGGATGTGTTACAGGCTCCTTCCCCTCTCCAAATGTTTGGTAATGTTGCAGAAAATTGGATAAAGTTTAAGAAGCGATTTCTGTTGCATTTGTCTGCTATTGGAGAACAGAACAAAGATGAAAACCAAAAATCATCTATATTTTTACATGTCGTTGGGGAGGAGTCACTGGACATTTATAATAACTTTGAATTTCAAGATGGTGAAAGCATGAATTTAAATATAATACTGACTAAATTTGAGGAATATTGCATGCCAAAAACTAATGTGATTTTTGAGAGACATAGATTTTTTACATGCATGCAAAAACCGGATAACACCATAGAGCAGTATGTCACACTATTAAGGAAACTCAGTAAAAGCTACAAGAGTTCTGTGGCACCTTATAGACTAACAGATTTTCTTTGGCATAAGCTTTCGTGGGCTATAACCCACTTTGTCAGATGCATCTGACGAAGTGGGTTATAGCCCACAAAAGTTTATGCCGAAGAAAATCTGTTAGTCTATAAGGTGCCACAGAACTCTCATTGTTTTTTGCTGTACACAGACTAACACGGCTACCCCTCTGGAAATTTCAGTAAAAGCTGTAACTTTGGTGGCTTGGCAGA
Source organism: Pelusios castaneus (assembly GCA_007922175.1). Lineage (NCBI taxonomy): Eukaryota > Metazoa > Chordata > Testudines > Pelomedusidae > Pelusios > Pelusios castaneus. Next base: position 10,745,061 of record ML685815.1, read on the forward strand.
GTCTCTGATCAAAGACAGACAATCTGTTAAGAGAAAGACTGCTTAGAGCAGGGCAGGTCTCCTTGAATGAAGCTTTCCAAATACGTAGGGCCACTGAAATGGTAAAAACACAAGTAAAAAAGAGGTGAATTCACCAGAAGGGACAGTCCATGCACTCAGGCAAACAGCATATAGCCAGAGTGGCTCGAATCACAATGTGGAACCAACCCCTGCTATCAGGAAGACCGAGTCCAGACAGTCATGTGGCAAGGGTGGATCAAGACATGGTCCCAAACAGTGTCTTGCCTATGGGAAACTCTGTCATAACTGTGGGAAACTTAATCATTTTGCAAACTGCTGCTGACCCCAAAAGAAAAAAAATCAAGTGCATTTAGTTACTGACAATGAGACTGAGGAGTGTTTTGTAGATATACTGGGATCAAGCAAGTCAAATGAGAGGGACTGGATACTGCCTCTGACAGTGAATGGAACAATCATTCCACTGAATCTAGACACAGGAGCCAAGGTCAATATTCTGTCTGCACGAGATTATGAGAGACTGAGAATAAGACCTAAACAGGAACCAACCAACATAAAAGTAACTGGGTATTTTGGAACAAATATACCGGCGCAGGGACACTGCTTTTCTAGCGTTAACCATAAGAACACTACGTACAGGCTGCCTTTCATTGTAGTGCCACAGGATGTGACACCAGTTTTGGGCCTGGCTGCATGTGAGAAACTCAATCTGGTAGAAACTGTGCCCGCTCTACAAGACCGTACTGCATCTGGCTATGAGGCACTCTTTCAGGAATATCAGGACCTGTTTCAGGGATTGGGTTGCTTGCAAGATGAATATACAATCCGCATAAACAAGCAGGTCCTTTCAGTTATTCATCCATGTAGAAAGGTGCCATTTGCACTCCATGATAAACTCAAGGCTGAGCTTGAAAGAATGGAAGAAATGCATGTAATACAAAAAGTGGAGGAGCCAATGGAATGGGTGAGCTCCCTAGTCATAGTGGAAAAAAGCACTGGCCAGCTGCGCATATGCTTAGATCCCAGAGACCTCAACAGAGCTATACAAAGAGAACATTTTAAACTACCAACTAGAGAAGAGATTATGGCTCAGTTTGCAAATGCTCAATATTTCAGTAAATTGGATGCATCTTCAGGATTTTGACAGCTAAAATTAACAGAGGAAAGCTCAAAATTATTCATCTTTAATACTCCATTCAGAAGATACAGGTTTTTACACTTACCCTTCATTATAGCATCAGCACCAGAGGTGTATCACAAAACCATACACATGATCTACGAACATATTAGCGGTGTGGACACCTCCATGGATGACGTCATCACCTGGGGCTCTACAAAAGAGGAACATGATTGTCGGCTTCAGCAAGTGTTGCACGCAACTAGAGCTGCAAACCTCAAACTAAATAAGGACAAATGTGTGTTAGGAGTTAGAGAACTGACTTTTATAGGGGACATTATTTCCCATGAAGGTGTAAAACCTGATAGGAGGAAGATTTCTGCCATTGATATGATGCCACGTCCCCAGTCAAAGAAAGATGTCCAACAGTTCCTGGGAATGGTTAACTATCTTGGAAAATTCATACCCAATCTTTCTGCCAAGGCAGCACCGTTAAGACAACTCCTAGAGGACAAAAATGAATGGTGTTGAGATGCTGCACAGGAGGAATCATGGCAAGGTTTAAAACAACACTCGATACAAAAACCAGTATTGAAATTTTATGCTCCAGAAAGGCCTATTAAGATTTCAGCAGATGCATCATAGTCTGGGCTAGGTGCAGTGATTTTACAGAAACATGAGGATTGCTGGCAACCTGTGACATATGCATCCAAATCATTGGCTGATCCAGAGACTAGATATGCAGATTGAGAAGGAGCTTTTAGGAATCTTGTTTGCTTATGAGAGATTCAGTCAGTATATTTATGGACAGACAGTGGAAGTTGAAACAGAACACAAACCCTTGATTGCATTATTTAGCAAACCGCTAAATGACTGTACCTTAAGGATTTAAAGAATGGTGATAAAATTGCAGAAATATAATTTGCAGGTGACTTACACACCTGGCAAATTTTTGTTCACAGCAGATGCACTTTCCAGAGCAATAGCACCTATGGCACCCGAGAAGACATTGGAGACAGAGGTACAAACCTATGTCGATATGATTGTGAGATCAAATTCCATAGTTAACAGGAGACTGCAACAAATAAGAGAAGAGACAGAGAAAGATGAATTGTTGGGAATCCTTAAAGAAGTGATAATTAAAGGGTGACCTGAAATGATAAGCAGTTGCTGTCTAAGTATAAGAGACTATTGGAACTGCAGACATGAACTGACTGTGGTAGGTGGGGTGATTATCAAGGGTGGTAAGGTCATAATTCCACAGAACCTCTGAACAGAAATGCTACAAAAGACCCATGAAGATCACTTAGGAATTGAGAAGTGCAAAGAATGAGCATGAGAGGTCATGTATTGGCCACAGATCAACCACCTCACCACCAATGTGGTAAAAAACTGTTTTTCATGCTTGAAATACCCATGCCAACAGGCAGAGACACTGAGACCCCATCCTGTTCTACAGAGGCCTTATGAGAAGGTAGGTGTGGATTTATTTATCTGGCATTCTAAGGATTACTTAATAGTCACCAATTATTACTCTCTCTATCCAGAAATTTGCACACTGCACAGTATTAATAGTAATTCAGTGGTCACTGGCATGAAAGGAATTTTTTCCAGACGTGGAATTCCTGATGAGGTCTTCAGCGACAATGGGCCACAATTTTCAAGTGCAGAGTTTAGGCAATTTGCCTCAGACTGGGATTTTCATAATGAAACCTCCAGACCAAACTATCCCCAATCAAGACTTTTGGAAAGGTCCATACAGACAGTAAAGAACCTGATGAAAAAGACTTTCGACAGTGGGGGTGATCTGTATAAAGCACTGCTGGTCTACCAATGTATACCCCTGGAGAATGGCTTTTCTCCAGCTCAGCTGTTAATGGGAAGAAGGATCAGGTCTACTTTACCTATTACTGATAACTTGCTGCGATCTCAGAACAATGGTACCATTTGGAAGATGAAAGAAAATCAGAAGTGGAAGCAGAAATATTATTTTGACAGAAGGGCTCATGATCGTCCATCCCTTAACCCAGGTGATAGAATGTGCCTGAGGAATCACACCTCTAATACTTGGGGCCAAAGAGGTACCATTAAAAAACAGCTACACCCATGGTCTTATGTGATCCAAACATATCAAGGGGACACATTTTGACATAATTGATGGGATCTACAACTTATCCCAGAGAGTTCTAACACTGTGGAAGTTGAGATAGTTCTGGCATGTCTCCCCTGATCCAACATCCTCAACACATGATGAAGAAACTGTCAGGGAACAAGAAAACTCAGATTTTAATGAAAGACCAGTGCTGAGAAGATCTAATAGAGTGATCAAACGTTCAGAAAGACTCATAGGGTGCCTCTACACTGGCAACTTAGGTCGATTAAAGGAGGCTTAAGTGGACCTAAACAAAGCCATGTCCACACTGGGCTTTTATTAAGTCAACTTAAGCATTTCCTTATGTCAACTTAAGAAAAAGCTTAAGTCGACTTAATAACACTTAATAACACCTTAAGCCTTAAATCAACTTAAAGCAAGTGTGGATGGGGATTAGCGCTTAAATCAACCTTATTAAGTCGACTTAAAGCGTTAAGTTGACTTAATAAGGTCGACAAGAGGCTATATCTACACTAGAAAAATTAAGTCGACTTTTGTTAAGTTGACTTAAAGTTGACCTTATTAAGTCGACTTAAAGTCAACTTAACTTTTCTAGTGTAGACATAGCCCTAGAGACTTGCTAGAATGTATGAGGGATGTGGGTGGTAAAGACTCACTTGAGAGTGATGTGCTAATAACCTCTCCTCTCTAGGTAGTTCAGGTGCTGTGTTTATGGACTGGTATGCATGTTTTTTTAGATATTTGTTAGATGTTAGTGCGTGCATCATTAGATAGGTTTTATATGGATTTAAGGGTTAACTTGTTTTCCTTAGGAGAGAAGATGTAGAGAGATGCTTGTAGAAGGTTGTGATTTTAGAGACACTCCCTAGCATGGGTAAGTGTTGTGTGAATTGGGAGACTGGCCCTACAGGTAATCTAACATGGCTGCTCCCAGCTGCACAGCCGGGAATCACTCCTGTCTGTGTTATAAAAGTTCTGTTCCTCACTCATTCAATGGTGTGCTCTTTAATGAACCCTCAAGATCATTACAGTGGCCTCAGTGCAAACACCATGGTGGCACTCCAGGGAAGGGCCACTGATTGTCATATTCCCCCTCTCCCCTCAAGCTCCACCTGTGCTTTGGAGGTCATTGTGTGACCTCAAAACAAAACAAAAACTGATGACTGCATGTGGCCACATCTGAGAAACATTATCTAGACTCAGGAGCACATACGCATGGCAAGTGAGGCTGGTTCTGCTGCCATTTACATCAGTGTAAATCAGGAGCAACCGCACTAAAGTCAATGGAAATACTCCAGGGTAAAAGCAATGTGAAATTGGTAGCAGGCCTTTCATATGCAGCCATGGGAGAAACTGATTTAGCTGGGGCCTTGTTTAAACAGAATTTAAAGAAATTTACCAGTTTAGCTTAAGGCCTAATGTACGTGAAAGCAAAGAGGAGGACTCCCCACTGAAAGGGACTCCCAACTATTGCATCTGAATTTCACACGTCACAGGCTGAATGTTGTGCCCTGAGAGCACACGGGACACCTCGCCGCTTTGAGATCTACAGACCAAAAGCGCTATACAAGAGCTGGGCATTATTATTCTTGTGGCTTAGCCTCAAGGACCAAGGTCATTGCCTCAGTGTGAACTTCACGCACAATGAAGTCTCCAACTTGAGCACACGCGTAGGATAAATGCACCATTAATGGGGCAGCACTCTGACCCCTTCACTCGCTGCAGTTCACGCAGCAGAGCACACAGCTATTGATCAATATTTTTTAATATATACACACGACAGGAATTTTACCTTTCCAGAGTTTTTTCCCCTTCCTTTTAACTTTTTTTTTCTGTCAGGATCTCAGTTGAGGCCAACTGCCTTCCCCAGCTGAATGTATAAAGGACTTATGAGTTAGTGCTGAATCTTTGCCAGCTCTTCTGGTAACGTTTAAAAATGACGCTGGCTGCTGGCCAAACCTAGTGTGCTACAAAAATGCAGCTCTTGACAGAAGTTAAGATACGGCAGGATGTCTGTGAGACACACAAGCTCAGAATGATATTGCAATCCACAGTAGCAAGGTAATCTATAAATAGCAAGAGGCTGATGAGCAATTACCTTGATGTCTGTTTTAGTCAAAGACGCTATTTAAAACCCCAGGAGGCAGCTCTTGATTTATTTGCTTCAATAGTTCAAATGCCTCAACGCTAAGTCATGTTACAAGAGGATAAATCAGTCACGTTCAAATCTCTCTCTCTCTCTCTCTTTCAACAAGGTTTTTCTCCAGAGTATGAAGATGAAAAGTACTGTGCATTGCAAAGGGTGTGTATAGAAAATGGCTGCAGTTACAGATCGGCAAGTCCTGTTTTCCTCCACCGAGGGCCAGGAGACAATGGATTTACAAATCAGAGAGCTCCAACAAAGATCTTCAAAAGCAGGAGCCTAAATGTAGTTCCCATAGGGTTAGAATTTTCAAGATCACCTCAGTAATTTAGAAGCACATAACATTCCGCAGGATTTGTGCTCTTAACTCACCTCGGTGCCTTGGAAAATCCCACCCCGAGATACTTACTCGTGGATTTGGAAGACTAACAATTTCCTAGATTATCAGGCTAGAAGGGCCAATTGTGATCATCGCATCTGAGCTGTGTAACAGGCCTGAGGAGTTTACTGAATTAATTCCTCTTTGAACTAGAGCAGATCTTTAAGAAAAACATCCATTCTTGAGAATCCACCACAAGCCTCAGTGAGTTGTGCTGCCACTGGCTTGGTTTCCCCTGTCTGGGCCTGATGCCGAGCATGCACTAGTGCAGAGCAGGGCCTGCGGTGTTAACCCAGGTGCTCTCCTAGGAGCTTGCTGGGGAGGGTCTGCGAGGTCTTGGGATCCCATCTGGTCTCTCCCTGGTAATTGCAGTGGAGGCCATAGGTGCTGACTTTCGGTTTTGCCAGTGGGTGCTGGAGTTAGTGGTCGGGTCCAACTCCCCCACATGGCTTCCCCAGGGGACTTTTCCCCCCACCCTCCTGGCCTTTGCCAGGGCCAATGAATTGGAGCCAGCTCCATACACTAGCTTCCCCAGTCAGCAGCAGCCAGTGGGGCTTTCCCCCCACTCACCCACCCACCCTCATGCAACCAGGCTCTGCTAGGGGTGGGGTTTAGATCCCCCCCTTCCATCTGCTGCTGTTTCTAATGGCTCCACATTGGCCACCACTCTCCTAGCCCTGCCTATCATTGGGATCCCTCTGGCCAGGACTTACCTGCTGCCTGGAGTCCAGCCTGGAGACTGGCTCAGAGCCTGGCAAGGTGCTGGGAGCCAGAAGGGGAGCTGCAGACTGCAGCCACACACACACCATCTGCCCATAGGGCACATTCATACTGGCCAGAAAGAGGCGCAGGAAAGCCCAGTGTGTCCCTAGGTTAGTAGCAATAGAGGCTGGCCAGCCCTGTGTGATGACTGAGGACAACCCACTCTTAGCCCAGGCTTTCCCTAAGTCTTTTTTCCCTACACAGTGTCAGGTGGGCAGGAAATGACCTAGGAGTTTCCCAGGGGCAGTGCTGTGATTAAGTGACTCAGCCCTTGTAAAACATGAAACCAGTTAACAGCTAATGGGCACAATCAACAGCTGATGGGCAGGCGGGGTGTGCAAACAGCTTCTGCAGCTGCCTGGGTGAAAGAGCTGCCAGCTGTCTGCCAACAGCTCTCATCTCACCCCCTACAGATGGTCACCCAGCAGGTGCTGAGCACCCATTCTTTCTTTTCCATGGGTGTCTCAGCCACTCAGCATCCATGGAGTTGGCACCTATGAGAACTGATCACTGAGATTTGATACAAGTACATTTCTGAACCTCACAGTGATGGTTGTAGTCTGGGGGGCTAGGCAGCTGGTGTGCTGAGCTTGCAGGTTCCAGTGCCAATCACAGCCCTGCCAACCACAAACAGTCAAACCACAGATCAGTCACAAAAGGTCATGAGGACATCTGTTTGAAGAAAAAAGGGGAGGAAGGAGTGCTTTGCTTTTACCTTCTGATTTTTTAATCTGTGGGGTATGCAGGGGTCACACTTTCAAGCTTTTCTCTGCAGCGCCATGAGATCTATAAACCTTTCTTAAAAGGAGATCTGAGATTCTCTTGTAATCACATCACTCCAGGAGCTGGGGCTTTACTGAAAAACAGCTGTCATGAAACTCACACAAAAATTGCTAGAGTTGGCAACACCATTTCACTCTTTGCTTTGCTCTCCCTTATTTATTTGTTATGTCTCCTCATGTATATACTGTAAGCTCTTTGGAGCAAGGGGTTTTTTTCATCATGTGTTTGGTGTCTAAAATATTGGGCTTCTGATCCTTGATTGGGCCTTTAGGCAAGAGTGTAATACAAATAATAAATAAGAATAGCAGTAGGAACAAAGCTGAGCTAGGTACAACCTTATTTAAACCCTGCGGATGCTTGCCTGTTTCTAAGATGATTTCCCTGAACAAGGTCATTTTCTTTTGGCTCTTCCTGGGACGGCTGTAGGCTGTGTTTATAATATGGTTCTCAGGCAGACAACTCCAAGCCCACAATGGTCAGGGAATCTAGCAGAACTCTGCAAGCAACAACCATGTGTAATTATGTTCGGGCCAGAGCTGGGCAAATAACTGATTTTTCAGATCGGTGTCAGTTCGGGGGGGTGGGAGGGGGAAAGGAAATTTCAGGTCAAATCAAACCAAATCTGGAGAGTTTCAGAATTTGTGGTGGTTTTAAAATGCCCATTTTTAATCTGTTTCAGAGCTAGGGTTTGAATTTAGGGTTTTCTATTTTCAAGTACGTTTCTTAAGCCCTGGTCCAAAGGTTAGGATGGTACCACTAGCCCCGCTTCCTCCTCTGTCTATTTTGGGAGTGGCCAAAACAATTAATGTTACTTTTGCAAATGGTTCCAGTTCAACCAGAAAAGCATTTTTCAGCAAATAATCTGTGTCTGAAAAACTTCACCCCGTTCTTGTTGGGACCATCACAGTATTGCTTCCAGGCTGGAAAGAACCTAATGGTTAGCCAGAATCAAGCCCTAAAAACAACCATATCAGGGGACCTACTTAAATCTCATCGATCCCTCAATATGGTTAAAAAACTGTTGCACCTTGCAGTGTTGACAAGACCAAGTCATGGTTTACTTTTGACCCTGAAACATGCTACAACCTTCAGCCCAGATCCTCAACTACAGCTCAGTGCTCACTGCAATTTACAGCAGCCTCAAGGCTACTGTAAATTACATCTGCTGTGAACAGCTCCCAAGATCCCAAATGGCAGCTGGCCAGTCCCCAATCAAGGCCCTGTTATGGCAGGAGGGTGTGATAGAGTAGGAGTTATACCAGCTGTATGCTATTGGCCAGTACCTCTACATGAGAGAACACGCCCTGCTCTGAATATCCAGCTTTGCCAGATATTCTTATGAGCCTGTCATCATTCCAATTATCACTTATTTGACAGGTTTCAATTTAGATCAGGATGTGCCGAAGGAGTGTCTACTGCTATCTAATGAAATGCAAATAGTGCAGGTTTTATTGATCTAACTGTGTTACAATTAGTTAAAGCACAACTGTTGGAAGGATCAGGAATGAGAAAATGAGCTGAAAACAAGAGACACAATGGGCTACAACCCAGTGGAGCAGCTGTTTCAAACTGGCCATGTGGTGTTTGGCGGCACTAGTTCTCTTTCAAAGGCAAAGTACTTGTGCTGCAGGTGCCTGCCTGGAACACTTTCTAGCTGGCTTAAACTAGGGAAGGAGAAGGAGCAGGAGCAGGAGCAGGAGCAGGAACAGGAGCAGGAACAGGAACAGGAACAGGCAATGCAACTATAGGGCCTGATTCTGGGCCCACTTGCCCTGGTTTCACACTCATTTGAACTCCATTCACATTAGTGGAGTTACTTCTGGTTTACGTTGACATGAGCAAGACCCAGGATTTGTCCCTTTGTGCTCAAATAGTGATAAAGACTGGAGCCATTTGGCTCTAGCAACAGCAAACAGAACAGGCCTTGCCTTCTTTCCGCTTGTGGTGGGAGTAGATTGAAACCACTGAATTATGGCTGTTTCTGACTGCGTCTCGTCTTCCAGTTCATGACCACAGGGGCCGAGGCTCCGTATCCAATGTGCTGCCAGTGTATCCGTGCGTCCAGACCGAACATAGCTGTGAAGCTTTTGAATGAACCTTTCCTGTGACTGACACTGAACCGTGTGGAGTAAAAGGCCCAGAGAAGCACTCGCATTCTGAGAACTTTTGTGTGCACTGATGGGCTTTGCCTCCTTGGGGGCCCCCCCCCCCCCCCATGCATGTTGATTTAATAATCACCCAGAAAAAGCAGAATTAATTTGGGTGACAGTTGAGGCCCGATCCTAAGCCAGTGTGAATCCATGTCGTTCCATGGAAGAAGGGGGAGATATGCTGATTTACATACCTGAGAATCTGGCCACAAACTATTATTCTTTAAGAAAGGAAGAGCATTGTGGTACTGCTGAGCAGTTTAAAACAGGGGTGGATTCCTGCACTGGAAAATGGGGCCTGTGCTCAGGGGCCCACCACAATGTGGGGGTCTTCCACCCTGCCAGCATTGGGGAGGGGAGCAGGGTGGGTCAGCCCAGAGGCCGAGGTCTGAGCTCCTGCCTCATTCTTGGGCCGGCCTTGTGGGTGGGGCGGCCGGCCGCGGCCTATGCCAGTTGACCTAGCAGAAAATAAGCCAACCCGCCTATCAAAACAAGCCCAGCCCACCGAAACCAAGCTGGGCGGGCCCAGTTTGTTGAGCAGGGGGCTTAAACTACGTATCGCATGCTGATTGGTTGCTCAGTATGATGTCATTGCACCAGCTGAACAGCCATCGGTCTGTCAAATTGGGCTTGTTATAAGCCCATTCTTTTTGGGCTTGTCCAGAAGCTCAAAAGAAGCCCAAAACCAAGCCCAAACGGCCAGTGAAAATTTATGAGTGGATGGGCTTTAGAAGAAGCCCAAAATGGCTTGTAATTAGCTCAGTTAGCATTGGGGCACGACAGGGGGCCAACTGGCACATGCAGTACAGCCTTTGGGCTTCACTGGAAGCCACACCATGTGTGCCAGTCAGCCCTGCCATCCCCAGGGGCCAGCCGGCCTCTGGCCCCAAACCCCCCGCACAGCGCTGGCCCGCTAGCGGGGGTGAGGGAGGCCCACCAGTGTGGGAGGTGCTGGGGCCCTGCAGCCCCTGATCTGCCTCTGGTTTAAAATTACTTAGGGGATTTCTTGCTGGTACTATTGATAGGAGAAAAGCTGATGCTGCTGACATGAGCTTTACCCATGGAATGGTGAATTCAGAAAGAATAATGAAAAGGGAATTGGGTGTCCAAATCCTTTAGGCAGTTTTGAAAATCATAACCTAGCAGCATATTACACATATAAACTGCATTAAGATGGCATCATGGTTTAAAGAACATATTAGTAATTTAGCTATGTAAATGAAGCTAAAACAAGCATCATAAATCCAAGAAACTCCGGGTTATAGTTAAACTGAACAGAAATCCAATTATGTTAAGAATGCAGAGTTAAGACTCCTAACCTCACCTCTGCCTGTTAGTGACATGAGCCAGGTGACAAATGAAAAAAATCAACTGGGTCTTTAAAAAGTAGTTTAATCTGATCTGGATCCCCGAACATTACAGCGCCAGTATCTTAACTGAAGGATTACCGCATGATGTCTCTATAGGGCAGAGATCAGGTTTTGACTGAAGGAGAAACTTTCAGCTATGAAGAATAACAGAAAAATGACCCTTAGTTTGAAAATAAATATATTCAAATGCAGCCTCTGCACAAGATGTCAGTGAATTTTAACTACATGAGAAATTTTAAGAATCTGTGAAGGCAGAGATAAGGTTGTTCGGGTGCCCTGACTGCACATGTCCAGCATCATACCTAACATCTGGATTTCTTTCAAGTGGAACGTTAACTGTAAACTTCCTGGGTTTCTAACGCTTGTAACAGAATGTTCTAAAGGTGCTAGTGTTCAAAGGGAGCCAGAGTTGCAAGGTAGCTGGAGACCACTGTACAGTAGCAGAAGGAGCTGAGTTTATAGGTACTAGTATAAGTCCATGGTTGGGGCCCCAGCTCCTGGAGTAAAAAAAAAAGTGCATTTCTCATGTTTATGCTTGTGAAAAAAAGATTGAAAATGTGACTGACATAGCAACATCTGCCTGAGTCTGCAGAGAACCTTAGACAATAGCTTTGAGAAGGAGAATTGGCCTTTTCCTAACAGTGATGTTTGCCTGAGTCTTCAAGGGGCCTGTGACAACTACTCTGAATGTGGCACCATCCATGCACCTCAATGGGATGTCAGCTCCTAGCCCCACTGCTCTGGAAGGCCCATAGAGAACTCTGTGTGTGGCAGAGGAAGGAGTACTGTGGCCAGACCACCTGCCCAGCTTCCCCTACAGATACACCCTGGCTGCTGGCTTCATTGCAGTTTGCAAGATGGCAAGTGACTGCCTGATAAGCACCTAATTCCTACAAAGGAGGAAAGAGTTACAGGAAGCTGGTTATCTCCTGGAACCTGCAGTTGACCTGGAGAGGCACTTCCTGGGCCAGGGAGACTGTGGCAAGGCTGTCCCTGTGCCAGGGGGAAGAACCTGCTTTAGTTTTTGGATTTATGCTGAACCATTTAAATAAATGGGCCCTGGGCATGGTATCAACCCTAGCTGGGTGGGGCACAAAGACCAGTAGCCTACAAGATTTGCTGGGAACCCACTGGAGATTCAGACTGAGGGGTCTCGAGCAAGAACGTATTCCTGTCTTCCAATTGACTCATCACTGCTTGCCTGACGAATGTACTCCCTGGGCGTCTGTGGAAGCTGGCAGCCTAGGGCAGCAGTGTGGCTTACCATTTCTTCTCAATGACAATCTGCTTCCTGCACTAATGTAACCCTGTCCCTGCTTGCTTGCATTCTGCTCATGCTAGCTGAATGCCTGTTCAGACAGGCAGCACCTAAAGGGTTAAGGGGGCAGCCTTTGAGAGCTGTGCAGAGGTAATCAGACTGGAATCTGGGATAATTGCAGCTGACCGGGATTCTTGATGTGCTGCTCTTCCAGAGTGATGTAAAATGACAAATATTTACCCACACTTCAGCCCCACACACTCTTGTGAGCTTCTTCCAGCCTTGCCTTCAGTCACTTGTCAATAAACAGCTATATAAGGGGGCAAGCTGCTGTGGGCAGCTGGCAGCATCTTTGGGCAGAAAGGTATAGAGATCTGGCAGGGAGATAGTAATGTGTGGTCTGGGATGTGGGACCAGACTGGTTTCCCAGAGTGTCTCAGGGCCTGTCTGTTAATCACAGAATCAGAGAAGATTAGGCCTAGAAGACACCTCAGGAGGTCATTTTGTCCAACCCCTGCCCAAGCAAGACCAAACCCAACAAAACTATCCCAGCCAGGGCTTTGTCAAGACAGTCATTAAATAGTTCTAAGGATGGAGATTCCATCACCTCCCTAGGTATCCATTCCAGTGCTTCCCCACCTTCCTAATGATTTTTTCCCCCTAATATCCAGCCTAGAGCACCCCCACTGCAGCTAGGAACCATTGCTCCTAGTTCTGTCATCTCCCACCATTGAGAACATCCTAACTCCACCCTCCCTGGAACATGCCTTCAGGTAGTTGAAGGCTGCTATCAAATTCTCCCTCTTCTGCAGACTAAACAAGCCAAGTTCTCCCAGCCTATCCTCATAAGTCATGTGCTCCAGTTTCAGTTGCCCTCCGCTGGACTTCTTCAATTTCTCCACATACCTTCTGTAGTGGGGGACCCAAAACTAGACACAATACTCCAAATGAAGCCTGCCCTGTGCCAAATAGATCACTTCCCTCAATCTGCTGGCAATGCTCCTACTAATGTAACCCAATATGTCATTGGCTGCCTTGGCAATAAAGGCATCCCCTGCTGCCACCACTGAAAGACTGGAATGCATTGCTCAAAGATGTAATTGTTGGGTCATAGGCATAAATGATTTTTTTTCAATTGTGTCCCAAGGAAAAAAGTTTGAAAATCACTGATATAGGTCACCCTGTATCCTATCCCGGCCCTCTAGCATATCTACCACTCCCTCCTGCTTAGTGACATCTCCAAACTTGCTGATGGGGCAATCTGTCCCATCCTCTAGATCATTAATGGAGATGTTGAACAAAACAGGCCCCAGCACCTAGCCCTGGGGCACCCCACTTGTTACTAGCTGCCAATTAGACATTGAGTCATTGATCACTACCTGTTGAGCCCAATGATCTAGCCAGCTCTCTATTTATCTATCCATCCATCCAACTAACTCATACTTTTTTAGTATAAATAGAGCCATCTCTGGGGTGGCTGGCTACAGTAGGGTTATCATCTAGGCTGTTTTTTCTTGAGATGGGATCAAATACGGGGTTAAGTGGGGCCCTATGCTCTATTAGACCAGAATCCAGGCACTGGTAACATCTGGTCTCTTGTACTTAGCATATATATATATGCAACTCACATGGTTCCATGCTAGTATAACAGTCCAGGAGCTGATGAGTCTCTTGTTGGCTCTGAGGTAGCAAAGTTGGTCTTTTTGCTCAAGCAGCAGAGGGTTGTGTTGTTACGTCTGGAGGAGCCTGGTTCAGTCCTTGCAGAAGAGTAGAGTAGGGCTCACTCCCTGTGAATGGGATCAGCATTGTCACCCAAAGAAAGAGCTATGGCTGTTTTCTATAAATCAGACACACGAGAATACTTTTTCAAAGAAAATTTAGATGCCTGATTTCTTGAAGTTAGGGGGAAAATACATCATTGTGCACTTTGGGAAGGCAACATTACCTATAAGGGAGAAACATGGCCCATCACAACATAGCTTGCAGAGCTTCTCCATCATTGATGCAGCTATTCCAGCGCCAGTGCTGTGACTAGAGACCTGTGCTACAGGGATAATCAGCTAGTCAGTGCTGCCAGCTCGGTCTTGTGCTAGTTTGGGGGTGTATTTCTAAAAGCCCCAACTTCTGGAAACAGGAAATGCAGAAGACTCTCAGCTTGTATTAAAAAAGTCAAGTTCTTTCTGGAGAAAAGAATGAAAACAGGACTCAGGTATGACTTTAATGCTCAGAAACAAGAAGGCAAATAAATAGACCACACAATTTTATTTTATTTTTTAAATCCTCATGATTTTTAAGCCATCTCATGTTTTTTTGTGGTCTTGTTGTGGGAGTTTTGAAGCTGGTAACACCAAATTATCCATGGCAGCTCCCAAAGGACCATATGTGAGACTGCTCTGGGAGATGTGTGAAAGCTTCCAGCTCACCAAGGTCACTAACCTCACCCTCTTTCCTTTGCTTTCTAGGCTGCAAGATCTAAGGTTGTGCTTGGCTCCCGAGCAGGGGCCATAGCCTGGAGAGTCTCCACTGGTCACTCACATGTCTGGGAGCAAACTAGCTGGCTGTCTCAGCTGTTGGTCAGATTCTCATATGAGAACCCTGGACAGATTTTCTGGTTAGTGCTGGCCCCAGCTTAAACTCCCTCTGGGCAGATTCCAGCAGGGCCCAGCACTTCAGCTGCTTCTCATTTTGGGATGATGAGTGGCCAGAATATCTCTGCTCCAGCCTGCCAAGGCCTCCCTCTCTCTGATTGGATGCTGTGCTACCCCCTCAACAGCAATAGGATGCACCTCTCAGTCTATCTACCAACCACAGTTTGCTCCAGACTGATCTGTGAGTCAGTAATAAGGTAAACCACAGGTGACTTGCTGAACTGGTTGATTTGACTTTCAGGCCTCAAGACCTGTCACAATGAGGTGTGGGATCAACTCCAGCCCTTGCTGTCATGTCTGCTGGAAACGGCTTGCTTGCATGACATCTCTAACATGAGTCTTCATTGCTTGCGTTAAGGAACCAGACTCTTGCAGCTGGGTAGTAGCAGCTTCATAAATTGTTAGACAGGGACTAGTCACTAGAGGGTGACAGGCCCATGCCATGTATGCATAGGTGATGCCAGTCCTACTTAATTTCATCTTGTTCTATGATACACCTGTTGCTGGGATTTGCTGAGTCAGGCATGCTCCTTACATTGCACAGTCTCTTCAAGCTCCCCACAGTTAATGCTGGGAGAAATTTTTTCCAATGAAAGTTTTTTTTGGGGGGAGCGCCTTGGTTTTGTTTTATTTTGTTGCCAACAAATGGAGTTTTATCAAAACCAAAGTTTTTCACCAGCAAATTTTGTTTTGGATTTAAATATTCAGGTTCTTGGATTTTTGCTGAAAATCTGAAATAATTCTCCAGGAAAAAGATCATTTCCCAACCAGCTTTGCTAACAACTGGTTGTTTCCTGGGCCCTCCCATCATGCATGGTAGACTTATGTTTTCCATCTTACACAACAGACTTGAACATTGGCTTCATATTTCAGCACCAGGAAGCATTTGGGGCAAAAATGCCTTTTCCTCATCCATTAGATGGACTCCGTCAGTACTAGAATGGACTTCTCAAAGATGCTCAGTGCTTGAGAGCTGCTCCTTGGGCTGCTCTGCTGGGCTAGATTATGCACTGTTAATGTGTTTGCACTGGGGCTCAGCACAGCTCCTTTGCTGATAACACAAAGAGATTGGTAAATGTTTCCTCCAAGCTTTATTCTTGCCATGTCAGCCAGATGCTCCATAGCTAATTATTTCCAGATGTGTATTCTTTTTATCAGAATACATTGCATAATATATTTTCAGGGAGCACTTACAATAATTAAAAGAGGGAAAGAATGTTTTTTGTGGATGTTTTCTGTCCAAGCATGGGCACATACCAGGAACTTAGTCCAATAAATTAGGGATTAAAGCTTTGAGTTCATACACTAACCTGACATTTCTCTCTTTTTTTCTCATAGCTTCTAAGACCAAAAGGGATCACTGTGATCCTCTAGCCTCACCTTCTGTATAACATAGGCCATAAAAATTCCCCAAAATAATTCCTGTTTGAACTAGAGCACATTTGTTAGGAAAACGCCCACTCTTCATTTAAAGCTGGCCAGTGATAGAGAATCCACCACAATCCTTGTTAAATTGTTTCAATGATTCATTACCCTCACTGCTAAAAATGTACATCTTAATACTAGTCTGAATTCGTCTAGCTTCAGCTTCCAGCCATTGGACCATATTAAACTTATACCTCTATCTGCTACACTGGCGAGTTCATTATCAAATCTTTGCTCCCCTGTGGGTTCACATCAGCTGTGATCATCACACCTTAGATTTCCACATTTCTTGGTTAAGCTAACTAAATAGATTGAGCTTCTAGAGCCTCTCATGGGCATGTTTTCCAGGCCTTCCAATCTCTTTCTCAGAGACCGCCTTAGGGTCTGTCAGCCCTGCAGCACACATCACCCTAAGGGAACCAATGACAATCCAGTCATCCTCCAATACCATGGTTTGTTTCACCACCTCAGCGCTTGTCTGTGAACCTTTGGCATTTCCTGTATGTCTGTCAGACAACAACCCTGTGAGCAATACATCTTGTAAGGAAGGACTCCTCGATCCAATGGATCAACAATCCCAAACTAACTCCAGCTTCATGCAGTGGCAAACTCAGCTAGGGCAAATCTCAGCTGCCTTTGTCTTCCCTAGGGACTTACATTGCTGCAGATGCTCCTGTTGTAGGCAACCAGTGGCTGAATCCCAACTTCAGATGTATGTTCTTAAGTACCAAAGAGGTAGCCATGTTAGTCTAGTTCAATGCCACAGGACTCCTTATGTATGTTCCTGTTAGTTGATGACCCAGACCTACAGAAGTGACTTCTGAGTGCACTATTTGAGAGGTCGTAAAGCCTGGTGGTGTTAGTTGTTGGCTGTGTGTGTTTTCTCTCTCTGTGTGTGATGTTTTAGCTTTGCTCAAATAGCTGATACAGCAAATAACAATTGGTTTACTTAATGAGACCAGAGATCTATTTTAGAAACAAAGGCACCAGGCCAGGTTTATTGCTGATGAGGCAGGGTAAAAAGTGCCCTATATGTTACAAGTACACTTAATACATGTATGCCTGTAACAATGGGCTGGCTCAGAAAACTGCGGGATTTTCTCTTTCTCACTTGGCCAGACAAAGACGCTCCCTTTGAGACCCTTTTTTATACAGTGATACAAATAAGTCTTATATTGCCTTTTTGACATGTGTAGCTGCCACCCTCTGATGTGGCAAGATATCACCCTTTACTTTGTATAGAATGGTTTAATTAAAACATTTGGGGGGTAATATGTCCTTGTTATTTTTAAGGAATGAGTTTGTACCATTCCTGGTATTAGGATGTTCTGGAATGTGCTTGTGTGTTTTGTGCCTCACTTTTCTTTAGGAATGTGTATGTCTGCAATACCAGCTCTGTTCCTGCCAGTTTCTGTGATTTCTGATTTCTGCTAACTCTGCTTCATAATGCCTTAGCGGCATCAGGCCCTGACTCATTATACTGTGTGTCTTCGGTTCTCACTTTCTGCTACACCTGGCAGAGGCTTCAGCTAGCCATGTGAGCTCAGAGCCAGGGGCAGAGTGGACTTGGGGTTGGGTGACTAGTCCTAGTATCTGCTAGTGCTTCAGTGACCACACAGTTTAGCACACTCGAACAAGCCCAGCTAACACAAACCTGTCTCACTCCCAGCTGCAGAATAGACATAGAAAGTGATTCCTGCATTGGATAGCTCTTGGTGTACTCTATGCTTGAGAATACATTCTGGTGTGAACTTGGACATGTCCCTTCATATCTCTGTGACTCGGTTTTCCCCTCTATAAAATGACTATAATATTTCTGCGCCTCTGTGGGATGAGGAATGTCTATAAAGAAATTTGGGATTCCTGAATGAAAAGGCACAATACTGGCCTAGTATTATGAGAGCAACATTCTGCTCAGCAAAATAACCACAAGGGAAAATAAGTTTGTCACGTTTCTTGGGGCTGGCACTCAGCCCAAGAGCTCAGCTAGGCCTCAGGAAATGCCATGTGCAGAATGTTCCCAATCACAGCTTTCACTGAATCCCCTGGAGAGGAAACTTGAAGCTGCATTGTCCTAGCTTGTTAAGTTGTGTGGGTCTGAACTTGGAGCAGACAAACATCTCCTAGTAGCTCAAACCCTCCCTTACACCAAGAGGAACTCTATATATAGGTGGTGAAGGGCCTGAACTGAAACCTTGGGTGAGAACCAAACCTTGCAGGATGGGGGTTGGGGCTTTGGCCTCTCTGTGAGGAGAGGCCTTACCGGGAGAAGGTCGGAAAAGGCAGTAGGGAGCTCCAGGCACTCCAGAACGTGGGAATGTTCCTCTCCCTTTCTGGTCTGGAAGGGCTGCTCTCTACAGGTCTGGGATTCAGCATTAGAGTCTGTTCTGTTTCCAGAGGAGGCCTGATGGCACCCGCGAGATCAGAGTGGGAGATGAGTGTGGGAGACCTGGAGGGCAGTGGGAACATGGTGTCCTGCAGTGTAGCAGCAGGGGAATGGGAGTCAGGACTAGAGTTACCAGATGTCTGGCAAAAGGAGGACATGTCCTCCTTTTTACCTTCATGCCCTCCATCCGACAGGCATTTTAAAAATACGTGATTTTGTCCGGCTTTTTACTTATGATTAAAATTTCAGTTTTTTATATGAAGCTACCGTATATGCTTGCATGTAAGCAGAGAATTTTAGGGTCCAAAATAGGCCTGAAAAGCTGGGTTTGGCTAATCTGCTGATCACAGCCAAAACCGGGGCAGAACGCTGCGTTCTGGTGAGTTCTGCCTAGAGGCCCAGCAAAGTGGCAGACTAGGACTGAACACTTGTTCTGCCCTGTCCTGCTGCAGCCAGGCTGGGGAGTTTCAAACCTCCCACTCTGAGCATGCTCAGACAGAGCGTGCTCAAGCCTGGCCCAGGAGTGGCTCTGCCGGCCACCACTGCAGCTCCGGACCTCCAGCCAGGTAAGGGGGGGTGGGAAGGGGCCACGGGCGGGGAGGAGGGAGAGGAGCAGGGAAGGGGCTGCTGGTGGGGAGGGCGGTCAGAGGATCTGGGACGGGGTTGCAGGGGCAGGCAGAGGATCATGGAAAGGGCCGCAGGGGCGGGCAGATATTAATACTACATTTTCTCCATGTTCTCCTTTTTGTACTTCCCTGTCCTCCTTTCCATGCTTTGGTATCCGGTAACCCTCGTCAGGACTCGTGAGACCCCTGCACAGCACCCTGTGCAGCCATTGACCTTGGTGTAGCCCCCCCCATTTGGTCCTGCAGGGTTGGTGGGTGAATGGGGGGATGTCAGCAGTGGGGGAAGCACTGTACCTGAGCTCTCCCCTTGGGCGTTCACTGGGGGAGGGCGAGGTCTGCTGTAAGTTCTACTTGGGGTTCATACGAGCCCTGCCAGAAGCTCATGCCCTAGCAGCCACATCCAAGTCCCCAGGGGCCACCACAGCCCACTGGCACTAATTCTCTCCCCTCTGCTTCTTTCCCTGCTCTACTCCCTGCTGCCTCCTCCCGTCTTCCATTTTCACCCTGGTTTCCTGTTGGACTACCCTGCTGGGCTCCTTCACACTCTGCTAACTTTCCACTTCAAGTGGATTCACAATTAGGCAGAGCAAGACCCTTCCCCCCAGCCCAAGCTTTCTGCCCAGGTGGTAAATCTATTATCTGATAACTGGAGACACATGTTTAAATCTATTATCTGATAACTGGAGACACATGTTTATTTGATGTTCTAGGAATCGAGGTAGGCTAGCTTGCAGCTGGGTCATTAATATGTATTTGATTTAACACCTAATGCATAGTCCTAGCAGCTGGGGGATTTGCGTGGGAAGGTGTGTTTATTTTTCCCTCTCTCTTTCTCTCACAGTCCCAAGCAGATGTCTGGCTTATGATGGGGTGCACTGCTGTCTGTCTTTCAAGAGCACTTTGCTTGGTGATTTCATCGGGACTGGAGAAGGAGAGGGAAGTGTTTTGTCTAGGAATCCTGGCTGCCGCCCAGCCAGGTCCTCAGGCATGGCTGTGTCTGGGAGTTCTGGGCATGGGAATGTAAAACCCGTGTGCCTGGTGTTTTATAGTCCTTAGGCTGAACTTCAGTCAAAGGGGAGAGAAATGGTGCTTGGGAGCAGAGGGCCCCCCTCTGATCAGGAGGTCATTTGCAGAGTACTCTGAAGAGTTTCTGGCTCAGACAAGAGCATGGGCCTACTTGGGCTCTTCTTGCTCCTCACTGAGGCACTTTGAAATCTTCTGTCTACACAGGGCAGAGGCAGCCAGGAGAGAGACCTGGTGTTGGGAGTAGCTTGAGTGTAGGAAGTCTCGGCACTGGGCAGGCATTAAAGATCTTTGAGGAATTCTTCCCTTTGCCACTGACTTCCTATATTGGGCAGGGCCGTCCCTAAGGGGAGGTGAATGGGGCGATAGCCCCGGGCCCTGCACTTCCCGCTCCCAGCGTGGCAATGCAGGGCCTGCACCGTGGCCCCCCCACGGCCACACTCTTCCCTGTTCCCCGCTGCCTTCAGCAGGGGGGCGGGCCGGGAGCACTAAGCCCAGCCTCTGGGCTAGCCCTCCCCGCCCCTAGGGCGGATTAGGCAGGCCCAGGGGTGGGGCAGGTGGCCGGGGCCCGCCTCTGGGCCGGCCTGCTGCAGCCTGTCCCATGCGGCCAGGGCCAGGGCCAGCCCTCGCCGGCGGGGTGCCCTTGTCCGGAACTGGCTCCCAGCAGCGGCCTCGGGTCCCTGGCTGGGGCACCGGCCGCAGCAGCCTGGGGTCCTGGCTGCGGCTGGCTCCCCCCACTGGCAGCCCCTGTTTCCATGGCTGGCGCCAGCTTCCTGCCGGTGACCTCAGCCTCCCTGCCTGGGCTGGCACCCTGGGAGGGTGGAGCGGCCCCCTTCCCCTCAAGCATGGGGGGTAGGGCTCTGCCTAGGCCAGTTGGCCATGGGCCCTGCTCCCCCCATGGGACAGCGCTGATATTGGAAGTATGCTGTGCTCTGGTGTGTTGAGGAGAGCCATGGACACCTTGCAGCAGACAGCAAATGTTCTGTAGCTCCCCTTACTCCTGCAGGTGTGAGGACTGCTGTCCCTCCCTAGCACCTTCCACTAGATGCTAGAGAAGCATGGGGTGGTGTTGTGGCCACACCTACATCATCATTGCCCACATCTATTTGGGTGGTATGATATGCCATTGGGGGCATTACCACACCCCCTCGTGCACCATGGTGCTTGTGTCAGTGTTCTGCCTGCATCTTGCAGGGTCATGCGAGGGTGGAGAAAGGGCTTTGCTCCCTGTGCAGGACAAGCTGCAGTGTAACATTCAGGCTGTGAGGAATCTTGGTTTCTGTCCAGCATGCTACCTGGTGCAAGGTGCTGTACAAAGCTGTGGAGTGAGCTCAGGAATAAGGAAGATGAATGGGATCAGTGCCTACACTAAAGTCACCCACAAGCTTTTAGAGTAAGGGTACTTAGCTCACACCCCAGTCAAAGAAACAAATCTCCCAGTCCCTCCTGCTCACACTGATATAAAAGATTTTCAGCCATTAACAAATGTGATTCCTTGAGGTGCAGGTATATAAGTGCAGTGCAAGCTGTGGTATGTGGCCACTCCCCAGCCCCCAAGGGGGCTCTGTGGTTTCGTATTTCTGGGTGTGGAGCTGTGCTTCTTGCTGTTTTTGGGATGGGCACAAAAGCAGCAGCAAGCTGACTTTCAGGACCAGGAGGCTTGTACACATATTTGACTGGCTTCTCTTTGGATCCAGATGAAGGGAAGATTTTTATCACGTTTCCTGAGAAAACAGCTTTTCTACTGGGACCCCAGGAAGTTTCTCAAGTAGGGCTCCTAGGGTGATGTAGCAAAACAAAAGAGGAGTCTTGTGGCACTTTAATCACTTTAGAATGTTTTAATAATGTCATATGAAAGTGGTCAGATTGTAGCTGCAGATGATCATGGATTGTGTTATGGGAGCCTCCCTGTTCAGCTTCAGAACAGCAGTAGAGGAGCTTCAGAGACGAGGAGTACACCTGCCGCTGGATGGCTACAGTAGGTCAGCTCTGAACATATCTCTCAGGGCCCAGAGACAGAGCACAGTGTCTGATAGGGACCTGGAACGAGGGACACGTGCGAATTATTCATGCAGGAAACTCTCAGTGCGGTGGGATTCCTTCCATTCGCAGAAATAACCACCTGTGACCAAAGTTCCCTCTAAGGTTTGGCGGCTTGTGTGCAAAATTTTCAAGCCGTGTGCAAAACTTTTTCTGAATAAAATTTTTGTGCAAACTCACATGACAGAAATTATAGGCATTAATTGAAGTTAAAGTAATTGTAAATAGAATTAATTAATTGTGTTTAATTGAATTTGAATGAATTTTGAATTGAAATTTAATTTTTAGAAAGGTTTTTATTTAAAATTAGTTTTTTTAAAGTTTTTTTTAAAAAAGGAAGGAAAAAAAGAAGGGAGGAAAGAAGGAAGAGAGAAAAAGAGAGAAGAAAGGAAGAGAGAGAGAGAAAAAGGAAGGAAGAGAAAAAGAAAGAGAAGGAAAGAAGAGGAAAGAAGGAAGAGGAAGGAAAGAAGAGAAAGAAAGAAGGAAAGAAAAAGGGAGACAAAGAAGGAAAAAAGAGAAAGGAAGAGAAAGAGGAAGAAAGAAAAAAGAAGGAAGGCAAAGAAGAGAAAGAAGGAAAGAAAAAGGAAAGCAAAGGAGAGAAAGAAGGAAAGAAAAAGGGAGAAAGAAAAAAGAGAGAAGGGAGAGAAAGAAGGAAGGAAGAGAAAGGAAGAGAAAGAAGGAAGGAAAAGAAGAAAAGAAGAAAGTGGAAGGAAAGAAGAGAAGGAAGAGAAAGGAAGGAAGCAAAGAAAGAGAAAGAAGGAAAGAAAGAAAGGAAGAGAAAGGAAGGAAGGAAGGAAGGAAGCAAAGAAAGAAGGAAAGAAGAGGAAACTGGAAGAGAAAGAAGGAGGAAGGAAGGAAGAGGAAAGAAAGAAAGAAAAAAGAAGGAAGAGAAGAAAAAGGAAGGAAAGAAAGAAGAGAAAGAAAAAAGGAAAGAAAAAGGAAGACAAATAAGGAAAAGAGAAAGAAAGAAGCAAGCCAAGGCTGCCGGCAGGGGAGGACCCTACCGTGGCCCTGGGAAGCCTCCGGTGGGGGGGGGAGCATACCCCAGCCCCGGAGGCTGATCCCGGCCCAGTGCTGGGAGGCCGGGGCCGTGGATTAGCCCGGCCCCGGGAAGGAGGCGGACGGTGGGTGGGAGTCTGGGAGCCCGCCGCGGCCGCAGCCACCCCTCTGGCCCGGCTGCGTGGGGCAGGCAGGCAGGCCTGCGCTCTGGACCCTAGCCTGAGCCTGCCTGTCCCGCCCTGGGGGCGGGGAAGGCCAGCCCAGAGGCCGGGCGCAGGCCGGGTCTGCCACGGCAGAGCCGCGGCCCCGGGGATTGGAGGGAGCAGCGGGGGCTGCCGGGCTGCGCGGGGGTCCCTCACTGCTGCGCGGGGGGTGCGATGGCCGCTGCGCGGCCGCGCGCCCGCGCAGCTTAGAGGGAACACTGCCTGTGACCACAGGAGCAGCATGCCCTGTCCTGACGGAAATAACCAGGAAGAGTCAGGGAGGCACCAGATCTAGGTGGAGTGCAGGGAATTGTGGGAGTATCATGTTGCGGCACTGGTGCTCAGGGCCAGCCCAAAGGTTTTTGGCACCCTAGGCAAACTATGTCTTTAGTGCCCCCCCCACTCCACATTTTATAAGAGATAATATATTAATATATTTTTTCAAATATATAAGAAAAATTAAATTCCGTCTAATTTGGCGCCCCTCAAAGCCTGGCGCCCTAGGTGACTGCCTAGTTCATCTATATGGTTGGGCTGGCCCGGGTGCCTGTCGCTCTGAGGTAAAATTACAACATATGAATAGACCAGGGGTAACCCACTGTGTGAGTGTATGGATCTTCAGAGGCCATGAGACTGTTAGAGCCATAGCTTGGGAGCATTAGTTCAAGCTGTAATCGCTCATGCTTTTGACTCTTCAGGTCCTTTGGTCAGTCCCCAGGGTGTTGGCCAACACGGGAGCTGGCAAATAAGCACTGCCCCTAATTATCTCCTCCACAGCCATAGCCACGGACCATGTCTTCACTGCAGAGTTAGCCTGGGTGGCTGGTGTCTACACTGGGTGAGAGCATCCCCGCAAGAAAGTTTTACCTGAATTATGGTGTTCTCACCGTTTCTGCACTTGCCCATGTGTAGGCTGTTTTCTGCTGAGACATTCCAGGATTCTTTCCCAGTCAGTTTTGGGAGAACCTGTCTGCCCTTTGGGGGACTTATGGGAAAGCATCAGAGACTGGTCAGCACTTGAGTGATTCAGCCTGTGTCCTTACTACTAAATTGGTGGGGTCCAGCCCAAGTGAAAGTCTCATGCTGGCTCTCATCCATACCCTGCAGCCAGATCAGCTAACTCAGCTTTCAAGCTCCTCCAAAGCCAGTCAGAGGCTCTCTGAGTTGATGGTGGAGGAGATTGAGCTAAGAGACTGGGTTAGCTGGGCAGTGAGGACATACCCAGCGAGGGAGACAAGCGAGGCTTTGCAGTGTGCTCATGTAAACAAATCTGTGCTGTGGAGGAGGAGAAAGTTACACAGCTAAAGTAAGTACAGTCCTTGAAAAGGAAAGGGAGCGCAGCAGAGAGGTGTGTGGGAGTCAATGCTGCTGTATGAACTAATGGCCATTTACTTTGGTTGAGCCTCAAGGGAAGCAGCTTCCCTGTTGGCTTCTTTGTCAGCCACCCCAGGCTCTCTACATCAGAACTCTCATGGACGATCTTTTCCCCCTCTCACCTCTGACAGTTGTCTTCCTGGGCAGGCCCTCACAGTCTGAGATTCATAGCAACTGCTGTCCCCCTTCAAACAAACAAAGGAGGACTATGGCAGACTGATCTGCATTCACCACCCCTTACCAAAAAGGCCCAGAGGGAAGTGTCCAGCTGAGGCTGCTCAGAGCTGAGAATGAGGACGGTAGCTGTGGATAGGACTCCTCTAACTGTGTGAGCTGGGGGGATGCTGAAGAAAGTCTGGAACTAATCAAGATGGGCTGTGCGGTGTTTCTGAACCCGTCAGCAGAAATTCCTGTAGAATGAAAACCCATTCAGGAGACCTGTCACGGGGGACGAATTTCCCAGAGAGACACCACCCAGCAGACGCAGCAAATCCTTCATCCTGAAACTGAGACCTATGTGATATATGGGGGGAGGAGGAAGGAGGAGAGGTACACAGCTGGACTGAAGGGGCCCGGGTCTCCTGGCTCACAGGAGCATCTTACTCTGGATTGTGGTTGCGTACTGTATGCTAGAGACGGGTGGAGTTCCAGAGCACCGCAGAGGGTTTATCATCTTAAAGTGCTCAGTTAATCCCTGGGGAGTGCTTTGTTCAGACACAGGCACAGCAGGTGTAAATCTTCCCCTTGCCATGCTAGGGTGGCCCCACACTGGCCTGGAGTGACTGCCTCTCGGAGCGATATTTCTCTGCACTTAATAGTCAGGACCCTTGATGTGTTGTTAATGGCAATACAACCTTGGTCACATTTTACTATCTCCAGCATCAGACCCGAAGAACCCATTTCCAGCAACACATGAACAGAGGTATGCAATTTGCTATCAATGCTGCTCTATCAACACTGCCCTATCAAATTCTATCAACACTCCTAGCTCTCTTTGGGTGTGTCTACACTTGTAAATTAAAGCAGGCTTAAGTCGCCTTAATTTATTCTGCGTCCACATTGGAGTTTCCTTAAGTCGACTTAAGGAAATTTAAAGTCGACTTAATAAGATCTGCTTTTAAGTCGACTTTAATGCTTAAGTCGATTTCTTAAGTCGACTTAAGCAGTGTGGATGCCCTAAGTCGACTTGACTTAGGGCAGGGCAGGGGAAAAAGGGAGCCCCTGCTCCCTTCTCCCCAGGAAGCTGCTAGTGGCTAGTTCCGTCTCCCTTCTCCCTGGGACCACTCACGTCCCGGGACTGCGGGGTTCCCTTCTGGCCGGGACCCCAGTGGTCCTGGCCAGAAGGGAGCATGGGGCTCCTTTCTGCCCAGGACCTGAGCGGTCCCAGCCAGAACGGAGCCCTGTGGCTCCTTTCGGGACCACACTCCAGCTGCTAGGGAGCCCCTGGAGGTTCCCCAGCAGCTGGAGCACGGTCCCAGCAAGAAAGGAGCCGCAGGGCTCTGTTTTGGCCAGGACCGCTGGGGTCCTGGCAGAAAGGAGCCCCGCACTCCCTTCTAGCCGGGATCGCTGGGGTCCCAGAGAGAAGGGAGCCCCGCGGTCCCTTCTGACCAGGACTGCGGGGACCGCTCGGTCCTGGCTAGAAGAGAGCGCGAGGCTCCCTTCGACCAAGACTGCTTGGTCCCGGCTAGAAGGGAGCTGAGCGGTCTTGGCCAGAAGGGAGCTCCACGCTCCCTTCTCCCCAAGACTGCTCCAGTGCTTGCAGGCTCTGGGAGAGCCAGCCCCGTTTGGGGCTGGCTCTCCCCAGGACAAGCCCCCCTAGCCTGGGGAGCGAGGCTCCAAAGGAGCCTCACCTCCCCCTGAACCTTACAAGTCGACTTAGAGAGTCTAGTGTAGACTCTCTAAATCAACTTAGTAAGGCCAGCTTTAAGTCGACGTAAGAGTCCTGTGTGGACTCTCTAAGTCGACTTAATAAGGTCGACTTAAAGTTGACTTAGTAAAGTCAACCTAAATTTCTCAGTGTAGACATAACCTTTGCAACACCACCAATTTCCTGAGAAAAATCCAATTCATTGGTGAACTTCCAGAAAACACATCCTGGCCACTATGGACATAGGCTCTTTACATCAACATCCCACACAAAGCCATTAGAAGAATCATCCCAGATGATGCTGCAGCACACCTGATGGCTAAACTTTGTTACTTTGTACTCACCCACAACCATTTCATATTTCAAGATAATTTATACCTTCAAGTCAGCAGCACTGCTATGGGTACCTGCATGGCCCCACAATATGCCAACATTTTTATGGCTGATTTAGAACATCGCTTCTTCAAATCTCATCCCAAAGCACCACTCCTCTACTTACACTATATTGATGACATCTTCATCATCTGGACCCACGCCATTGGTCATCACTACAATCCCCAGGTCAGACCTCTACAGCACATCATCAAGGATCTACAGCCTATTCTACAAGACAATCCCTCACTCTCTCAAGCTTTGGGAGACAGACCTCTCCTCTCTTATAGGCAACCCCCCATCCTTAAGTAAATACTCAACAGCAACTACAGACCAAACAATGGAAACATTAAAGTAGGCTCATATCCCTGCAACAAACCACATTGCCATCTTTGCCCACATATCTGCACAAAAGACTCCATCACAGGACCTAATCAAGCCAGCTAATCCATCAAGGGCTCATTCACCTACTCATCCACCAATGTGATTTATGCTACCATGTGCCAGAAATGCCTCTCTGCCTTATATATTGGATAAACAGGACAGTCTCTGCGCAAAAGAATAAATGGACACAAGTCTGACATCAGAAATCACAACATTGAAAAACCAATAGGGGAACACTTCAATCTCCCTGCTCACTCCATAGATGACTTGTTAATAGCTGAGCTCAAACAAATGGATAACAAAGCTGCTCCTTAAGTTGAATTAAGGAAAAACTAGTTCGAATTAATAACACCTCGTTATAATTTGAACTAGTGTCTAAGGTGACTTTATTAAATCGACTTAGCTGGTGTAAATGCCCTAAGTCGACTTGGTCGACTTAGAGCAGGGGGGACAAGGGAGCCCCGCATGGCTCCCTGACAGAAGGGAGCCACTGTGGCTCCCTTGTCCCCTGGGGAGCCCCTGCTCCCTTCTCCCCAGACCCGTGGCTTCCCTGCCAGGGGAGCCACGGTCCCGGGGAGAAGGGCTCCCCAGCCAGGGCTCCAGCAGGAGGGGATCCCCCGCTAGAACCCTGGCTGGAGAGACCGGGAGGTGGGTGGCTCTCGCCGGGACAAGCCGCCAGCCGCCAGTGGCTCTCCCTTCACCTATCAAGTCGACTTAGAGAGTCTAGTGTAGACTCTCTAAGTTGACTTAATAAGGTCAACTTAAAGTTGACTTTAGAAAGTTGACTTAAGGAAGTCGCCCTAACTTTGTGAGTGTAGACATAGTCCCCAGGACCTCAGCAGTCCCGGGGAGAAGGGAGCCCGAACGAGCCACTAGCAGCTTGCTGGTCTTGGGGAGAACCAGCCCCGCGCCGGACTGCCTCTCCCTAGGACAAGCTGCTAGTGGCTTCCTGGGGAGAAGGGAGCAGGGACTCCCTTTTTCCCCTGCCCTAAATCAACTTTTCTTGTAAGTCGACTTAGGCTGTCCACACTGGCTTAAGTCGACTTAAGAAGTCGACTTAAGGCTTAAGTCGACTTAAAACAAGGTCTTACTAAATCGACTTAATTTTTCCTTAAGTTGACTTAAGGAAACTCCAGTGTGGATGCAGAGTAAATTAAGTCGACTTAAGCCTGCTTAAGTCAACTTAATTTACTAGTGTAGACACACCCTGTGTGCTATGCTCTAGCTATTCTGGGCTTCTGCAAGGGGGTACAGAGGGGTACTCAGATCCAAAATAGTCCTTGGTTGTTTCCAGACTCCAGAGATCCACAACGTCAGTGCAAAGCATTGTGTCCTCCCTAACCTACCACTCAGTGCGCTCCTCTGAGGATCAGGGCCCCAGAGCATGGGGAACTGATTCCTGAAGTGAAAGTCAATTACTGTCTCCTGGAGAATGATCAAAGCTTTATTCTCTCCCATCTTTGTCCTCTCCCGCCTTCCACAGGCCCTCCTGGTCTGGTATAGCATAACTAAGACCCTTCGTTTGACGTTTTTATTGTGTTTAAAATATCCTGGGGATTTATCAGTGTTTATTACAAAACTGACACCCCCACCCCCAGAAAAAAAAAGCAGGTGAAAATCAGTGCAAAAAAGTAACTGCCATTTTCTGGGTAAATATCAGATATGACAGACTGGAGGGTTTCTGGAGAATTCTAGAAAGTCAATATATTAGCCCCAGACTCCGCAAGTCCCTTTCCCCCTTGTAACTGAGCAGTGTTTTCTTTAGGCTAATTGGCACACCTGGAGCTAATCAAGGCCCCAGGGCCCTGCCCCTTGCAGGTGGGCCGGCAATGGGGGCCCTGGGGCCAGAGGCCGGCCTTGGCCCAGCTGGTCAGCTCCCAGGGACAATGGGACTGACTGGCGTATGTGGTGTGGCTTCCAGCCGTACTGCATGCCACTCTGTCCCACCCCTGGAGTGGAGTAACTAGTTGCCCCACTCCACCCCTCCCTGGCCTGCCTCTGGGACAAGGCTGCCCCGCTCCTGCCCTGCACACCCCCCTCCCCCGCCCGCCAGCGCCGGCAGGATGGATGGGGCCTCTGGGCATGAGCCCCATAGGCCTGTGTGGTAATTTGCCCCTGGTCCTCACTTGGGTTATATGTGCTTCTCCCTTGTTCTCTAAAGGTACATCCACATTGCAGTAAATACCCGTGGCTGGCCCCTGTCACTGTCAGCTGACTTGGGCTCACAGAGCTGTAAAATTGCGGTGTAGATGTTCAGACTTGGGCTGGAGTCTGGGTTTTGGGACTCTGCCCAGCTCACAGGGTCTTAGAGCCCCGGCTCTAGCACAACCCCAAATGTCCCCCCAACAGTTAAAGAACCCTACAGCCTGAGTCAGCTGACCCGAGCCAACCATGGATGTGTTGGTGCAAAGCAGATGTACCCTAAAGGCCCAGACTTGCTAGGGGCTGGCTGCTCATGGCTGGTATAAACCACCTTGTCCATTGAGACTGTGCAACACATCTTGCGATGAGGCTTTGATCGGCTGACTGATGATGTTCAGCGCTAGTGCAAGCTCTCTAGGGGTATGTCTGCACTTGTAAAGTTAAGTCAACTCTATTAAGTCAACTTAACAAGGTCAACTTTAAGTCGACTTAAAGTTGACCTTGTTAAGTCGACTTAACAGAGTGGCTACACTTTAAGTCGACTTAGGTCAACCTTGTTAAATTGACTTAACAGTAGACATAGCCGTCCACACTGGCTTTAAGTCAACTTCTTAAGAAGTCGACTTAAGGCGTAAGTCAACCTAAAGAGGTGAAGTTATTAAGTCGACTTAAGGAAGCGCTTAAGTTGACTTAATAAAAGTCCAGTGTGGACGCGGCTTTGTGTAGGTTGACTTAAGCGTCCTTAAGTTAACCCAAGTTGCAAGTGTAGACGCACCCTAGGATACCAGAAGGGCTTGTGCTAGTGCATAAGAACCAGGGCCAAATTCTGGGTTGGCGGACACAGGTGTAAATCGGTTGAAATTGGAGTTACCTCAGATTTACTCCTTTGGAACTTGTCACTGGTGTGATGGAGAGAAACAATTGGCCTGGAATGTTTTACTGATTCCGTCGCGTGAAGTGTAACAAACAAGCAGCATACTTGAGGAAAATGAGCCCTGGACTTTTAAAACATGTCCATGTCTAAGGATCTCACCAATTCTTAGTCACCTGAATCTGAGTTTGAGGTTGACAGAGAGAAAACATTCTCAGAAGCACCTAGTGGTTCAAGAGCCTCAATCCCATTGACTTTCCTCAGTGTGACTTTTAGTGGGCTCAGGCTTCTCTGTTATCTAGATGCTTTTGAAAATTTTATTCCACATCTGTTTAGTCTTCTGCACAAAGGCTGGAATTTCAGAAGAACCTATGACAGTTAGGTACCCAACTCCCATTGGAATTCAACAGCATCTAACTCCCTTAGGCCCTTGAAAAAGCCCAGCCACACTCTAAGCATTCTTGCTGTTTACCACGTCATTGACAGGGCTTGCCCTCCCCATAGTACAATTCCCCGTTGTGATGCCGGTGAGCACTGTGCCATCAATGAAGCTCAACAAGGCAAGGCATGCTGTGGTTTCACTGGCTTGAGGTTACCAGCGCGGTGAAAGAAAATCCATCTTCCTCCTCTCAGACTTCAGACTCTGGTCTATTTTAAGGTCTAATCAGTGTTTCTGTGTCTTGTTCTGTCTCACTGCACTTCACTTCTGCCAACAGTCCCCTTGAGGGACAAGCCTATTATAGGTCGGGTTCATTTTAATGGGTAATTTCTATCTGGAAAAACATGCACAGCCACTCACTTGACCTTCAAATGCTTTGCTATGATCCTTGAGGTGGCAGTGGAGTCTCTCTTGCACCCCTTCAGAGTGGGTCTGCACCTGACAGAGAAGCAGGAAAGCTGACAAGCTGTGCCATGTGCAAAAGCCCCAGGCCTCAGGGCAGCAGGAAGCCTGAGATCAAGTGTCCTCAGCCGCTCCCAAATGGCAATAATGCCATTATGTGGCATGCCTACTGCACTTGGCACTGTATGCAAGTTATCTAAGCCTAGCAGGCTGAGTAACCCAAACGCAACCTTTGAGAACACACTGAAAGGAAATGCAAATGGTAATTAGGGCCATTCACTGCAAAGAGCTAAGCCTTTGAGGATGAATCTTGCACTGCTAAGAGTTTGGAAGTAAATAATGGCCATGTATATCTATAATCTTGTTAGCAATTAGTGAGGTAACCAAATAGTTTTCTTGTCTGTCACTATATTCTGTTAGTCCGAAATCAAAAGAAGATATTGTTTAAATGAAACTTGAAAGTAATAAGACTATTGTTTTTATTTCTTTCTGAAGTCAAGTAGTAACTTACCTGTCAATGGTTGTAAATTGACAATTGCCCTGTGCTAATATAGCTAAATTCCAAAGGGGTAGCCGTGTTAGTCTATTGTAGAAAGACAACAGAGTCTTGTGGCACTTTTAAAGACTAACAGATTTATTAATCGCATGAGCTTTCGTGGGAGAAAATCCCACTTCGTCAGACGCTTTGAAGATAGGAAAGTTACAGAGTGGGAGGAAATTAAATGCAGGGGAGTGTATGACATAGCATCAGGTCAGGCTGTAACAGCAAATCAAAATAGGTGTTAGGATTCAAAACACTGGGGAACAGCCTGACCTGATGCTATGTCATACACTCCCCTGCATTTAATTTCCTCCCACTCTGTAACTTTCCTATCTTCAAAGCGTCTGACGAAGTGGGATTTTCTCCCACGAAAGCTCATGCGATTAATAAATCTGTTAGTCTTTAAAAGTGCCACAAGACTCTGTTGTCTTTCTAATATAGCTAGTTACTGGTGTGCATAAAAAGAGGAAATATTACTTCAAAACTCCAAGTAATTGCCTATTATGCACCCAAGGATTATGCTATGATGTCTGCTGGCAAGTGATTGTCATAGCCTGGGAAAAGACCATCAAAGAAGCCTGGGACCCAATCCTTTTTATCCCAAATCTGTCCAAGCTTTGATAGGGTAAGTTTGGATTGCAAGATTGGCATCCTAGCAGTCATTCTGGTCCACCCTGCTATTTTTCCTGGAGGAGACGTTGTACATGGATTATTTAGTCTTTATTTTCTGCTTCATTTGTCTAGACTGCACTTCTAATAAGGAAGCCCTAAACAAGGAATGATGACCTCCAAGCTGCCTGCGTAATTTCTAGAGACTTTGCAAATTGAGAACTTTGCAGCTAAATGATCTTTACTTTGAAACTGACATGAATTTTATTCTCATCTGTATGTACAATGGTCTTTTAACCAATAGTCTCTCTTTTCTTTCTTTTTGTTTAATAAATATTAGTTTAGTTTAAAAGCATTGGTTTTTAGCATGTATTTGGGTAAGTTCTGAATATTCATTGGTAATGTGTCCAGTCCTTTGGGATTGGTAGAACTTTTCTATGTCTGATGGATAAAGATTTTCAGTAATCCCCATCATATTTGACTTGGCTGTCTGGGTAGAAGCCAGAGGCTGGATGGCTTTAAGGGAACTCTGTTTTTATCTTCTGTATAACCAGTGAGGGGGAATCAGAAGCTGTATGTTGCTGGCTTGGTATATCTTATGGAAGATAAGCCACCAGTATTCAGGGGTCCGCCTGCCCCATTCTTTGCAGTTTTTCCCTGTTTAAATTATCTCAGCCTGGCACCCCTGGAGGCTGATGTCACACCTCACAGTACCACCTGTGGCAGACTCCTGATTCCAAGACTCCTGAAGTTGGCAGGAGTCTTTCCATTGAATTCTGTGGAGTTTGGGTGAGGTGTTCTGCAAGCGACATTATCTTCATTTGATAGATCGGTAAAATGAGGCACAGAGACATTAAGGCCCATATTTCTCAACTCGGGCATCTGATTTTGGGCTTCCAATTTGAGATCCTTTGTCTTTCACAGCTCTGCCAGCACTCAACAGGTCAGTAAGGACTGTTCATGGGATGAAAAGACTGCATGGTCAGCATGACAGTTAGTTTCAAAAGTCCCATCTATTCCGAGTCCCTGTCAGCAATGCAGGGCTGTCACTGCATCACACATAGTAATGTAGTTCCTAGCCCACTCTGCCTGCATTCAGTGTAATCATATGGAAGGGTTGCCTGTCCTGGGTTAGAAGGAAAGGCCAAATGTCCACCATGTTAAAGACTTCCTGTACCATGAGGCATATGCCCCTTCTCTGGTCTGAGGGAGACCCTGGTGCATGTTTACCTCAAGTGTGCCAGGCTTCAGCCTTTTCTGACTCCTCCAGAACCTCTTGCACTTTTCCCCACACCTGTTCCTTTACACACACTCCATCTGTGGCTCCACAAACTTGCGGGACCCCCTCGTCAACCTCCTCCTAAGGCTGCAAAAGTGGCCATCTCCAAGCCCAGGGAGAGGAGGTTGGCTGAGGTGGTGCTCTGCAACTGTGGGGCCTATTTCTGTTCCTCTGTCCACTCATGAATCTGGGCAGAGATCCTCTCGGCAGTGTCAGCTGGCTCCTTAGACACCTTCAAGGAGCAGTGGGCGCTGTCTGGGGTTCTCTGGTTGGTGTCCCCTTCTGCTTCATTCTGTTTGAACCTTTGACCAATGTTTCCTCTAAGGTGATGATGCAGCTGAGCAAGTTATGGTACTGGTTGAGCGGCAATTTGTGAGGCGTGGCGCCGCATGGGCAACAGATTTTTGGCACTGGAAACAGCAGCATGCCTAAGTACCTTAATTCAAAAGAAATGCATAGATGTTGTCTTTTCATTGGAACGTTAATAAAAATGTTAAACTGAAATACTGTAGCTTTATTAATTTACTAAACAAATGTGAGATGATGACACTTGCTGCCTATCTAGCCTCTACCATCATCTACATCTCACAGTTTTTGTGGCCTGTATTTTGCCATGTGGTCATGAATGTCTTGTTTTATGAATGGGGATAAACTTAAAATCTTAAAACTCAGGGGTCAGGCTGGAGAGAAGGGGACAGAGCCGTGGGGAAGATCAGGCTGGGGGAGAGAGAAGGGGAGAGAGCTGCAGAGAAGATCGGGCTGGGGGGGAGAAGAGCTGTGGGGGTCTGAGATAGGTGCATGGGTGTGCAATGGCTGCTGCACAGCCATGCACCCACACAATTTAGAGAGAACATGGCCTTTGACCCCCCCCACCCCCCATGCCCATTCCTGTTTTTTTCACTAGCTGTCCCCCATATTCAGTTGAGTCCTGGGCTCAGTGACTCCTCCGCTTAGGCTGGGGGGGACACGGGCCTTTAGGAAACCCACCCACTTCCCAGAACCCAAATAAGGACCCCTCTGTAATGCAGCCTAAGGGATAATTGGGCCTCAGGCAA
Organism: Pelusios castaneus; assembly: GCA_007922175.1. Classification (NCBI taxonomy): domain Eukaryota; kingdom Metazoa; phylum Chordata; order Testudines; family Pelomedusidae; genus Pelusios; species Pelusios castaneus. The sequence goes on from ML685815.1 coordinate 10,779,839, forward strand.
CCTGGCTTCCATTCCTGATTCCATCTGTGGCGCCTTAATGACCTCAGACAGGTCACTTCATTGCTCTGTGCCTCAGTTTCCCCATTTGTAAATCTGTACTGACCTCCTTGGTAAAGAGACCTCCTTTAGGACCTGCTGGTGGGAACCCACTATAGAAGGTCCAGGAATTATTATCGAGGTCAAATTTCCTCAATAACTAAGAAGGTGATGTGAGCTTGAGTGCCAGGAACACCTGAGATGTGCTCTGACATGGACTCCCAGGGAGACTCTGGCCTCACTTAACCTCTCCAGGCCTGTACAGAGGGACTCCTTGCTTCCTAGCCTTGCAGAGGCTGGTGGGTTACTCTGGCATTTGTGTAGTGCGTTGCAGAAGCGAAGCATTTCATAGACGTTTTGTTGAGGAGCTGTGAAGGGAGTCCTGTCCACTTCCCTGGAGAAGCATCACAGCATGATATAAATCAGCAGTCCACCCCCTAGAGAGCAGTAAGGATCATGTCCCATGTTTTCTCCAGAAGAGGGTTCAAGGCTGCTTGAAATGACCCTACTGGAAAGGTCTCCTCACATGTCCCTCTTTGAGACACCCCACAGCCACTGAGCTAGGAAAGCTCCCTTAATATTCAACCTGAGTTTTCTTTGACCGATTTCATCCCATCACGCCTTAGTCATTGGATGCAGAGCCAGAGAGGCATGTTATCAACTGTTCAGGACAAGAAAAATGCCCCCATCCCCCATGTTTGCACTGCACCCAGCACTTCTTGGATGGCCCTTCAGCGGTAAACATGATCACTAACAATAATGATGTGTGGGAAGGTTTAAGGAAGGTGCGGCTGCGGCAGATGGGGGAGGGGGTCCATCTGGGATACAGATGACTCTGCCACACACATTCTCTGGAATCCAATGAATTTTGCATCATTGGAATGTGAATGATTTTCTTTATGCCTCATTTTCCTCTGACCAGCCTTCCCTTTCTTCTCCCAACAGTGAGATGAGGATAGGCTCACCAACACATTTCCTGTGGCTACCCCTTCCCCCAGAGAAAGAATGCAGTTTTGCTAAATCAAAGCCAGAGCAAAGCAGAAAAAGAGCAGTTTTGTACTTTGTTTTCTGGCCCACTTTGAATTAATTTAGGAATATGATATAAACTATAAATACCTCTTTCCCATCTGATTTATGGTCTGTTTGTCCTGGATTGGTATGTGCCTAATCTCGGATTATGAACCCACCATCTGTTTTTATTGATTTGTTTGCCAGACCCTATTTCTCTTCTTGGCCTTATATGGGAAAATTAGGTATGTGGCAGGCACGCCAGCTCCTAGCCCACTATTACATCATCTCTTGGAGCTGATCAGGAACTTGGTTCAGGCCTCAGTCTCCTAAATTCTCTATTTACTGGCTGTGTGAAACTTGAACTTCTGTTTCCAAAAAAATCCCGTTCTTTGCTGAAGCATCTGCCAGCTCTAGCCTCTTTCTGTGCAAGTAGTTATCAATCCAGAGTGGGCCAGCCTTGAGTGGTTCCATGTCTTCAGCCATAAAGCATGCTGCTGCTGGTTCCTGTCAGCCACTTTCAATGGGTGGTGGGTCTCCCTGAGAAACCTGTGAGGGGGATTCAATCACCGTATCAACTTAAAGCACCATGAGGGTTAAAACACAAGGAACATTGCAAAGCCAGAAAATTCTAAGTTAAAACTAAAAACTTTAAAAAGGTGGAAAGGATGGAAAGGCCAGGTGGGCAGGTGATGGTCCCCACATCATCTCAGATGCTCAAAGGTGTTTAGGCTCTGAGGCTATGTCTACACTAAGGAATTTAGGTCGACTTTACTAAGTCAACTTTACTAAGTAGACTTTAAGTCTACCTTATTAAGTTGATTTAGAGAGTCCACACAGGACTCTTAAGTCGACTTAAAGCTGGCCTTACTAAGTTGACATAGGGTGCGTCTACACTTAGAAATTAAGTCGATTTAAACTTGCTTAAGTCGACTTAATTTAATCTGCGTCCACACTACATTTTCTTTAAGTCGACTTAAGCAGCTGCTTAAGTCGACTTAAGGAAAATTAAAGTTGACTTTCTTAAACCTCCTTTTAAGTCGACTTTTCTGGCTAAGTCGATTTTATTAAGTCGACTTAGCCAGTGTGGACGTGGAGTAGCCCTAAGTCGACTTTAAGTCGACTTAGGGGGCTTTAGGGCTCCCTCCCTGCCAGGGTGGCTGGCACAGCCACGGCCTGGCATGCCCCCCCCACAGGGCAGGGCAGAGCCCTGCCCACCCTGCTCCTATGCCCTACCAGGGTCCCTGTCCCCCTTTGCCCCATTGTACCAAGGTACAATGGGGTAAAGGCTGAGCCCCCTGGCACTTGGCAAGGGGTGTTCCCCTGCCACTGTGGACCTGTCCCAGGTCCACTTTGCCCCTACAAGTTGACCTAGGCGTCCAGTGTGGACGCTCTAGGTCGATTTGGCAGGGTCCCCTCTAAGTCGACTTAATTTTTGAATGTGGACATGCTAAGTTGACTTTAATTAACAAGTTTAGACATAGCCATACACTAGACTCTTTAAGTCAGCTGGTTAGGTCCAGGGGGAAGCGAGGCTCCTTTGGAGTCTTGGCTCCCCAGGGTAGTGGGGAGAGCCAGCAAGCCCCGGAGCAGTCTGGGGGAGAAGGGAGCATGGGGCTCCCTTCTGGCTGGGACTGCTCAGCAATTGCCGGCACGGCCCTCCAGCTGATAGGGAAACCACCGGGTTTCCCTATCAGCTGGAGCGTGGTCCAGGCCAGAAAGGAGCTTCAGGGCTCCCTTCTGGCCGGGACCCGCAAGGGTCCTGGGCAGAGGAGAGCCGCCGGCTTCCTTCTGGCCGGGACCCGCAGGGGTCCCAGACAGAAGGGAACGCGGGGCTCCCTTTTTGCTGGGACTGCTCGGGTCCCGGGCAGAAAGGAGCCGCAGATCTCCCTTCGGCCAGGACCACTGGGGTCCCAGCCAGAAGGTAGCCCCACGGTCCCTTCTCCCTGGGACCTGAGCAGTCCCAGCAAAAAGGGAGCTCCCTTTTTCCCCTGCCCTAAGTCGACTTATCTTGTAAGTCAACTTAGGGTGTCCACACTGGCTTAAGTCAATTTAAGAAGTCGACTTAAGCCTTAAATTGACTTAAATCTAGGTCTTATTAAGTTTACCTGTGAGCATCTGGGCCTTAGCCACTAAGGGTCCTTAATCTCCTTGACCTTCAACAGGACTTTGTCTTAGGTGCTTTGATAATTTGCCTCATGTCTTGTTTATTCCAGGGAGCTCGCTGATGTGCTCTGTGTCATTTCCCCTGGCTGTTGAGCGGGTCTGGGACAGAGGTTCCCTGGGAACATACATCTCGAGAGAGCCACTGAGCTGCAAGTGCAATGTGAAATCTTCCTGTAATGATTTCCAGCAGCCAGGGAGAGCCCTGCAGCACCTCGCCAAGGTCACTGCTCACCGGGAAAGCAGCCTGTCCCCTCCTGCAGCACTCCACTATTGCTAGGCAACTGCAGAGCCGGGAGTCACATCACTAGGGAAACCCACCAGGTCTCCGTGGGAGACAGGAAGCTGCTTGGCTAAATATTCCATGAATGTCAAATACCAGGGAGACATAAGAAAGCAGAGAGGAATGGGAGCATGACCAAGCCGGTGCCATGGCTGGAAATACTGAGAGCTGGAGCTGCTTGGCCCATCTGCTGGTCAGTCCCAGGCCCAGTGGGTCCTTCGACTCCCCAGTAATGGTGTTTTAAAGCATTTCCCTGTTGCCTGCAATAAACACTGACACAGCAGCAGCAGCAGCTGGCTCAAGAGCCAGGGCAATAATGCTTTGTGCTCACTTCTGTCCTATCAGAGACTCCACCAGGATTGCCCAAGGTTCCTCCTCTTTTCCTGCTAAATGGAGCCATTAAACCAAAGGGGCACATCTGGACCATTTCTCCTGGGCCAAGTCCCATTGGCTTCAGCTGGCTTTTGTCCGTGAGCAAAATCCAAAGGTGAAATGCTGGCCCCATTGAAGCCAATGGGAATTCTGCAAATTCCTTCTATTTGGTTCCTATGTCCCACCCATGGCTGTAGGATCTGAACATCTGGCTTTGTTCTCTAAGTTTCCCTACCACACCTGTCACCACGGTGCCTTAGTGCCTGTGCAGCGTCAGGACTCAGCTTGAGTGTGCCTCTCAGCAGAGGCGGCTTTTGGGGTTGGCGAAGCAGGTGCACGCCTAGGGCCCCAAGCAGTAAGGGGCCCCATCGCCTGCTTTGCCTACCCCCAAATCTGCATCTGCCTTGGTTGGTAGCAGGAGGAGGAGCTGGCCTCTGGGGCTGGGGCCAGCAGCAGGGAACTGGGGCTGGAGGAGGGGGAGCCAGGGTAGTGGGAAGTTGGGACTGTGGGGGGGCTGGTGGGGGCTGGTGGCAGGGAACCAGGGCCACAGAGGGGGGTCTCTGGGGGCCCCGCAATGGGCCTTTGCCTAGGGCCCCAATAGCTAAAAGCCGCCTCTGCCTCTCAGGCCCCTGTGATGGGCAGCAAGCTGAGGGCAGTTGCTGATCCTTGTTACTGGAGTGAAGCAGGAGCTGCCAGACAAGGGCTTGTGTGTCTGAGCCACGTGCAATGGGCCCTCACTGGTCGGGGGAGGGATACTCCCCACACTCTCCGCAGTCTCCTCAGGCATCTTATGGTGAGGATGATTCTGTAAAAACGCATCATCTGTCACAGAGTTAAGTTCAGGACCATCCCTATAATCAACCCCCAAACTTCCCTCGCTCTCTGCTGGTCAGGAATGGTCCTACTGAGCAGCTACAGGAGACTGGCTCTGTGTGACAGTAGCAGATGTACGCTCTGAAGTGTGCAGTGATTGCCTGAAGGGTGTGGACAGCGTCCATAGTTGTGTATCACATTGACCTAGCCCAGCTGTTTATTGCAAGGCAGGCTGCAGTGGACCTTGCAGCACCTAAGTCGGCCTGTTCTGCTTTCCCCCTCATACATGGAGCGATTGCCACAGTTTCCTATGCAGCCCTTTCTGAGCAAGCACATTAATGCTGACAGTAAAAGCATAGACAGAGGAAAACATATGAAAACACTCAAAGAACCTATGCGACTACCTGCGACCACCCCAAACAATGTTCCCTCTAAACTGATGATGCAGCTGATCAAGCTATTGTACTTGTTGAGCAGCAATTTGTGAGGCGTGGTGCCTCCTGGGCAACTGTTTTTTTGGCGCTGGAAGCATCAGCATGCCTAAGTACCTTAATTCAAAAGTATGCATAGATGTTGTCTTTTCGTTTGAACTTTAATGAAAATGTTAAAATGAAATACTGTAGTTTTATTAATATACTATGGTCGGGCTGGAGAGAAAAAAAAGAGCTGCACTGGGGAAGATCGGGCTGGGGAAAAGGGGAGAGCCACAGCTGGGAGATCGGGCTGGGGAGAAGGGGAAAGCGGCGGACAGGGAGATCGGGCTGGGGAAAAGGGGAGAGCCGCAGCCGGGGAGATCGGGCTGGGGAGAAGGGGAAAGCGGTGGCCAGGAAGATCGGGCTGGGGAAAAGGGGAGAGCCACAGCTGGGGAGATCGGGCTGGGGAGAAGGGGAGAGCCATGGCTAGGG